>CM059301.1:10047500-10597500 GCA_030340665.1 Neosalanx taihuensis
TCCTGTGTGTTGACAGGTCTTCCTGTGTGTTGACAGGTCTTCCTGTGTGTTGACAGGTCTTCCTGTGTGTTGAGAGGTCTTCCTGTGTGTTGACAGGTCTTCCTGTGTGTTGACAGGTCTTCCTGTGTGTTGACAGGTCTTCCTGTGTGTTGAGCCACTGTGTGTACATGTGTGTAGGGAGTCAGGTGGGTGAGCAGTTAGAGAATCGGGCTGGTAATTATAAAGTTGCCAGCCATGCAAGATGACGTGTCCTTGGGCAAGGCACTTCACCGTGCATGGGGAATTTCACTCTGGATAAGAGCATCTGTTAAATTACAAAATGTACACTAAAGAGCCTCTGTTTTTGCCTGTGTGTATACACTTGAGAACTAATACATGTATCTGCGTGTACCCAGTGGAACCTAGAGGTTGTTTGTAGAACCCAGGAGGCTCCATGTGCCTTGAACCCAGAGGTGCTTAAACAGAGAGCAGCAAAAGGGACCAACACACAAGTCTGAGACACAAACTCTGTCGCAGCTTAGCAGGCAGCTACTGCTGGAGAAGCTTCGGGCTGCTCTTTAAGCTGTTTGTCTCCCCTTCCTGTGTGTGTGTGTGTGTGTGTGTGTTTGTGTGGATGTGTGTGTGTGTTTTCTACAATCACGTATAAGTTAATTTATGTGAGTGATTTTGAGCTTGCATCCTTATGCTAATGTCATCCTTTAACACACCAAGCCTGTGTGTGTGTGTGTGTGTGTGTGTGTGTGTGTGTGTGTGTGTGTGTGTGTGTGTGTGTTATGATAACATAAACCTTCCCATAAAGCCAGGAAGCTTCCCAGAGAGAGAGGCTTTGTGAGAGAGAGAGAGTGTGCATGAGTGTGAGAGAGAGGAGATTGAGGCACTTGAACCACTAAACTGCTAAACTGATCATAATATGAGTAACAGGAATGTGTGTGTGTTTGTGTGTGTTTGTGTGTATTTTGTGTTTGTGAGTTTACCTAAGAAATAAACTTACACACACAACCACACACATGGAAAACCCCCACAGCAGTTTAGAGACCAATGAAACCACTGTTTGTCCTAGAGAGATCTGCTGCCACCAAGTGTTCAGTGGCAGTTTGCATTACCTTTGCATTACAATCAGGTTATTTACAGCTCTATGTGAGAAACATGTATACCTGAATATTGGGAATCAGCTATTAGACACCTACATTGACAGTATTCCCTATGTAAATGACACCTAGCCAACTGGTCTTATCAGACTCTTGTGCATTTCATTTGTACAGTTTGTGCTCTTCCCATGCACAAGCATTCATTTCATTTAAGGTGTGTACTCTGTCACATCTGATTCTGATCTGTCTGCTGCTGAACCACAACTCATTGTCCTCAGCCACGCCCCCTGTTCGCTGATTGGCCCTGCACAAAAATATGATAGTAGAACCTACCTAGATGATTGCAGCTTCAGCTTCAGTACCTGCAGTACAAAAGTACAGAGTCAGGGGTAACTAACACCCTGTACCCGACACTAATACTAACATTGATCCCAGTAGACATTCTGTGCTTGCCCAGACAACCGCAAGCACAAACAGGCAATCTGTCGTTTGCTTCTTCTTCCTATTTGAGGGTGTCTCTCAGAGGTGTTTTAGACCTTTGTCTCCCCATGCTGGCAGGACCAGGACATGGCAGCAACGTAAAGTAGGACACAGCTGGGACACAGTAACACAAGTGTAGTTTATTGACGCAAGCAAGTTTGTTCCTATAGTTCATAAAAAGCCACTGTCAAGCTGTTGGCACATGTATGTACATAACTGAAACATATTCAGAGCAAAGAGAGAGAGAGAGGAGAAAGAGGGGACGAGTCAGAAAGTATCAACAGGTCAATACAGAACATACTCAACATCATCGGAATGAGAGGGGGAGGGAGTGGATAATACTGCACAGGTGAGAGGGGGGAGAGAGGATAATACTGCACAGGTGAGAGGGAGAGGAGGAGGGAGAGGGGGAGAGGAAAGGGGGAGGGGAGAGGGGGAGGGTAGTGTACAATACTGCACAAGAGAGAAAGCTGCTGACTCAGCTAGACAAGGCAGAGAGGAACACACAAACGAAAAAAAGAGGAAAAAGAAATCGTTTTATCTTTTTTTTATATATCAGTAGAACTATTTAACCATTGAATGCATAACCATGCCACACGTAACAACTAGATTCACGGTCTTTACCAAGTACAAGATTATTAGTATTATCTTTAATAGCATTATAATTATTGTTGAAGTAGTTATTATGACTGATGCTGACAGAGTCCCTGCTGTCTGGAATGTGCTTTTCTGGGCCCCTGGTAAGAAATGACCTGAAGGACTGTGTTCATAGATTTACACTGACATATATGTACAGGGCAGAACACTGACAGAACATCGATTTACTCTGTTGGTTACTTCAAAAAGTGAACAGTTAAAAACAACGTGAAGGTATGTAACCCTGTGGTCAAGGTGGAGAAATAATGGCTCAGAGTTCAGATAGAATGGAGGGATGGCGAGATAGAAAGTAGGAGGGAGGGGTGGATAGAGGGAGAGGATACAGCATCTCACTAGGGCCCAACGTAGACACAGCTTGTCTGTCACTTTACATCATAGTCATCATCATCATCCTCCATCATCGCTTGCGACCTCTCTCTCTCTCCCAGCCAATCCGCTCCCGCTGCAGGAGAATCTGTGTGTGTGATCGGTGCGGCTGGAGTTTATGGACACCTGACACACCGAGACACTTTGGTCACAATGAAGAGAACAGAGTCATGTGACCCCTGAAAGGAGTCATGTGACCCCCCCCAGAGTCATGCGACTTGGCCCTTAGAATAAGCAATACTTTTAGGAACAAAGAGTTGTACAATAACAATACCCTCCCCCCCCCTCCGCCCGCCCCCCCCTTCCCCCCAACCCCCCACCCCCATCAGGTGACACCCCCCCCCCCCCCCCCACCTTGCTAAAACCACCAATCAAATGTCAGAATGGACAACAACGTGTTTGGACCATGTGACAGACCATGTGACCATGACTGGTGAGTCACTGTGCTACTAACATGTGCTGTCTGAGGTACCTTACTATACACACCACCAAGGAGACAAGGGGGGGGGGGGTGGGGGGAGGATGGGAGGGAGAGATGGGGTGAGGAGGGGGAGATGGGGGGGGGCGGTATCAGGGGCAGGTCTCCCTGTAACAGCTGTGTGACATCACACCCACCACACAACAACAACACAACACCCCACAACCCGGTGCACGACTGAATACTAACATCACTGTGTCTGTTTGATCTGCGTGTGTATGTCAGGTGTGTGCGTTTGATCTGTGTGTCAGCGGTGTGTTTGAACTGTGTGTGTGTGTGTCAGGTGCGTGTGTTTGATCTGTGTTAAGTCAGGTGTGTGGGATGGTGGTTTGCGTGACGGTGTGTGTCTATGTGTGTGCGTCTGCGTGTGTCTAGGCGTGTGAGTGTGTGTTTGTCTATGCGTGTGTGTGTGTGTCTAGCCTATGTGTGTGTGGGCGCGTGTGAGTGTCTATGTGTAGGCGTTGAGTCGTTCTTTAGAGCGTGTTGAGTGGATGTCGTGCAGCTCCTGCTCCTCTTTGGACTTGATGTCTTCGTACTTCTGCATCCGGCTGGCGTCCTTCAGGTAGGCCCAGTTAGCGGCGATGGCCATCAGGTAGTGGACCTGGGGGGGTGGTGGGGAGAGAGAGGGGGCCAGGTACGGGGAGGGAGTATCAGGGCAGGGGGATGCGGGGAGGGGGTGTGGGGCGGAGGGGAGGGGAGGTTAGAAGGTTAGATGGTTAGACCTGCCGCACTGACGAGAGAGGGTTACTGTTGACCTCCGTCGGATTACTAGCCATTAAACCATCGAGGCAATACAAGTACTGAACAACCACAACCACAGCATCACCATGAATTCAACCACAGGCAAGCGGTTTTAGTTGCTTTAGTGAGACACCGTTTTAGTTCCAATCCTCTGTGGGAGATTGTTATGGTCTGTTAGCTGGTCAAGGTGGGGTGGGGACATTAACCAAGTTGCTGTCCTTAACACAGTCATGTGATGGGTACAAGTAACGCCCTGAGGGCAGAGCTAAGACCCCAGGTGGCAGAGTGAGGGTTCAGGGGTCAAAAGCGGGTGCAGTATCGACCGTGTGACTTCAGAGTTGTGTAGTTACGGATGAGAACCCCTACACCTGTAACCTGGGGATGAGGACATGGAGAGAGAGAGATGGAGAGAGGGCGGGAGAGAGATGAGATGGAGAGAGGGAGGGAGAGAGAGAAGGAGGGGAAAGTGTGTGGGGAGAGAAATAATGGAGAGGGAAGGAGAGACAGCGTGATTAATAAATAAAAAGAGTAATGGATAGAGAAAAGGGGGAGGATGAGAAAACAGGGAGAGAGAATTAGAGGTGAAAGGGGGAAGGTGGAGAGAGTGAGAGAAAGAGTGAGATGGAGGACAACAGACCATAATAGAGGCACTTGTTACAGTACCTGTCCTGTCCAGCAGGTGTCAGTAATCTGCTACAGCCTTGTAGCTGCAGTTATTTGCACATCTGCATCAATACCTCTTTATTTCCTGGTTGACATTACTATGGTTACTGGACATGGCTGAGAGGGCGGGGCTTCTTTAGTGTCGTCTATGCACCATTTCTTTACACGAACGAACTCAAACCTTTTATGAAATCACACGTGTCACGTGTTCATTGTCACGAGGCTGACAAGCATATGTGTATGCACGCGTGCACGTGTGTGTGTACGTCGTGTGTGTGAACGTGTGTGTATTTGAGTGTGCGTGTCCCTAGCTTGTCCTGGGTGAGTCATCGTCTGATGCGTTCCCCTGTACGGCCAGCAGGGGGCGTATTTACCGACGGTTACTTCAACGCACACGCTAACGCCTCCACACATCCAGAACACGCTCCACACAGGAACATGCTCCACACAGGAACACGCCACAAGAAGGAAACAGTGTTGCCACGGTAGGAGACGCTCCCGCCAAAATAACCATGAGGCGTTCGACCCCAGGTGCTGTGCATCTCTCTCTCCCTCCCCCACCCCCCTCTGTGCCCCTCCTCGCCTCCCACTCCTCCCTCCCCGTCTTCATCCCTCCCTCCTCAGCCCTCCGCTTCCTCCGCTTCCTCCGCTCCCGACCCTCTCGCCTCCTCGCCGTCCGCCCCTCCTCATCTGCTCCACCCCTCCGTCTTTTCTCCTCCATCCTTCTCTCCTCTCCGTCTCCGTCTTGCTCTCTAATAGGTTTCTCGTCGTCATGTAGGAACCGCTCTCAACCTCTCCTCTCCCTGTTTCCATGGCAACACCTTCCCGAGCATTTCCAGTGTTCAGTGCCTCACCTCTCTCTCTCTCTCTCTCTCTCTCTCTCGCTCTCTCTCTCGCTCTCTCTCTTCATCTTATTTCTTTCTCGCTCCATCTGCTTTTCTCCTCACTCCATCTGCTTGTCTCTCTCTCCATCCATCTTTCTCTCTCTCTCTCCATCTGCTTGTCTCTTTCTCCATATCTCTCTCTATTCTCCTCTTGAAGTAGCAGCATCTTAACTGTTTACACTTTCCCCCCCTTCGTTGCATCCCTTTCTTCATCCCCTCATCTGCCTTTCGATCCCTCCCTCTTCTCCTCCATCTACTGCCACCACCCCCCCCCCCACACACACACACACAAACCCCCAGTTCCACTCAACACTCAGCACTGCAGAGGCCAATCAGAGAAGAGGGAGAGAGGTTCTCACCATGGCGATAACAACAGCTCCCGCCCCAGCCAGAGCGCAGACGTACAGGTGGAAAGTCAGGTCCAGCTGCAATATTCAAACACCATCCAACTGTATTACTCATCACATTAAGAGCAATAAAACACCACACACTTTCTCCTCATCCCCTCCTCCTCCCCCCTCCCTCATTTCCCTCATCCACGCCCACTCCTCCCTTCTCCCCTGCTCTCCTTCTCTCCTCCTTCCATCTTCAGCCCCCACCCAACTCACCTCATTAGATTCACACATGTTGAAGAACTTCTCAGATTTTGTACACACTTTCTTCTCTTCTGACAGGGCCACCAGACCTGACACGCAGAAATAAACACGTAAAACACCCCAGTACATACACAGACAAACCACTAACACGCTAGGACAATCACATGGTCAAAACATGTTTATTCACCTCATATAAAGCATGTGTGTACACAAAGCAATAAAACACACATACACACCAACAATACATACATAATCCCTTTGACACACATATCCAATAAAACACACCCACAGCCTGGATGCCCCTTACCAAACTGGCGCAGGTCCATGCAGAGGTCAACTCCCTCCACCAGGGAAGTGTTCTGACACAGAGACCAGACGTTGTAGAACATGAAGACGGGCAGAGAGGAGAAGGCTGTCACCCCCAGCCAGGCCAGGAAGAAGATGTAGGACAGGAGGATGAACTGGAGGGGGGGAGGAAAGAGGAAAGGATGAGAGGAGAGGTTGGGGGAGGAAAGAGGAGAGGATGAGAGGAGAGGGAAGGATGAGAGAGGAGAAGGAAAGATGAGAGAGGAGAGAATGGGAGAGGAGGATGACAGAGGAGAGGGAAGGATGATAGAGGATAAGAGAAGAGAGAAAACAATTATGTTTCGTAAACGGTTTAACAAAAACCTGTCTGATTGCTCCTGACCTCCCCCTGCCTCCCCCCCCTGCTCCCCCCTGCTCCCCCCCCCCCCCTGCCCCTCCTGCCTCAGTCCCCAGCCTCACCCAAGCGCTGACACAGCGCCCGCACGCTGTGATCTTGAACTCTCCGTACAGGTCCCTGATGGCGCCGGTGGTGAAGAAGCCCTCCACCAACAGCAGCATGCCCAGCACAAAGAATGCTGCTGCCACACCGTAGATCACATACTTCAGGATGTCAATACTGGTGGGACACACACACACCGCACGCAAACACCACACGCACACACACACCACATACACATACATGTACACACGCACAAAGAGAAATGTTTTCATGTTAGTGTTCATGTCAGCTTGTTTATAGTTTAGTGTGTGAAGTAGTGTCCAATTTTATTTGTGGATTTATGCACGGCATCCATCTACAGGAGCTGTCACACCTGCCATGTTTCTGCTCTCACACACACACATACGCAGACACACACTCACGCACACACTCACTCAGCAGGCAGAATTCCGGTGAGCAGGTGTAACCTGGACAACCCAGAGCCTTTTCAGGAGATTTAAATCTCCAAACAGGACTCAAGCCAACACGCACACATACACACACACACACAGATACACACACATACACACATTCACATACATACACACTTTCGCTCTATCTCTCTATGCTGTGTCTTGGGGTGAACAGGTAGGGGGAGGAGGAAGGAGATGATGAAAGGAGAGACAGGGAAGAGAGAGATGGGAGTTCGACAGACGGGATATTCACGTGTGTGCTGCCGGTCGGCACGGTTACTCACATGGCAAAGACGTCGAAGGTTTCCATTGGTGCTCTGACCAGCTCGAAGTAGTTCTGCAGGATGATGACGGTGCCACTCAGCGCCTCGTGGCCACACCCACAGAACAGGGCCACGCCCATGTAGAGCAGGATGGTGGCGAAGAGGGAGGCATAGGGCAGCCCCCCCACACACTTGGTACAACACTCTGCACACCCTGGGGGGAGACCGGAGAAGAGGAGGGATTTAGTGAGAGGAGACCCTAAACCCTGACAGGAAAGAGTTAGAGCAAGGGTGTCTAGTCCTAATCCTCGAGGGCTGCTGTCCTGAAAGTTTGAGATGCTTTCCTGCTCTAGCACACCTGATTCTAATGAATGGGTATTGTCAGGCTTCCACAGAGCTTGATAACGACCCATTCATTAGGATCAGGTTTGCTGGAGCAAGGAAACATCTAGAGCTGTCAGGACAGCGGCACATCGAGGACCAGGATTGGACACCCCTGAGTTGGTTGAGCGTTGGAGGGAGGGGAGAGATGAGTTGGAAAGAGAGGAGGAGGAATGAAGTAAAGGGAGAGGACGATGAAAGGATACAAGACAGGAGGAGTAGCATATACGTAGGGAAAGAAGAAAATAAGGAGGATGAGGAGAGACAGAGAAGGAGTAAATAAGGACAGTAAAGACATAGGTAAATAAGCTCTTCCTTCCATCACTTCATCCTGCCTGTACATCTTTCTAATCATCCCTCCATCCCTCGGCCTCCATCTAACACGACTCCATCCATCCCATAATTTATCCATCCATCTAACTTAGCTTCAACATCACACTCATCGACACATTACAGCCTGTCTGTGACCACAACAACCAACAGCAAACCACATTGTGGCCCATCCCTGTACATCTGTCCAATCATAATCACCTGCAGGTGATTGATGGCTTTAATAGCCACTCAGCAGACAGTATTGATCAAAAGAGCCAATCCTTAATGGATCCGTCATGTCAGAGCGAGTGTGCTATATCTCACTAGGTAAACATACACACACACGTGCACACACAACCATACGCACACAACCACACACACATTAACCCTAGATGGTGTCCTTACAGGAAGCTTGTAGCTTGAGTTACATTATGTAAAGTGTCAGGGTGATGGTGTTTAACTGGATTGAGAGGATGAGAGAAGGAAAGTGTAAAAGGGGGAGAGGACGGGAGGAGGAAAGGGTAAAAGGTTGAGAGGAGGGAAGGGGAGGAGGAAAGGGTAAAAGATGAAGGGGAGGGAAGGGGAGGAGGAAAGGGTAAAAGGGTGAGAGGAAGGGTGGAGGAGAGTGCAAGTGAGCGAGTGGATAGGGTGAGGAAAAGTTGTTTATCTTCTTAGAAGGGCAAGGCAGGAATATCCACCAGAAACAGTGTTACCTCCACAGAGAGACGAGGAGTGTGTAGATCTGAACCAGCTGGAGAACAATATCATCCTGCCTGACATGCAGATGGCAGCCAGACAAGGCAGTCAAACGAAATGAAGTTCATCTCTGGTTATTGGTTGGCTCAGCAGCCCTGCCTAACTACAATTTTTATTTGTATTCATTTCGAAATCACTTGTGGAGAAAGAGTCTTACAAATGGTGCACATGTTGTTGCGTTCGGTGCACATGTAATATAATACAGATATAAGTTTGTGGGGGAGGGGTGGGGTTGGGGGGGGGCTGAACCCCCCCCCTCGTCTACAACAACAAACCGTCACTTGACAAAGAGATCCCTCCCTGACCCCTTTCGCTCTCAGTGGCTCCTCTCCCCCCTGGCCCCCACCACGCCCACCCCCATTCCCCCACCCCGATCCTTTGTCTGTCCATCTGTCAAACACGCTCGCTGGGGATTTTACCCCGAGCTACCTAACGCACACACACCCACACACACACAAAATAGGCACGCTTACAAAAGGACACACGCATACTGACAAGACAAAGCCGATGTATAGCCAGAAGACCATCCTCATGGCTCCATTACCCTACCAGCTCTGGTTTCTATGGTTACGGCTGCTTTCCTTGTCCTCCGCCTCACCTGAAACTTGCATTCAATACTGATTTTGTGTGTGTGTGTGTGTGTGTGTTTGTTTGTTTGTACATGTGATAGAGAGCGTTAGGTGTTACAATGGGATTCATGGGACAGTGAGTACAGCAGCTAAGTAGGTTGAAGAAAGCAATGTATCATAACTAGCTTAGCCTACCTTTAGCATTGCTGCTATCATACAGAGTCACACTAACACACTAGTCTACCCCAGCCTAGCGTAGAGACAGAAATGAGAGGAACACATAGAGAGATGAGTGTGTGAGGGTGTGAGTGACAGTCTGGCTGTGTGACTGTGTACACCTCTCCTGTAGTGAGACAGACAGGTCTCTGACTCATCTGCGCATGTTTAATCAACCAGCATGGTTGCCATGCCAACAGGCCAGGGCTCAGAGCTGAGTGACCCACTTTGCTGTAGCATCACCATGACAACGCTACAGCACCACGAAAAACAGTGGCTTAGCGGGAATCTAACTCGTTAAAACAGAGAGGGCAACTCCTGGGCAGGAGGTTGGGGTAGGTAGAATGGAGTTGGGGGCAGTTAGACTAAGGTTAGGGCAGGTAGACTGGGGCTGGGGGCTTCAGACTGAGGTGGGATGTGGGAGGCATGTAGACTGGGGGTGTGCAGGTAAACTTGGAGCTGGGTTGGGGGGCAGTTGACCGGAGATTAAGGCAGTTTGACTTTTTCTTCCCTTTTTCTCTCCGCTTCGCTTTTACAGATTCACTAATGCACTTATGGATATTTGAACATGTAACATTTTCTGTCACTAGCTTGTGGGATTTGTAGTCTCTAGAGATCATACAAATACCATCACTGGATACAACTGCAAACATGTGAGCTAGGATCCAGCTGCCGAGGTAAACACAACCATCATGTGAATTATGAGTAATATGTCAATATCAAAAGCTGTTTCTGCACTGCATCCCTCCTCAGTAACCACACACACACACACACAACATGAGTCACCACAGCTATCTATTATTGACAGTGAGACCAGCAAAATCTACAAGGAGATGGCGAGAGGAGAGGGAAATCGATGGAGTAAAAGACATCACCGACCACATCTATCGTCAGCTGGTATGATGGAACAGGCAGAGATTCTAGTTAGAACAGACTGTATAGACGAGCGCTGGACCAGCAGAGGCATTTCAGAGCTGGACCAGCAAAGGAAATTCAGAGCTGGACCACAGAGACATTTCAGAACTGGACCAGCAGAGGCATTTCAGAGCTGGACCAGCAGAGACATTTCAGAGCTGGACCAGCAGAGGCATTTCAGAGCTGGACCAGCAGAGGCATTTCAGAGCTGGACAAGCAGAGGCATTTCAGAGCTGAACCAGCAGAGGCATTTCAGAGCTGGACCAGCAGAGACATTTCAGAGCTGGACCAGCAGAGACATTTCAGAGCTGAACCCGTCTAGAGAGACTAGCATCACACCAGAGCTCGGAGACCAGAGCAGGGCTGTGTGTGACATCATCTGCTTGTGTGTACCATAAACAAACAAAAGCACAACCCTGAAAGGGGCGGAGGGATCTAGGGATGGAGGGATGAAATGAGAGAAGATGAAAGGAGGACGGGGAGAGAGGATGGATGGGGGGAGGGGAGGATGGAGGATTTAGGAGGGAAATCAAGACTACCTGGCCTTCATGAGCTCCAGAGCGAGTGTATGTGTGTGTGTGTGTGTGTGTGTGTGTGTGTGTGTGTGTGTGTGTGTGTGTGTGTGTGTGTGTGTGTGTGTGTGTGTGTGTGTGTGGGGTGTTTTAGCATCCTAGTTCCGACCAACAATTCACTCCCTTTCAAAATAACAATAATAATAGTCATTCTAACCTAACCTTAACACTAATTCGAATCCTAACCCTAATCCCCCTTATAAATCTTTAACATTGCACTTAGACAAATTTTTCCCCACACACGTGTATTAGCTGGGGATGAATGGTGAGATGTACTGCAGGTGGTGTTGTATAATGTGTTTATCTTTACCATTCTATGGGTTGGAAAGGTCTATACACACTCTCCTCTCAGACCTCCATGGATCAGTGCTGGTATTTAATTTCACTCCAGCAAGTAGATCAGACAGACAACAGATCAATAGTTTCAGTGTTATTAAATCAGATTAAACCGCTTCACAGCTAAGTTGAAAAAAAACATTTATGTTGTTGTTTTTTTCTCTATATCTCTCACACTGGATCACACACACACACATGTAAACACACACCTGTAAACAGGTGCACATATGAACACACCTACACATGCAGGCACACACACGTGGGCACACACACTCGTACACACACACACTTGAAGAGGGTGTACAGCTACATCACTCTACCATCTGCTTAACATGAATCATTTATTCTTGTCTCAATCCCTGCAGGAGTTCTCATAGAGAGAGAGAGAGAGAGAGAGTGTGTGTGTGTGTGTGTGTGTGTGTGTGTGTGTGTACATGCAAGAGAGTGGAGAATGTGTGTTGGTAAGAGGGGTGTGTATGTGGATGCAGAGGCCTGTGTGTAAGTGGTGTGTGGAAGGGGTGTGTGGGATGAGGTGTGTGTGTGTGTGGGGGGGGGGGTGTCAGAGTGTGACAGTAAACTGCAAGCACAAACATGTTTCATAGAATGTTCATGTGTATAAGATGATGGACGTTGAGTCCAGAACGAACGAATGCAGATTGTAAATCTTGTGTTTGTGTGTGCGCGTTTATAGGTGGGAGTGATGATAAATGGCTGAAGGATGTTTGCCTCTTGAAAACCATCACAGTATTTCATTACCTAATCTCACCCCTCTCTCCACCTCTGTCCCTCCCTCGTTCCGTCATTCCACCCCTCTCCTCTCTCCCTCCCCTTGTCTCTCTTTTCATCAACCCTTCCTTCTCTCCCCTCTCCATTAATATCCTCCATCACTGCGCTCCACTCTCTTCTCCTCTACTCTCCCTCTCTTTCTGCACCCCTAAGGAGATTTGCATTGATGTTTTCATGCTGGTGAGTTCTGTTTCTTTCGTGGTGTGATATAATGAAGTGAACATGACCCATAGAGAGAGGGAGAGGTGTAGAGAGGTGGAGGGAGGGAGGGAGGGAGGGAGGGAGGGAGGGAGGGAGGGAGGGAGGGAGGGAGGGAGGGAGGGAGGGAGGGAGGGAGGGAGGGAGGGAGGGAGGGAGGGAGGGAGGGAGGGAGGGAGGGAGGGAGGGAGAATGAGAGATGACCACTTAGCTGTTTACTTCCAGCACCATGCCTAAACAACTCATGCACAGTACACAGCATGCCTCTTCTAAAGTAAACAACTCTGTCACAACCCCCCAAATCCCCTTTCCAACAACAGCAACACAAATGCGCACACACGCACAAACTCACACATGCAAGCAGACGTAAACACACAAAGAGAGAGCGGGAGAGAGCGATGAAACTGTTTCCTGTGATGTCGTCTCCACAGCTAGAACAGCGATGAGCAGGGTCTGATGAAGGAAGGGTAGAAAGAGTGGGAACACGAGAGAGAACGAGAGAGGCCAAGGAAGGATGAATGGATATAAAAACAATATTCTGCAGGCTGTAAGCCGCTCTTCCCCTACCCCGCCCCGCCCCGCCCCCCCCCCCACCCCCCACCCCCCCCTCATCAGAAGTGGGTCAGGAATAGCGAGGGAAAGAGAGGGCGAGAGGAACGGATGAGGGGAGTGCTTAGTTAAAGCAGAGACTCCAGGGAAGACTATTACTCTGACAGGAGAGACCCCTGCCCTCTCTCCCTTTCTCTCTGTTTCTCTCTCTTTCTCCCTCCATCCCACTCTCTATCTCTTCCTCTCCTGCTAATTCTCTTTCTCTCCCTCTCTCTCGCTCCCTCTCGCCCATTCTCTGCATGTAAAACCCATGTTGGGTGGGGCTGGGTGGGAAGAGTGTTGGGGGCAGGGAGGGGCGAGCAGGATGGGTAAGAGGAGGAGGCGTCAAGGGGGGAGCAGGGAGGAGAGGGGAGGAGGGAGAGAAGGGGGAGGAGGTGGAGAGGGGTGGCGAGGGAAGGAGAACAGTGGAACAGAAACAAAGCATCTGTTTCGGGGGTAAAAGATTGGCCCAAGCTTGTTTAGCGGCTGGTACGGGATAACACCTGGAACCATCGCTTCACCCCAGCAGACGCACTGAGCTCACCTCAGCCACGGTGACAGCAGGGAGAAAAGGCTGATCACATGGGGGCGGGGGTGGAGATGGAGGGAAAGAAATATGGAGAGGGGGAGAAACTGTGACGGAACGAAGCGGAGGAAAGGAATGGATGGACCAAGATAGGATAGGAGGTAGATTTGGGTCTCTCTCTGTAAGCCGTCGTGACAAGCGTGAAGCCACTCACAATGGAACTGAACAAAGGCTATTCCCACGACGCCTCCCCCTACACACACACACACCTCTCTTTTTGTCAGAACACGCGTCTCCTCAACCCCCGTTCCACTGGCCCTTCTCTTCTGAACCAAACATTCTACGTCCGCAGAACCCCTCACTCCTTTCTCCCTCCCTCCACCCCCCCCCCTCCATCCCCCATCCCTCCCCTCTTCCCTCCATTTACCTCTAGCTGTATCAGGGACAGAGAGAGAAAGAGGAGAGGACATCGCGAGACACAGGTGGATACGGTTAGAGACACAGTGAAAGACAGGACAAGCGTTAGAGACAGACGCAGAGACAAAGAAAGAAAGAAAGAAAGAGAGAGTGAGTGAAACAGAGAGAGTGAATCTAGACCGTAGCTGTAGACAAAGGGAACAGGTATCTACGTGCACCCAACGGAAAAAAGAGACGGAACCAGAGAGAGAGATAGAGATGGAGAGATAGATAGTCTCCTGTCCTACCCTTTCCTCCCTGTCCTTCTTCCATGTTATCCTCCATGTTGTTGACTCTGCTGCAGACGCTACAATCCTCTCTGTGGCGTGTGTGTGTGAGAGTATCAGAGTGTGTGTGTGTGTGTGTGAGGAGGCAGTGTACTGTAGCAGGGGCTTAGGGGAAGTCCTCCTCTCAGCCCCCTCCCTCTTTCTTTCTCTCTCTCTCTCCCTCTCACTCTCTATCTTTCTCTCTCTCTCCCTGCCTCCCCTCTCACTCTCGCTCTCTCCTTGCCACCTCTCTCTCTCGCTCTCTTTCTCCCTCCCACTTTTTTCTTTTGCTGTTTCCTTCCCTCCCGCCCTTTCTCTTTCTGACGCTCCCTGCCTCTCTCCCTTTCTCTCAGTCTCTCTCTCCTGGATGATAATCTCTCCTTTCCTTTCCTCCCTTCTTCCCTGCCTTCCCTGACTCGCTCCTTCCCCCCTTCCCTTTCTCCCTGGTTTAGCTAGAAGGGCTGGAAACTGGACTCCACACGACCATCTACCTTCCAGACACTCACACACAGACAAAGGGAAGTATATGTGTGTGTATGTGTGTGTTTGCGCATGTGTGTGTGTGTGTGTGTGTGTGTGTGTGTGTGTGTGTGTGTGTGTGTGTGTGTGTGTGTGAGCCCTATGCTGAACACCCTTCTCTGTACGATGCAGTGTGCGGGAGGATGAAGGGACCGTAAACAGATTAGCCAGTGTGGCTTGGTACCATAAAAAACATATAACAAACTGAAGCCAGCACTATGATTCACACAGATGGTGTTTATGTCTGCCTCTTCTGTGTGTCTGTGTGTGACAGAGAGAGAGAGGGAAAAGGGAGGGAGGGCGACACCGAGAGAAACAGAGAGAGAGAGAGAGAGAGAGAGAGAGAGAGAGAGAGAGAGAGAGAGAGAGCGAGCAGCCAAGTATCAGCATCTACAGTGAATGTCCAGAAACAGGTTCTCCCCCTCTGTGTCAACCATCCCTCACACATTACTCCCTCTCTCCTTTCAATCTCCTCTTCCTCTCCATTCCTCCCCTTCCCTCTTTCTCCTTGCCTCTCCTCCTCCTTCCTCGGCAGGGCTACTTCTTCCAGACAGTCAGATGGCACAAAAGCTTCCTCTGATGTTTTAAATAGCTCTCCAAAAATGCCATGAAATATTCACTCACTTTTCTCCTTAAATAGTAAATATGCCCCCCCCCTTCCTCCCCTCGCCCTCCCTCCGTCCCCCCTCCCTCCCCACCCACCTCCTTTTCTGTTTCGTTCTGCAGTCTGTTTCAAGACCTTTGTGTGTGTGTGTGTGTGTGTGTGTGTGTGTGTGGTTGCGGGCATGTGTGTGTACATATGTGTGTGTGTGTGTGTGTGTGTGTGTGTGTGTGTGTGTGTGACAGAGAGAGAGGGGACCAGAGCCACCCTCCTGCATCATTCATGCTGTTCTCCTCCAGGTTGGAGATGATGATGTCATACTCCACATCTAGGCTGTCAACACTCGCTGCCACGGCAACAGCCGCTATCTCTAGGTTTCTCTATCGCCTTGCCAACAACCTCCCCTGTCTCGACAACCAGCACCATCACCTTGGGAACTCAGTCCCTGTTACAGGGGTTTCTGGACCATCCACATTATATATGATCTCTTCCTCAAACACGCGCACACATCGTGTTTGGGTAAAAGCATCTGCTAAATGACTACATGTAAAATGACTAAATGTGTTGCAGGTCATTGAAATAGTATACTGTAAATATGCAGGGTTTTCCCATGTGACCGGTACCTGCAGACCAAGGCAGTAACTCAGGTTAGAATATTTAGTCTCAAGCTTCAGTCTTGGAAGTCTTGGTCCTGGAAAATGTTGGAATAAACCTACAATGAACCTACACATTTTTTGTAGTTTTGTCATGTACAGGGTGTTGTGCCACACTGTTACTAGCCACAGGCCGGCATGCTCCAGAGTAGTCCTACCACCAAGCCCCCCCACCCCCATCTTGAGATCATTCTGGCCCCCCTCTAGACCAGACTACCTCTCAAGGGCATTAGACACTGCATGGGACAGGGTCAAAGGTCACCTCTGTAACAGGGGAGGTGGATTCCTGAGGGGATTGTGCCTGGGACACATGTTACACAGTCTCTACACACACACACACACACACGCACACACACACACACTCAGGGCTCAGCTTAGCAGAAGGGGCACAGTGCACATACTGTACTGACCACACATTCAGCTGCTGATGCTACTAATCTCAGACTGGGCACTGACTGAGGAATAGGAGGAGGAGAAGGAAGAGGAGGAGGAGGAGGAGCGGGAAGGGGAAGGGGAGGAGGAGAGGGAGGAGGAGGAAGGGGAAGGGGAGGAGGAGGAGGAGAAGGAAGGGGAGGAGGAAGAGGAGAAGGAAGAGGAGGAGGAGAACAGGGACTAGGCCAGTGATGGTTATTCCATCCTAACAGAAGCAGACCAAGCTGAAGCCACAATATTACACCCCCTCTCTCTGTCTCTCTCACATACACACACTGTCTCTTGCTCTCTTACGAACACACACACACACACACAAACACACACACACACACACACACATTGCCTGTTTGTCTGTCTGTCTGGGAAGGATAAGGGTCTCAATGTAACACTGCCTGCTTGTTGAAATGATGAAAGAAGTCCATAGAGACAGAGGTGGGAGGAGAGGGCAGTTTAGAGGGGGCAGCACTGAGTTATTTACCCCACATGTGATTCCCTGCATGTAGAATGAGGCAGAAAACTAATGTCATATACATCAGCCTGTAACCCAGCCTTTGTGTAATAAACCAGTCTGTTTAAACCAGCCAGTCATAAATCAGCCTGAAATACGAGTTTGTCTGTCTGTTCAATCTGAGTTTGTCTAAGTCTTACTGAGTCTGTAGCTGTTCAAAACCAGCAAGCAAGTTTATATCTTCCTGAATGAGGAGGAAGGTATTTTGGAGGCTGTTCCCTGTTCTGTTAAACTCACAACACTCAAACTTTCAGGTTTCATAACCTGAGTTGAGGCGTAGACAGCATTATGGACTCGGGCTGCACCGGTGGTCTGTCCACTGTTGTGCGCTGACCTAGTGTCAGAGAATTCCTCAGCAAGACTGGCTGCATCAGAAAAGTAAAGTCTACGTAGAAATATCCTTTGAAAATAGTTCTGAAGCTCGTTTTCGGTGACAGAGTAAAGCATTGATCCACTCACCCATCAGACGCTCCGGTATCCAGCTTTGTTTTTCAGAGGAATGTTCCTGTCTTTAGTCAGAGGGAACGGTCAGGTCAACGAGTCTTCTGAGGGTCGCCAGCCAAGAGTCTCTCTGGTCCTCAGGAGCCCGGGGCAGCAGGATCAAGGCACGTCACTCTAATCGCTTTCACAGGCGGGGGAAATTGGAAAATGAAAAAAAAAAAGAATCAATGAGGTTTTGTCCGAGCGACATAATTAGAAACCAAACTACAACAGTCGGTATTGTTAGGAGGTGACGGGTCGCTGAGACGGGTCACTTATGCAGAGTTCTGGAGAATGAAACGACTCTTCAAACGCAGCTTGTGTGTCAATGAGCATTAGAACGTTATAGGAACCAACTAAAATAGGCTAATGTGGGTTGTTAGATTGGGAGAGATTGTACGATAAGGGAGTGGTTAGGCAGCTGGTTCCCGGGCACCCGGGTGGTGGTAACATGATCTTGTGTCCCTGGACAAGGTGTTTCATCCTCCTGACCTCGGGGGGGGGGGGGGGGGGGTGGGGGGGGGGGGGGGATGTCCCTATAAGAGCTGTAACTCTGGATAAGAGCGTCTGCTAAATGCAAGTTGACGTTTGCCCGTTGTTTTTGTTTGCTTCTATCTATTTTCTTTCTTGTGGACCGAATCTTGTGTCAAATGTAATATGGCTTCCCTTTACACGTGTCTCTCTCACCTGTCTTTTGCAATTATTCATGTTTTAGTTACTTTGCTTGAACTGTAAATATTTAGTCATTTAGAAGACGCTCTTATCCAATGCGACTCACAGTAAATACAGGGATATTCCCTCTGAGGTAAGGAGCGTGAAGTGCTTTGCCCAGGGACACAACGTCATGTTGGCACAGTCGGGATTTGAAAACGCAACCTTCTGGATATAACCTGATTCCCTAACCGCTCAACCACCTGACGCACAGGTGATCTTCAACCCACCGCCTCTCCCTCTCTCCTCTTCTCCCTCTCCCCCTCCCTCTCTCTGCCTCTCCCTCTCTCTGCCTCTCTCTCCCCCTCTCTCCTCTTCTCCCCCCTCCCTCTCCCCCTCTCTCCTCTTCTCCCTCTCCCCCTCCCTCTCTCTGCCTCTCCCCTCCCTCTCTCTGCTTCTCTCTCTCTCCCTCTCTCTCCCCCTCCCTCTCCCTATCTACATGTAATGCCCTTTGTCGACACATTTCCAGTTGTATAAGCTCCAGTGAGGTGCTTAGATTCGCGTTTGTTCTATAACCACATATTACATTCATATTCAGTCAATTCAGTCCGTTGATTCCATTTTTATTTTATTTAATTATTGGTCTGTTCTCTCACATTAGCACACGACCATCGAACACACCCCTTTGTCCTGTGTCAACATCACAAACAAGCCCATATTAACATAAGAGGCTTCGCGGCGCCACCCAGCGGTCAAGGCGCGGTATGACGTGTTGATGTGGCTCTACTGCAGTATTGCTGTTGGACGGGTTACACATATACACATTATAAAGGGTCTTTAAGTCTGCGGTTACACAGGCGTCAGATAAGACTTCCTACAATGCTTCTCATACCCCCAAAAAAATCACCAGAGTTCGAGGTCACAGCGACCACAATTTAGGCTTAAGGCATCTGACATATCTGGCCATTAAACTAACGACTGACACTGTCGGTCCAAATCCCTTGATACAATACTTATGTGTGTATGTGTGAGCGCGTTTTGTGTGTCTACCTCCATGTCTAGGATTGTGTTCTTGTGTTTGCGACAAGTCATGTAGCCTATGTATGTTCGATGCACACACGTGAGTATTCCATAAATGAATTCATTGAGATCGACTTCGACTGGGAGACAAAATCAACAACCACTGATCTGGAATCTGGAAAAGCTATATTTAGGTAAATGTACGTGCAAAAGCTTTATAACGTTGGGACGATTCTCCTCAAGCTCCAGACACTGCGGGAGTCCCCGCCTACTGCTCTGCTAGACCACTGATCTGCAAGAGACAGATGTCCCAGCTTTGATTGACACCACGCTCGGCCAATAGCTATCCAGGAACGCAATAGCCTGGCGCTAAGTAGCCAATGTCTGCAGCTGAAACAAAGCGGCTTTGACACGAGCCCAGTTCACAAGTGTGTGTGAGCAGCGATTTCAGCACCGCTTCGCTGTCCACCGACACGAACCGCCGAAGGTAAGTCAGCTGTGGTCTTTCAGGTCCTCAACGCTTGCTGGGTTTGCAGTGTCACGCAACCTGTTTACGTGAACTGGGGATGCTGACAAACGAAAGCAGTAGACGGGGCGCGAGGGGGGACCCTGCCCTGAGGGAAAGCACACTGGGTAGAGTAGGGACGGCGGCGCGAGCGCTCCTGGTGGGATACAGTACACCTCCCGTGGTGTATCTCCTGTGGTGCGTCTAGCTCCTGTTGTCTTCAGCTCCTCGTGCTATATCGAACTTTCTCTCGCTTGGCAATAATAGGAACGTGATCTATGACGCCAGGGAGGTGTTTAAATGAAAACACGACTAGGCAGTCTTATATTGAAAGGGTGACAGCCAGCTAGATTAGGAGACTGTCGAGCCTGTAAGCTCTTTACTCACTGAAAGGATCAGAGAGAGGCAGGCAGGCAGGTAGACAGACAGACAGGAAGGCAGACAGACAGGAAGGCAGACAGGCTGACAGTCATCGTGCAGTCTTTCTGAAAGGGAAAAGTTAGGCCAGCCTCTAATAGTACTGACCTGCTGGAGTAAGGCCAGCCTCTAATAGTACTGACCTGCTGGAGTGAGGCCAGCCTCTAATAGTACTGACCTCCCTCTAACCTGCTAACCCAGTGTATACATCAGTGTGTGTGTGTGTGTGTGTGTGTGTGTGTGTGTGTGTGTGTGTGTGTGTACTACGGGTTTGGCAAGGACTATCGACACGTGTGCCTATGTTGTTTCCTTGGCCAGGTGAATACAGGTCTGTCTATACTGAGATGATTTTATAAAAATGTGTGTATCTCTTGTGCAGTGTGTGTGTGTGTGTGTGTGTGTATGTGTGTGTGTGTGTAATTACTGGTGAGTCTTTTGTATTTAGATGTGCCTAAGTATAGTGTATCTACCAGTGTGTCTCTACAGCTGTGTGTATTATCAGGAGTAGGTATCTACTGGTGTGTGTATATTTAGGTGTGTGTACTTATAGGTGCGTGTACCTACATGTGTGTGTGTGTGTGTGTGTGCAGGTGTCAGTGTCTAGTGCTGTGTGACGTTCTTCCCCTCTCCAGACTCCCAAATGACACACTCCGCCAGTGTTTTCTGGGTAGTCACTGCTCCCAAAGGAAACACACAGAGACAGATTCAGAACACACACCGGCTACCCACACACATTAGACACACACACAGGAGTTTTACAACGTAAATGTTCGAGGAAGTCTAGGGAGTCTGGTGACTGAGCGGTATGGGAATTGGGCTAGTAATCAGAAGGTTATGAGTTTGTATACCCGGCCGTGTCAACATGACATTGTGTCCTTGGGCAAGGCACTTCATCCTACTTTCCTCAGGGGGGAATGTCCCAGTACTTGCTGTAAGTCGCTCTGGATAAGAGCGTCTGCTAAATGACTAAATGTGAATGTAGGAAAAAAGCTATCTAGGTATAGAGGGAGGGAGAGGAAGATACAGGAGGGAAACATAGAGGTGAGGGAGACAGGGGAGATGGAGCATGAGGTAGGGAGGGGGGAGAGTAACATGGGGAGAGATATATAGAGGGAGGGTGAGGTGGACAGGGAGAGAGAAACATAGAATGGAGTGAGCAGGTGGAGAGAGGTTCTGCTAAATGCACTGGAAGCAGGCGGCAGAGCATCCTGCTGTACCGTAGCATGCGTGTGTGTGTGTGTGTGTGAGTATGTTTGCGTGTCTGCCCGATCTGGACAGCTAGATTCCAAGAATACCTCCAGTCCTGTTGATCTGCTTTGACGTCTCGCTCTCTCTGTCTCTCTCTGTCTCTCTCTGTCTCTCTGTCTCTCTGTCTCTCTGTCTCTCTCTCTCTCTCTCACACACACACATCTACACACACCTCAGCAGATTGCTAGGAAGCAATTTGTGGGACCGCTGTATTGGAGAGAGATGTATATGACAGATGGTTTTGCATGTTTGTCATCCTTGAAAGATTACGATGTACTGAGAATGTATGTGTGTGTGTGTGTGTCTGGGGACGGAGATGTGGAGTCATTGATGTCTTTCTTTCATGTTCAACTGCTCTAGAATGGTTGACCTGACCCCGGTGAGAAGCTTAAACACACACACACGCACACACACATACGCATGCATCTCACATACGCACGCACACACACACTTACTGATCATCAAGACTGATGCTGACTGTTTTTCTCTCATTTTATCTTGCCTCTCTCTCCATCTTTCTATCTCTGTCTTTTTCACTTTCTATCGCTCTCTTGTCTCTCTCTCTCTCTATGTCAGTACCACTTCAGTTGAGCCTTTTTGAGTTCCTGTCTTCATCTCCGTGGTAACAGCAGGCTGAGTGGCCTCTCTGTATCCCACCCCCGCCAAAGCTGTCCTATTACATATACACACACATCCACCACATTACACATCCACCCCAACACACATCCACCCCAACACACATCCATATCACCGGCAGTGTCTTCCTCACAACCACGTACCACCACTATGTGTGTGTGTGTGTGTGTGTGTGTGTGTGTGTGTGTGTGTGTGTGCGTGTATGTTCTTATCGTCTGCCTCATTGTTTCTCTGCCATTATCAGGCAGGACAGCATGACAGGCTTAGCTGTGGTACACAGCACTGACATGCATATGTACCCATGTGTGTATGTGGGTGTCATTGAAATAGAGGGCTGCTGTTGCCTGGCTACAGACTGGGATTGCTCCCTCGCCCCTGTGTGCCACATGATGAGACCAAACCAGTCAATGAACACGCATACGCACGTATCCACTTACACAGACACGCTGTGGTTCACTAGGACAACCGGCAATGAGAGAGTGAACAGAGGAGAGAAGAGGAGAGATGGAGGGGAGAGCAGAGGAGGGTAGAGGTGAGGAGAGGTGAGGAGAGCAGATGTGAGGTGAGGAGAGGAGGAGCAGTGAGGTGAGATCGAGAGGAGAGGTGAGGTGAGCGAAGTTGAGGTGAGGTGAGGAGAGAGAGGAGAGGTAAGGAGAGAGAGCAATGAGAAAGGCACAGAGACTGGAGAGAGAGACAGATGGAGTGAAGGTCAGGGAAGGAGAGCTAGACAGTCACATGTCTGATCACCTCTTCCACCTCATAATAGTCAGGATTGTGAATGTTCAATGAAGACTTACGTTGGTTTCATTTTTGCGTGTATGTATCGTGTGTGTGTGTGTGCAGGATAACATGTCCCAGGTGAAGCAGGTGGGTCTGCTAGCTGCAGGCTGCCAACCCTGGAACAAAGATGTGTGCGCTGCCAGCGGAGACCGCTTTGCCTACTGTGCCACCCTGGCCATCTACATATACCAGGTGTGTGTGTCTCTGTGTGTCTCTGTGTGTGTTTCCAAGTGTTCTACAACTGACTTTCCCCCTCCCCTCCTCCCTCAATCCTCCAGTTGGACCACAGGTATAATGAGTTCAAGCTGCGCTCTATCATGTCGGAGCATAAGAAGACCATCACAGCCATCTCCTGGTGTCCTCACAATGCAGAGGTGTTCGCCAGCGCCAGCGCCGATAACCTCCTCATCGTGTGGAACGTGGCGGAGCAGAAGGCTGTGGCACGGCTGGACAACACCAAAGGTACCGCCAGTGGGGGGAGGGGCTACCTGTCCACCTGTATGAGGGCTAGGGGTGTGTGTTTGTCTGGCCTGTGTGTGTGTGTATGTGTCTGGCCTGTACTGGTGTGTGTGTGATCTCTGTGGGTGTGTCTTGCAGGCATCCCCGCGTCAGTCAGCTGGTGCTGGAACGCCGGGGAAGGCGTGGCGTTCGTGTCGCACCGCGGGCCGCTCTACATCTGGGTGACCAGCGGGCCGGACGCCGGGGTCACCATTCACAAGGAGGCACACAGCTTCCTGTCCGACATCTGTCTGTTCCGCTGGCATCCTGTCAAGAAGGGCAAGGTGGTGTTCGGACACACAGACGGCAGTCTGTCCATCTTTCAACCAGGTAGGTGACAGACTGGGACATCATGGTACAAGTGGGCGGCTAAAGACAGACAGATGGGAAGGTATTCCCTCAGTCTAACCCTTAATCTACCTGTAACATCTGTCTAGGAACTAAGAATCAAAAGCACGTATTGCGTCCGGAGTCTTTAGAGGGGACGGACGAGGAGGACCCTGTGACAGCATTGGAGTGGGACCCACTCTCCACAGACTACCTCCTGGTGGCCAATTTGCACAACGGCATCCGATTGGTGGATTCCGAGTCGCTGACCTGTATCACGTCCTTCACCTTTCCCAGCGCTGCTGCGTCCGTGCAGTGTCTGGCCTGGGTACCCAGCGCCCCCGGCATGTTCATCACTGGAGGTAAGGGTCAGAGGCCAGAGATCAGGGTATTTGCAGCTCCATGGAAGATGAACTCTTGGTTAATGGCTAGGGGTCAGAGGTCAGGGGTTAGGGGTAGCTTTGGCATGTAAAGGATTGTGTTGGTCCTCCTTCCAGACTCCCAGGTGGGGGTTCTCAGGATATGGAACGTGTCCCGGTCGACTTCTCTGGACAACTTCAAGCTGAAGAAGACCGGTTTCCACGCGCTGCACGTCCTCAACTCCCCTCCCGCCAAGAAAAGTAAGAACCGTCTCACACAGGGGTCACACAGGGGTCAGAGGTCAAATGTTCCAGCTCTGACCGTGATGCTCCGCCCCCCCCCCCCCCTTTTCTCCCTGCCCTTGTGTCCCAGCGCTGGGCTCCCCCACGAAAAGCCTGCACATGTCATCCACCAGTGAGGCGGTGCCCCCGCCAACCCTGTCCCAGAACCAAGCCTTCTCCCTGCCACCCGGACATGCAGTCTGCTGCTTCATGGACGGGGGGGTGGGACTGTACAACATGGGAGCCAAGAAGTGGGATTTCCTCAGAGACCTGGTAGGGCTGAGGGGCTGCATGTGGGATATCTCTGACCCTAAAGGCTGTATTTCTGTTTTAACCTCTGCAACCTCTTAACTGGCTGTCAAACACTCTAGCACTGCTAGCTAAACCATTCCACCCTGTATTCCCATATAGCTGTAATCCATCTGAGCGTCTCAAAAGGCTATATTTCAGGGTTTTGTTGAGACCATATTTCTGTGCTGTTTCAGGGTCATGTTGAGACAATATTCGACTGTAAGTTCAAGCCGGACGACCCAAACCTGCTGGCCACAGCTTCGTTTGATGGAACCATCAAAGTCTGGGACATCAACACATTGACTGCTGTCTACACATCGCCTGGCAACGAGGGCGTGGTCTATTCACTGTCCTGGGCCCCTGGTAGGACACACACACTTAACACAAACACTCACATTACACTTATTGTAAAGTTGTCAATATCTTTTTCTCTGTTGCGTGTCTGCTTTTGTGCATGTGTGTGTTTGTGGTGGTATGCTGTGTGTGTGTGTGTGTGTGGGGTGTGTGTGGTTGTGTGTGTGTGTGGTTGTGGGGTGTGTGTTCCCTGAAGGAGACCTGAACTGTATAGCTGGAGCTACGTCTCGCAACGGAGCGTTCATCTGGGACGTGAAGAAAGGAAAGATGATTACACGCTTCAATGAGGTCAGTTTCCATGGTGATGCTAACACTGGCTACTATGGGATGGGTACACTGGTCACTGTGACAAAGGTAACTGTTGGGCCTTTCCCCCCTCTCTATTTTTCACTCTATTTTTCACCTCCTTCCTCCTCTTCTTTCCCTGCTCTTGTCCCCCTCCCAACCCTGTCCTCTGTACCCCTTTACCTCCCTTACTGCTCACCCCTCCCCCATTTCCTCTGTCTGTAATACCCAGCATGGGAAGAATGGAATCTTTTGTATCGCATGGAGTCACAAGGACTCCAAGAGAATCGCTACATGTAGTGGAGATGGATTCTGGTCAGTATCCCCCCCTCTCTACCCCTCTTTTTCTCTTCTACCCTCATGTCTCTCTCCCAGAGTGGTAACCATTTATGTGTTTGTTCACAGCATCATTCGGACCATCGATGGAAAGATTCTCCACAAGTACAAGCACCCTGCTGCTGTGTTTGGGTGTGACTGGAGTCAAAATAACAAGTAAGGTCTCAAAGTGCCCCAAAACCAAACCTAACAAATGCTAACACCGACCAACCATACCCAAATGAATCACCTCACCTCACCCAAATGAACCTATTTAATCACAGCCTCAGTCAATATTAATGAACCCTAACCCAGTCTAACCTTAATCCTGATAATCCTGATAAACTTGATTACTCTTAACTAACGCTGACCTTTACAATCTTCACTTCACCAAACCCTCAGCCTGTCTACCTACCCGGGCCGGTTCTAGACAGGCGTATTTGAGGGGGCAGTCAGAAATGTGAAGGGGGCATCATGTGTTCACATCATGCTCCAGCACCTTTTTTCTGTGCTTATAGTAACAGTGTTTCTTCATTGAATTGGGTTGTTAGCTATGTGTCCAACCCCAACCTGGAGAAGTGGATTGCACTTTGTCAGGCCTCTACCTTCAGACTTGTCCAACTTGGGTGTCCCACCTGAAGACTAAGCTCCTGCTGGTGTAGCTCTTAAGGTCACTGAGGCTCGCAAACCCCCTGACCACAATAAGGTGGCAATCCCTCAGGAGGGGAACTGAAAAAAATAGATTTCTTTTATAAACCAACAACATAACATTTATCTTAACTGGATGGCCTATTTCTCAAATAAATCTTAACCTAAAGTTGGACTTCAATCACTATAGTCAATATTTACAAAACTGAAAGGCAGTCTTTTGAATGATAAAACAATGTATTCTCAAAGTAATTTACAGTAATCCCTCGTTTTTCACGGGGGTTAAGTTCCAAAAAGCACCCGTGATAAGTGAAATCCGTGAAGTAGAAACATTTTTTGTACAATTATTATACTGTACAATTCAATTTAAATGACAGATTCATGCATTACGTAATGCCGACCTACAGCCGCACAGCTTTTACCCTCCTTTAGCATGTCCAGAAGTTTAACTTTTTCTGCGTCTGTTAACATCTTCCTCTGCCTTTTGGGCCCGACCGCAGGTGCCTTTGTCGGTGCAGAACGTTTTGTCGACATTATTGGTTAAGAGAATTTGCTTGTACAAGAGACATTTACGTGTATATTATTTGGCTGTGTACTTTGACATGTACAGTGCATACAGTTTTACAGTAAACCGCAACATTATTGACGCACAGGTAGAGAAGAAGCAGAGAGACCGTTCAGCCAATCAGAATGCAGAACACAATGCACAAGTAAAAAAAACGTGAAGTAGCGAAACCGTGAAAAGTGAACCGTGATATAGCGAGGGATTACTCTATATAGCACAACAGATATAGAGCAACTTTTTTTGCTTGTTTTTTTGCTTGCTGACACCCTCCTATGTCTGTTTCACACACACACATACA
Source organism: Neosalanx taihuensis (assembly GCA_030340665.1). Lineage (NCBI taxonomy): Eukaryota > Metazoa > Chordata > Actinopteri > Osmeriformes > Salangidae > Neosalanx > Neosalanx taihuensis. Next base: position 10,074,463 of record CM059301.1, read on the forward strand.
CACACGCACACCCATATACAATACACTCACAAACACATACACACTATTTATATATACTGTATGTCACAGGAAACATTTTTTATTGGTTTCTAGGAGCTGTAGTTCTCGCAGCACATTTAATTATTTTGACTCCAGTATGATACCATACTTACAGATAAGACAAAGTATATAAAATACAATCAACACAATACGTGATGCACTTTAATTTACAGTGTAATTTATTCGTAAATTCACGCAATTTCTGCATTTCTGTCTCAGCAACATGAAAATGGCAGTCCTGTTCACTTCTCGGAAGGTCAGCACCAGGGTCTTGAATCTGATACTGGCCATGATGGGAAGCCAGTGGAGGGCGATGTGGAGCGTGGTGACATGGCAGGCGGAGGGTGGCAAAGGGAGCTGAAAAGTTGAATTGGAGTCAAAACAATCTCTGAGTAAACTCATGGCTTTCAAATACCGATACCAAGCTTGTTTTACTGGTTACACACCTAGACGTTCGTAAACCATTCATCCTGAAGGATCTGCTCCAGGTTTGGCCTGTCAGCAGGGTCTTGGCTCAGGCACCAGCAAATCAGATCTTTGCATGCTACAAGATAAGAATAATGAGAAGCAATAATGATCATTTCAAGTACAGATACAGCTACGTCAGGCAACACGGTATATTTGTGTATAACAGTCTGGTACCATGATTAGCATTGTTATCACTAGATAACTGTGACAAATGACAAAAACACTAAACATGTATCCGCTTTTACATTTGGACATTCCTCTCCTGAACTGCAGATGCCCAGCCACAATATCCGCATCTGTCTTAAAGGGCACATATCCGTTGAGCAGCTCAAAAAGGAGCAGTCCTAGAGACCAGACAGTGGCCTGGCGACCCTCGTACTTCCGCTCCAGAACCCACTCCGGTGGGTAGAGACATGAGGTGCCTAAATGAGGAAGACAGCAAATGATAGTTGTAGAAAAGGTTTCAGAGTTTAGTTTACACTTAGTCTTTTAACAAGAGCGTTTTGATTGTTTTATCCGGTACTGTGTCACTCCAACAGCACTGTCAGCCCTCGTTCCCTCACCGGCAATCTCTGTGTATATCTTATCCTCCAGGAGGTCTCCACAGCCGAAGTCAATCAGCTTCACCTCCATTGTCTCTGGGTTGAGCAGGAGGTTCTCAGTCTTTATATCACGGTGAAGGACACCACGGTCAAAGCAGTGGGCCGTAGCCTGCACCACCTGCTTCATGATGGGCCTGGCCTGTTCCTCCTCCATCCGGCCCCCCAGCTCCATCCTATAGTCGCACACATCCATGCAGGGATCTGGCTTCTCCAGTATCAAGATGTATCTCTCGGGCTCCTCAAACCACTCCACCAGCTTCAGGATCTGGTCACAAGTGGGAGGCTCGTTGACCAGCCTCATGAGAGCTACCTCTACTGGCAATGTGCCAGATGTCCCAGGCTGTGAGGGGACAGAAAGGCTGGGAGTTGACCAGTGTACACCTGTATGTTTAGAGGCGTTTTTAACACCACAACTTGATCTACTGGATGTGGTTGAGCAAAGATTGTACTAACAAGCTGTATGTAGTGGTCCATTGCATCCTGCGTGACAATCTTGATTGCCACCTAAAACAGAGGAGAAAGACAAGACAATGCTTCAATATTTAATGGGCTGTTTTGACAACGTACCATTGCTTTGGGCAAGCGAGCTTTCTATACTTTGACCATAAAAGAGATGTACATATTCTTGTCAGTCAAATTATGTTATTTAAATTAACTTTATAATTTGATCAAATGGATTTGGAGAAGGTTTGTGTAGAAGATTGTGTTGGTTTGGTGTTGGTATGCTGAGGTCACCTCAAGGTTGTCTTCGATCCGTCTCCCATCATACACAGCTCCACACCCTCCCTCTCCCAGCAAGTGTCCCACTGTGTAGAGGTCTGTGAAACTGGCTACAATACAAATACAGAGGTTAACAGTTAAAACATTTCAACTTATGAATCGTCTTTTGTTTTCCTCCAGGAATATAACGAATATGTCGTTTCTATCTGTGGGGAGAAATTGGGGATTTGAGCCCCAGTAAAAAAGTTGATAAGGCTGACCTGTAGGTGGTGGGGACTGCTGGATCTGGGGCTGTGGGCCCAGGAAACATCCCTGCCAGGAAGCAAAGGGCTTCTTTGGTGGGATGTGCTGTTGTCCAGGGTCTGATTTTGCCCGGCGCTTCATGCTCAGTGAGCAGTGATATTTTAACTTCTGGTTGTGGATCTTCCAATGTTGCTCTTGCAAGTTTCTTTCTCGACTGAAGGACCAATATGGGATTTGGGCTTTTATAAACTCCTGTGTTCTAATATCAGTCATTATGATGTCATAGACTCACTAACAGGGTTCTGATGCACTTGTTGTTGCGGACAGGTGCACTGCGCGAGGTTAAATGTGCAAAACTGATTTTATAGGTTGTATCAATGCTATGTCAATATTTCAATGTATAAATTAATGAATTATAATGAGAACCCATATTTAAAGGACGTGTTAAATGGCAAAATACAACGTCATTAACTAAAGCGGACAGTGGGACCTTCTCTACAGAAAGAGCCATTTCAGCCCCTCTCCCACCAACCAAAATGTATAGTACCTACCCATGTCTATCTCTCCATCTCTGTCTCCCTCTCCAGGGACATGATAGCGACAGGCTGTGAGGATAAGAACGTGCGTGTGTACTACCTGGCCACCAGCTCCGACCAGCCTCTCAAGGTCTTCACCGGCCACCTGGCCAAGGTCTTCCATGTGCGCTGGTCTCCCCTGCGAGAGGGCATCCTGTGCTCCGGCTCTGACGACGGGTACGTTTGATTTGATCCTTATGTAGAGGTGGAGTCTTACTATGATGAAGATGATGGTGATGATAGTGATGATGATGATGATGATGATGATGATGATGATGATGATGATGATGATGATGATGATGATGATGATGATGATGATGATGATGATGATGATGATGAAGACAATTATTGATAAGATGAGGATGATGATTCGGGTTGATGGCAACTGACTGAGAAAGATGAGGAAGATGGGTGAGATGATTGAGGTAAAGATGATGAAGAGGACGAATGAAATGATGGCTCAGATGAAGATGTCGGTCCCCAGGACGGTGCGTATCTGGGACTACACCCAGGATGCGTGCATCAACGTCCTGAGCGGCCACACGGCGCCGGTGCGGGGCCTGATGTGGAACACGGAGGTGCCCTACCTGCTGACCTCGGGGTCGTGGGACTACACCATCAGAGTATGGGACACTCGGGACGGGACCTGCCTGGACACCGTCTACGACCACGGGGCTGACGTCTACGGTGCGGACCTTTGATCTTATACTACCTCTGTCTGCTCCTCCTCTGACCTCTGACACTGTACTGCTACAGTTGGATCACCTCTGCCCACTCAAACTTTTTCCACTGCTTTCTGCTCATCCCCTCACTTTTGATCCTGTTCAAGGACAATGTGTTCAACCCTCGACCTCTGACCCCTTAACCCCTGACCTTGTATCCGTACAGGCCTGACATGCCATCCCAGCAGGCCCTTCACCATGGCGTCCTGCTCCAGAGACTCCACAGTCCGGCTGTGGTCGCTGACGCCCCTGATAGCTCCGTTGCTGGTCAACATCCTCACTGACCGCCCGTGGGATGACATCATCGGCAACACTGGTAAGTCGGATCACTGGCTCATTCATCTCCTTTTAAATAAATGTTGCTGTGAAAGCGACGTTGTAAAATGTGTGATGATAAGCGCAAAATAAGTGAACAGATGTGTTGTTGGGGGGTTAGGGTAAAAAGGGTAAGGGTTAGCTAACCCCCTTACCTATGCTTTCCCTGAGGGTTAGCAAACCCTAACCCTGTTGACCGCCTGTTAGCATGTTGACCAGCAGCGAAAGCAAACTAAAAAGATTTAAGCTCCGAAAGGCCTCAGAATGGAGCATTGTGGGAATGGCTGCTGTAACCAGTGTGTGTGTTCCCAGACAGAGCCATGGTACCAGGAGCACCACCCCTGCTGTGTGGGAAGGTGTGCAGAGACATCAAGCAGGACCTGGACAAGCTGAGCAGCGAGGTGGCGTCCAGGAAGCTACGCTGCTTCTCTGAGTGTTTCTCAGTGAGACCACATTTTATTCATTAGAATCTGCAGTTGGAGTTTTGAAGTTCCAGTGCAGTTGCGGTTCTGGTCAGTAGGCCTCTCTCAGCTGTGTGTGTTGCTCCTCCAGCCTCCAGGGGGCAGTCACAACCTGTGGGATCTGGTGGCGGTGATCAAGGGGCAGGACGACAGCCTGCTGCCTCAGAGCTATGGCAAAAGCATCATGCACATGAAGCACCTGGTCCGCTTCAAGACTGTGAGTCCTCTCCATCAATCACTGCCTCTCCTGCACAGTCTCTACCAATCACTGACTTCTGCACGGTCTCTCCACCAATCAGTGCCTCTCCTGCACAGTCTCCATCAGTTACTGCCTCTCCTGCACAATCTCCTCCAATCCCTGCCTCTCCTGCACAGTCTGCACCAATCACTGACACGCTTACGCTGGGTCTCCACCAATCGCAGAACGGTGTGTGTGTGTTCCTCAGTCCGAGGCTCAAGAGCTGACCATAGTGAAGATGTCTAAGTTTGGAGGAGGCATCGGAGCCCCCAGCAAGGAGGAGCGTCTGCGTAGCGCAGCAGAGATCCACCTGAGACTGGGGCAGACCCAGAGATACTGTGAGCTGATGGTGGAGCTGGGAGAGGTGCGTCTGTTTGTATACGTACTGCACACGTCTGTCTGCATGCCTACGTGTGTGTTTAGCTGTGCGTGTGTCTGTATTCATCTGTGAGCAGGGCTGTATGTGTTTAGCAAGTCTGTGTGGTTGTTTAACCGATTCCTTAAAGGTGCCTGTAATTGTCTTTTGATACAAACAGCTGGATATGGTAGTAAGTCCTCTCTCTCCTCCCTCTTTTCTCCACCTCTTTTCCTCCCTCCAGTGGGACAAGGCCTTATCTGTGGCACCCGGAGTATCTATGAAGTACTGGAAGAAACTCATGCAGAGGTACCTTCCAGAACCTCTTAGAACCATCTAGAACCAAGTCTTCTCCAGGGTTCTAGGACCTTTTAGATTAGGTTTTAGGTTAAGCTATTCCTGTCTCTGCTGTAGGAGAGCTGACCAGTTGATGGAAGAGGAGAACCATGATGTCATTCCGTACTGCATCGCCACGGGGGACATTAAGAAGCTGGTGACCTTCTTCACCTCCAGAGGTCAGCTGAAGGAGGCACTGCTGGTCACCCAGGTAACACACATCCGCTGCTCATGCTGTTAATGATGTTGATGATGTAACAGATTTGAAATCATTATGTTAATATTGATCAGTAATCAGATGTTGGTATTGTATGGTAATGGTACTGATGTCCTTGACGATTGCGTTGTTGTTATTGTTAACATGTATAAGGGTGCGTGTGAAGGCAACATCCACGTGCCACATACTTCATCTGTCAATCACACCGTTGCTCCGGAGACAGATGACCTGGAAGCATACCATGGGTACGTTTCTTTGCATCCTCCTGGGCGGCTGGTTTTGGAGGAGCAGCATCACATAAGTTCTGTCAGAGTTAGGGAGTTTGGGATAGTGTAGGACTGGGTTGTATTCGTATCTGTGTTAGGAAGGTCAGAGGGTGCGTTTGATTTGTCTCTCTGTACCAGACTGCTACACAAGGTGTGTAAGGAGCTGGCAGAGTGGTATTTCCAAGATGGCCGGGCAGTTCTGGCAGCCTGCTGCCACCTGGCTGTGGACAACATTGAGGTGAGCACAGGACTGAGACACACACATGTAAGTGAATCTGGATGTGTGTGTGAAAGTGCATGTGTCTACAACTAGCCGTGACCAGTCTGATCAAATAAATGTGTGTGTGTGTGTGTGTGTGTGTGTGTGGTGCACTGGTATGTGTGTGTGTGTGTGGATTTGAATGCATATGTGTGTGCGTGTTCCACAGCTAGCCATGGCCAATCTGATCAGAGGGAATGAGTTGGAACTGGCTGTGTGTGTCGGGGCGGTGCTCGGAGAACCAGCCAATCAGGCCACGCACTACGTCCTTGAGCTATTGGCCAGAAAATACATGACCATGCCCACATGGTAAGAATTGGCCACACCCACCCTCGACCCTGAACACTGTGTGTCGGCTTCATCGTGTTCGTTTTCATCAGTACTTTCACCGTCTCTGTCTCTTGTAGCTTCCCCTCAGTAGGAAACAGGTAAACTCATGGCAAACACTCCAAAGCCGTACCACACTTTAGAAAATGCACATTTACATGTATTCATTTTAGCAAACACTTTTATCCTGATGGACTTCTGAGAGAAAGCTTTACAAAAGAGCATCAGTCAATGATCATAACAAGGTTGGCTGTTGACCGTAATGACCATCATGATCTGTATCAGTCGTAACTATTGACATGATCCGAACAACTGATCTGAATGGACCTATCACACTTTGTCAGCAATAGGATTGCTCAGTATTTATTAGTTGTCTTTTCTGCAGGGATCTGGCCTCTGACCTGCTCCACATGATCCCAGATAACCAGCTCCTATTGGCTAAGCTGTGTGCCTTCTACCCCGGCAGCACAGCCGACATCAACCAGCTTCACAACAGAGTACCTACCCTCTCAAACTAATCACCCCTCACCCTAACTGCCCCCTCACCCTGAATGCCCACTCACCCTGAATGCCCACTCACCCTAACTACCCCTCACCCTAATGACCCCTCATCCTAACTACGCCTCACCCAAACTACCCCTCACCCTAACTAACCCTAACCCTAAATACCCCTCACCCTATATACCCCTCACCCAAACTACTTCTCACCCTAACTACCTCTCATTCTAATTACCCCTCATCCTAACTATGCCTCACCATAACTACCCCTCACCCAAACTACCCCTCACCCTAACTACCCCTCACCCTAACTACCCCTCACCCTCACTACCCCTCACCCTAACCCTAGTGCCCTGGTGTTGTTCCAGTGTGACCTTCCCCCTGTGGAGGAGTGTGAGGGTCTGGCAGAAGCAGCTCTCTCTGAGGGAGACGTCTTTAATGCAGTCAGGCTTCATCTGCTTAGTGCTACACCAGAGAACGCACTTTCCATAGGCATAGCACACGTCAAAGGTAGGCCTGAGCATGTGTGTGTGCGTCGGTGGGGGGGCTTCACATACATGTGTGTGTCTTTTTCACAGTGCCGCATGTGTTTCACCTAAAGTGTGTGTGTGTGTGCTTCACAAGTGACTGTGTGTCACCTTAAAACTGCTGTTCATCACTGTAATCCCATGTCCCGCCTCTACAGAGCAGCTGAGTGGTTCTGATTGGACGGTAGAGTCTGTCCATCCTATCCTGGATCTGCTGAGCTACATTAGGACAGACCGTCTCATTCTGGCTAAGTGTACTGAGTAGGTTTGACCCCTGACCACTGACCCTTCAACCCAGAATTTCAACAATTCTAAAGTAACCTGTGTGGGTATGTGTGTGTGTTTCAGACAGCGTAGTGAGCTATTGATTCTGTGTGGTTATGTTGGAGCATTGCTGGCCATCAGGAGACAGTACTGCAGCATCGTACCAGCTCTGTATGAATATACCAGGTACTGACCCCTGACCTCAGCTCTGTATGAATATACCAGGTACTGACCCCTGACCTCAGCTCTGTGTGAATATACCAGGTACTGACCCCTGACCTCAGCTCTGTGTGAATATACCAGGTACTGACCCCTGACCTCAGCTCTGTGTGAATATACCAGGTACTGACCCCTGACCTCAGCTCCATATGAATATACCAGGTACTGACCCCTGACCTCAGCTCTGTATGAATATACCAGGTACTGACCCCTGACCTCAGCTCTGTATGAATAAACCAGGTACTGACCCCTGACCTCAGCTCTGTGTGAATATACCAGGTACTGACCCCTGACCTCAGCTCTGTGTGAATATACCAGGTACTGACCCCTGACCTCAGCTCTGTATGAATATACCAGGTACTGACCCCTGACCTCAGCTCTGTATGAACATACCAGGTACTGACCCCTGACCTCAGTAACCCCACAACTGCATATTGGTCAAACTGCTAATGTGTTCATTTGGCAGATGCTCTCATCTAAAGTAACAGACAGAAGTTTTTTGAACCTACGGCCTCTTGATGTGCAGTAAAATACATACCACTGAGCCATACCAATCCCTTCACATGACTAAGACACCATATTTCCTCCCTTTCCCCCCCTTTCCTGCCTCCCACTCTCCTCCCACAGCCAGCTGATGAAGAGGAGGGAGGTGTGTGTTCCTCTGCAGATCAAGCAGCTGTCAGTCGAGCTGGAGGCCTGGAGAGCCTGCACACACACTCTCAACACGTCAGTGACACACACACACACACTGCATACGTAGCCACAGTTATGTGTCATGCCACCAATAACACATGTTGTGTACCTGCATCTGTGTTGTGTGTGTGTGACCAGACCTCCAGATGAGGCCCCCAGCACCCCTCCGTCGGAGGCCCAGAGGGTGGAGTTCTCTCAGCTGCAGAGTCGTATCGAGGGGACAGGGCTCAGCTGGCTGGAGGGGCCGGACTATGTGACAGGCTCCAACCTCCCCAGCCACTCTGACGTCCAGGTCTCCTGCTTTACTGGCAACAGGATACAGGTAAACCTGTCAATCAAATGGAGACGGTCAGTCATACAGCCAATCACAAAGCTCAAACAGCCTGTGGTTGTGTGTTCGTGTTCTCAGGGTCCAGTGTTTTTCCTGGAGGACGGGAAGTCATCCATCTCTCTGAACGATGCTCTGATGTGGGCCAAGGTGAACCCCTTCTCTCCACTGGGAACAGGAGTACGCATCAACCCCTTCTAGACCCCGCCCACCCTAGACTGACGCATCGGATTGGGCATCCTAGGCAAAGGATGCAGTCACATGACAAGGATGAAGTACACCTGCTCCTGTCCTCTATCTGGGAGGATGAAGGGATGAACACCAACAAAGAAGAGGTGGAGGAGAGATCATGAGAGAGGAAGCATAGTGATCAACAATCCCAGTTGTCTTATTGCTTTCCTGAGACAGTTCTGCCGGCTGGCCAATCACTCACCAGTGTTAAATGTTGTAGAATGTTACAGCTTCTACAATGTAACATCTTCTAGAACACATCAGCTTCCTGGTCTCTTCCAGGCCTCTTCTAGAACATTGCCGCTTTTTAAACGTTACTTTTTCATGATGTTATCACCATTAAGAGTATCGTAGTACAGTAAGGCTTAAAGTTAAGGCTGGTGTTTCTGTAGCGCACAGACAGATAGACAGACAAAGGAAAGAGAGAGAGGAAGTAAATTTACAATACTAGTGACGCACAAGAAGAACATGAATTTTTTTAACAGTTGTTTAGCTTCTTCAACAGCAACTCAGTTGATTTAACTGTTTCAGAAAACCCATTACGTTCGTCAAAAATCTTTTCTTTCTGCTAATCCATGAAAAAATTATGCTCTACAATGTGTAGGTTAATCCATTGAGTCTAGAATTCTGACATACGTAGGCTATTCAATAAAGATCTGTGTTCTAGAATCGATAAAGACCGGTCGACATAGAGACGACAGCATTCGTTCAGCTAAGTGTGAGTTATTTACAGGTCATTTACTGTTTAAAAAGTGTTGTGCCTTAACAAAGTAACAATCAATCATATCATCATCGTCCATGCAACAATCATTTTAACCGTTCTACATAATGTTGAAAAAGAGATTCATACTTCATAATGTTGACATACAGACTCTACTGTATAATGTTGATAGAGACTTTTACTGTACTGCACAATGTTGATACTCTGACTATACTCCATAATGTGGTTTTAATATAAAGACTCTTATATGCTTCGTATTGTTAATATAGAGACTTCTATACTATATAATGTTGACATGAAGAGTCTTTACTATACTTCATCATGCTGATATAGAGATGTATCAATCCAGTCCTACATCCATGTAAACATTCTCATTGACCGATGTGATTGTCTAAGTTAGGCAGTGTATTTAGGAAACTATTTTTATTTATTTATCATACACAATGACTTATACAGTTCACATGAAGAGACCACAAATTCACCGACTACTGTACATGTAAAGGCTGTTGAGACAGGAGGCTGATTATACACACTGATTAAAGAGGAAGAACATTTTGCTGTCCACCTCCGATGTGTTCTGTGTCTATATGACCTCTTGTGTTATTATTCCAACCACAGTCTGAATATCCTTGACCTTCCTGACCTCCTGATTTAATACTACTAGTCCTCACCTAACACTGAGAGAAGAAACAACTTCACAAAGAAAACCAGTTTAGATTTGTTTTATTTTTGGCAAAAGAAAAATACTGTACATTTGGGAGTCAACAATTCACATTTCACTGTTCAGAGTATTATAAATAATAGTTAAACATAGCGTCATTCATTGAATATGACGTTAAGACTTGAACAATATTTTACCTCGTACAATGTGTTTGTGAGACAGAGCTACCTGTCTTCTAGTATGTGTGTGTGTGACAGATAGAAGGTTAAGGAAGAGGATTAGTCGGAGTAGTAAATGCACTTATTTACATTTACATTTTACATTTAATCATTTAGCAGACGCTCTTATCCAGAGTGACTTACAGTAAGTACAGGGACATTCCCCCTGAGGCAAGTAGGGTGAAGTGCCTTGCCCAAGGACACAGCGTCAAGTAGTCACAGCCGGGAATCGAACTCGCAACCTATCGATTACAAGCCTTAACCGCTGAGCCACCTGACTCCCTAATTAGTTAACATAACACCCGAATATGGAGAAAAGTGCACAAATGTGTGTTGATGTGTGTATATGTGTTGTTAACGTCTGCAGAGGTTTCAAGCACCATGAAAAGCGACGCCAGCCGCCTCCCTGACAGGCCGTGGGCGAAGCTTCCTGCGGCACGCCCCACCGGGCATCAAAACGCCACGCTCTGGGCTCACGGGGGGGCTCCCATGGTGATGCAGGGCGGAGGAGAGCTGGTATCCTGCAGTCCTGTTAGCTAAGCGTTTCTTCTTCCTGTTCTCCGGACATGTGTCTCAACCCTCTGTCGTATCTGCTAGTGGGTGTGTAAGGGTACGTTGTATGGTGTGTGTGTGTGTGTGTGTGTCTCTGTGTTCATAAACGTGTGCTAGTGGGTGTGTGTGTGGGGGATCTATCGGTGCTGTAGGTAGAGCTGCAGCAGGCTGGGGAGGGGCAGCTGAGGGATGAGGCTGAGTCTGCAGCGTCCCAGTCGTTCTCTGATGCTGAGGCGACACAGCTGGCGCAAGGACCTGGGGGCCGCTGCAGGAAAGAAAGTTCCCCTCAGTTACAGCTGTGCTAAGCTAGCTAGCTTTAAACTGCAGCACCTTGATGCTAAGCAAACTACCTTCAAAGTTCCATTGTGCTGAGCTAGTGAGCTATCATTCAACTGCAGTAGAATCATGCTAAATATATTACCTTCAAACTGCAGTAGTGCAGTCTCTGCCGGCCCGCTAGGGGGCGCTGTCTCCAACGGTCGTTTCTGCTCAGTGTTCCTGGCGTTGGCGTTGGCTCCAAACTCCAGCAGCACGGAGACTAGCTCCTCGCTGTCTCCCTGAGCCGCCACGTGGAGGGGCGTGTCCTCGTAGCGACCCTTCTGGACATCTGCACCTGGGGAGACCAACGTCAAAGATTCATCAACAAACAGCATCTTAACAGTTATTGAAAACAAACAGTTGTGCACAGACAGGCACAGACAGACAAACAGGCACAGACAGACGGACGGACAGCGTACCTGCATTCAGCAGCAGCTTGATACAGACGAGGTGTTTCGAGAGGCTGGCCTGGTAAAGCGCCGTGCCCAAGTGAGGGATTACGTAATCCACGTCTGCCCCCCAACGAACCAACGCGTCCAGACACGCGCTCCGTCCTGCAACACGCCAACAACAACACGCTAGTCACAGTCCACCACGCTACGTGATCCAGACTTTCCCCCCGGCGGCCCCTGGGTAAGTACCTTTGCTGGAAGCCTCGTGGAGGGGGGAGGGCTGGCAGGGCGATGCCTGAGCCTGGGCCCCATGCTCCAGGAGCACCTGGATACAGTTGACACTGCCGGCCGAGCAGGCGTTGAAGAGAGGGGTCACACCATCTATGGTGGTGGCATTCACCTGGACGCACAAACATATCAGTGTGTTGGTGTGTGTGTGTTGGTGTGTTTGTATGGGTTAAAGTGAGTGTGTGTTTGTGTGTATACGTGTGTGTGTGCCCTACGTTAGCTCCTGCCTGTAGCAGCGCTCTCGTGCAGGCCACCCGGTCCGACAGACAGGCTTCATGAAGGGGAGTCACATGGTCTATTGTGATGATGTTGGCATGGTAACCCTGCCGAGAGAGAGAGAGAGAGAGAGAGAGAGAGAGAGAGCCCTTCCCATCATCTGATTCAGAGGGACACTGCACGGAAGGATGCTGAGCAGCATTTGTAGGTAGTACTGTGGAAGGCTGCCCTGGAAGAACAGGGTTGTGAGGGTCTTACACACATACACACACACACCCAGCGTACCTGGGACAGCAGGGTCCTCAGAGCTAGAAGTCGTCCCTGACAGGCTGCCTCGTGCAGGGGTGAGCGGTCTGCCCACGAACCTGTGAGGTGGGGGAGGGGGGGGGGAGACGACAGACACAGAGATAAACACTTAGATAACGTCAGCAAGAGTTATGCTCTACAAGTCTACAGGCTAATTCTAACCTGTCTAACAGCAGCCTGCAGTAACGCTATCTGCCACATGAGGAAGCTATCGACTACAATCGCCGTAGCCTGAAGCCCAGCAAGCCGACACTGCTCTGCTGTCATCTGCCTGCACCAGCAACCTCTAACATCCTCCAATTACAGTGTAGTATTAGTGCAGCGTAGTGTAGCCAGTACTATAATGTAGTAGACTGTAGTTATAGGGAGATAGCAGTACTGTAGCACAATGCAGTGTGGTTATAGGGCTAGAGCTATAGGGCTCTCACAATGCAGAGAGAAGAACTCCCTCAGTAAATCAGTGGTCTATTTTTAGCTCCACCCAGAACTGCCATCTGCCAAGCCTGGGAGCACAAGAGCAACGCTCTCCATAGGTTCAATCCCTGCACTCCCGCTGAGGAACAACACACACACACACTATGCCAGAGTACTTCACACATACACACACACACACACACACACACACAGTAACAGAGTACTACACACATATACAGAGTGGACACACACACACCATACCAGAATACTACAGGCACACACACACCATATCAGTGTACTACCTACATACACACATCTAGTTCTCCATGAAATAAAAAACCTATAGCAAATTGTGTGTGTGTACTTACCCATATCTCCATCTCCCCAGGGGACATCTAGCCACTGGTATGTATAAGACATGTCCTCTAGCCTGGTCTAACTGAACACTGATTGTCAACAGAGCTGAATCATGGCAGCCATCTTAGGAAGGTCAAAACTGCATTTCAGCGATGGGTGCACACACCCAGTCATCTTAGGAGGGCTGAACTTGTGTCATTGCTTGGTCCACACAGGCAGCCATCTTGAGAAGGACAGCAATATTATCATCTATTTTAAGATGGTTTCCAGGTGTTGCTTGTGTGCTCTGAAATCTGAGGGCAGACTGTGCCGGAGGAATAATATCCTAGTTACCTCTGGTAAAGAGTAGTCTAGTAGAGTTATTATCTCTAGAAATGAGCTAGTGCTTGTAGTACAGGTAGTACCTAGACTGCAGGGGTCTTAAACTTGTGCCATCGAGGGCCAAGAGGGTGCAGGTTTTCAGGTCAACAAAGCACTACTCCAGCTGATTTCATTAAGTAGAGAAACTTGTTAGTGAAATCAACTGGTGTAGTGGTTGGTTGACACAAAACCTGCACCCTCTTGGCCCTCAATGGCACGAGTTTGAGACCCCTGACCTAGAGTGTTGAGTTATTTTTTACATTTAGTCGTTTAGCGGACGCTCTTATCCAGAGCATCTTACAGCAAGTACAGGGACATTCCCCCTAGGCAAGTAGGGTAAAGTGCCTTGCCCAAGGACACAACGTCATTTTTCACTGCTGGGAATCGAACCAGCAACCTTCAGATTACTAGCCCGATTCCTTAACTGCTCGCCACCTGACTCATGACCCACATGAGTCAGTACCTCTACTACAGTGTTACTATCTCTAGTACATAGTTAGTGCCAGTAGTTCAGGGTTGGTTCTTATTAAGATTAGTACATCTAGTAATGAGTTTGACCTTCTAGTACAATTAGTACTTCTAGTACTGGGTTGGTGTCTCTACTACAGGGTTAGTATCTCTAGTACAGGGTTAGTGCCTATAGTACAGTTAGTATTACTATTTATCTAGTCTGCTTATGAATATTTTAGGTGTGTTCTCAGCATGTGACTTCTGATTACAGCCTTATTATGGCCATAATCCTTTGACAGAGAGAGGGAGGGAGTGGTAAAGAGAGGGATGTAGGCACAGGCATCGACAGATAGTGAAAGCGAAACAGATGTGGACAGAGACGCAGAAAGACACTGATGTAGAGAGAGCAAGCAATGGAGAGAGAGAGAGGGGGGGGGGGGATAAGCCCCAGTGACACCTGATCCTGTTGTTCACGTTATGCAACCCTGCACTGTGTACCTGAGGAAAGAGTGATGTTGGGACTGATGACAGGACTAACCTGCTAAACACACCAATCTGCTCTCTACTAAACACCATCCTGCACTGTAGGCCTACTGAACACCATCATGTATGCTCTACAGTCAGCTGCATCTGCACAAGCCACAATAACTAACCTAACTGCGTTACTGACCTTGGCTCGTGAGAATTCCCCATCGAGACTTTTTTTTAACAATGAAATCCTCCGTGATCTGTAAAGGTCGCTTCCTTGGCGCCTTGGCGGACTGTTCGGTCGCTGCTGCTGGAACTTCGGGCATGTTTGTTTCCGTTATCCGTTCCTGCTGCAGTAGGGAGCACGAGACAGGACTATGCTGCTCTCTGATTGGCCGTCAGTTTGTTGTTGTTCTTCACCCGTTGGCAAGAGAACACGAGAGCCACTGTCCGCGAGGCAGTTCGTGGGGGGTTGGAGCGCGTGGGTAACATGGCACTGGGTTATTTATAAGCAGGGTTCTATTGCTGGGCTCAGCTCAGAACAAGCTTGTGCGGGAGTAACTGCCGTGCTCTGTCCCAGTGTTACGTAATCTCTGGGGAGATGGCATAGCTCTTTGATCTCATTATGAGACATATATGTCTTATTATGGAATATTCAGGTCTTATTATGGGGCATTCAGGTTTTATTGGGGTATAGCCAGGTCTTATTATGGGATATAAGTGTATTACTATAGGATATTCAGGCTTGATTATGGGAAATAGCTGTCTTGAATTGACACGTGCAATATTTTTTTACGGGCAATGACTTGGCTGTATGTCACTCATTTCTTATTCATATCAGCAGCCACCACACTAAACTCACTTACTTTATATATTATTTTACTATTTCATACTCTTAGATCCTTATCTTCGTATTTTATAGGATTTCCTGTATCATGTATATTGTAAAACATTTTGACTTTATATTGTACTCTTGAGAGCTGTACTGTACCCTGCAGCTGTTGCTAATGCAATTAACCCCCCATTGCGGGACAAATAAAGGATTATCTTATCTAACTTTATCTTAATTTAAAGGTCCTGTAAGGACAATGGTAAAGTTGTTATTATGTTGTTAAAGTTGTTATTATGGGTTATTATGGGTCAGTGTTTTTACACTATGCAACGCTGAAATGTGAACACACCGAGGCAGCAGAGTGCTCAGGGTCGCGTGGTGTCGCGCGGCTGTATGCGGTGAAGAACACAGCTGCTTCCTTGTGTTCAACGCTTCCTGCTTGGACACCGATGATCGTACCCGTTATATTCTTCTGTTTATATCTGAATGTGGACTGTCAGACTGTAGTAACATGAATACTGTACTGTCGAGGGCAAATTCCCTCTTTGCCTTCTCCCTCAGCGTCATGGCTGCGCTCACTTTCGGCTGCTTCGTCACCACTGCGTTCAAAGACCGGAGCGTGCCAGTCGACATCCATGTATCCCGAGTTCTGCTGTGAGTGTTTCATTAATTCATGCAATAAATGTTGTCTGACCCGACTCGACTACAGCTGTGTCAAAGACAAAGTCGCATTTTAGCAAGGAAGTCATTCGAACCCAGGGACCAGATTACAGAACACAGTGAGTCAGATGCTGCAGCCTCAACTTTGCTAGCGTGAGCTAGCAATTATGCTAATGTTGAGCATCACCAGCGGCTTGAAAGAAGGAATCACCAGATTTCCACACAAGACACACAGCCTGGGAAAAAATGATTAAGGTGGTGGGATAAATGGAAAGAGATCAGATTTAACCGCGTTAGACCTGGGGACATTTAACAGCGCTTCACTAGCTAAACTGTATTAACCAATGGCAGAGCAGCACGTCAGTAAGCACGCTGGTACTCTGAGCTGCCATATGGAGTCCAGGGCATATAAACGTGGAACATCACAGTTAATATAGAACTGTACTGTTTAGTCCTGAGGACCTCTTTCATTAACCTGAATCTCCATCTCCCCTCCTCTCCCTCCCCATACTCTTTCCCCTCCTCCCCCTTCCAGTAAAAGTGTGGATGACTTTACAGGGCCGAGAGAGAGGAGTGACCTGGGCTTCATCACGTTTGATCTCTCTGCTGATATCCTTACCCGCTATCTCAGTCATATATCAGTGTATGTGTGGGGAGTCAGGTGGCTCAGCGGTTAAGGCATTGGACTCATGATCAGAAGGTTGTGAGTTTGATTCCCGGCTGTGGCTACATCAAGGGGAATGTCCCCGTACTGTCGTCGTCCGTCTGTCCCCCCCCCCCCCGACCCCACTGTGTGTGTGTGTACCTTAACTCCCAGTACATCTGAGGCCTATATTCGACTGGAACGTGAAGCAGCTCTTCCTGTATCTGTCTGCAGAGTATGCCACCAAGACCAATGTAAACACACACACATGCAGCCACACTCACTCACACCCACCTTGTTTATGTGTCTGGACAAATACCCACTACTACTAAGGCATCCTGTACACTCATCCTACCACCCTCCCTCCCCAGGCTCTGAACCAGGTGGTTCTGTGGGATAAGATCGTCCTCAGAGGAGAGAGCACCAAGCTCAACCTCAGAGAAACCAAGTCAAAATACTTCTTCTTTGACGACGGAAACGGCCTCAGGTGAGTCGTGTTACGTTTCATTATGGTCACCGTCTCTGTTACACCTGCTGTCGTATCTCCCCTGTAATGGCGTCCTGGTACAATAGCTTTCATGTCTTCATAGTAACTGTGTCTTGCCGGTTTGTTCTCTGTGCAGAGCCAATAAGAACATCACCCTGACCCTGTCATGGAACGTGGTCCCCAACGCTGGGATGCTGCCCCTTGTGGAGGGATCAGGACACATCTCTCTGCCCTTCCCTGACGCATACGAAACCACCAAGAGCTACTAACACTGCCAAACTGCCCTCTGAGTCCGAGTCTGACTGCCCCCACCTATGTCCCAGTTCTGCCTCCGCTCCATCTGCCCACTACATGCCCCTTCCCCCATACCTGTTACAACCTAACCTCCCAACCCATGCCCACCACCCACCCCTGTCCTCTACAAGTCTCCTCCATGTCCTCCAACCACCAGCTTACATGTACTGATCCTCATAATCTTGTCTGTAAATGTTGTTTACTCTTCTGTTATGATTTGTAATAAAACACAGGTTTGGGACCTGCTGGCTGAGAGTGTGTTTGTGTTCATGTTGAAACTCGGTGTTGAGCAGGGACTTACTTAGTCTGACAGTGTTAGAATGAGAAGTTTGCTTCATGATAATATGAATAATATGATATAAAGCAATTTACAGCATGTACAGGGACATTCACCCTGAGGCAAGTAGGGTGAAGTGCCTTGCCCAAGGATACAACATCTCATAGCCACAGCCTGAAATTGAACTCACAACCTTCCAATCAACACCTTAACCTGCTGAGCCACCTGACTCCTGTCTTTTTCCACTATGAATAGAAACGTGATCATTTGAATTTTGTTGGCTGTTAGAACCCCCTGTAAGTACTGCTGACTTCAGATGTGTGGTTTTGAATGAACTGAGCCACATAAATCACGTGGCCGTTGTCAGCTGATGTTTCCGGAAGCTCTGCTGCTGGTTCTTCCCATGTTCTGCCTGAGATGCTCTTATGTGGCTGTTTCTGTCATTTTAAAAGTGAAGCCCTCAGCCTCAACAACACATTTGGCCTGATATCAATCGGAAGAATATTCTCGTCTTGCTTGCTGGCGAATAGACCGGTTCTTACAGATTTACCGGCATGCTGATGAAGGTTTGCAGCATTCTGCTTTTGGCAACTTTGTGTGTCGAGACAGCGGAATGTATTCAGGATGCAAGTCCTGTTTTACAAGGTAGGCTGTCTGTCGCTGGCTTTGTTTTAGCCTTTCTACAGCTAACCTTAAAACTACAAGCTAAACTTATTCTGGTGTATCATCCATAACCTTCGTCTAGGTACGGTAGAGTCCACTAGCTTGAATCTACACATCCAACTTCAGAGCAATTCTTCGAATTCGACCGACTTGACGTATGGTTTCATATCATGCGGAGTTGCCGTGCTCTTCTACGGAAGCAACTTTGTCCCCGTGAAGAAAATCAACACTGGAGATGGTAAGATTAAGTTTTTACAGCGATAGAGTGAAGGATCTCTTATTTGCGGCTTACTGTGTGTGGGTGTGTCAGGCCTGTTTTTCCAGTGGGTATTGTGTGCAGCCATCTGGAGTGTGTCTCTGGTGGTGAACATCATTCTGGGATCACCTGACTTCTGGCCCCTTGCCATGGTGGGGGGGGCCGTCTGGGCTACAGGTACTTCATACACGCAGAGATGGCAAAAGTATTCACACCCTTCAATTGAATAGAATTCCAGATACTCGTTTTGTAAGACTCTGGCAAACGTTGCTGAGTAAAAATGTTCCACTCCAGTTACGTAAGTAAGTAGAATAGTATGGGTTCTGACATACTTAAGTAAAAAGTAGCCATTACTACTTACTACCTGTTGGACCTCACATCATTATTTATGTATTTATACATACAAATATGCAGTAAAAGGAGAGAAGGGCCTGAAACAGAGCAGAGTACTATAGAGTAGGCCTAGAGTCCTCATCAGATACACATCAATACTCCTAAACATTCGAGCCTCTCACACACAAAACACTAAAGAAGTTTATGTTTTTAAAAGTATTGTATTTTGTGAAAATATTTCAAAATGTACACACACACAATCTCGTTCCTGACATGTAAACTGTCTGTGGGTGTCAAGGTAACATCACCGTAGTGCCTATAGTGAAGACAATAGGCCTGGGCCTGGGGCTCCTAATCTGGGCCTCATTCAACCTCCTGATAGGATGGGCCAGCTCCAGGTACGTTCCTACCCACACATACCGCACACTCTCTGTTCCCCGTGCTGTAACTGTGTGTGTGTGTGTGTGTGTGTGTGTGTGTGTGTGTGTGTGTGTGCGCGTGCAGGTTTGGATGGTTTGGTATAGATCCAGAAGAGGTGGCCAAACCAACACTCAACTACTATGGAGCTGCACTCTGTTTACTCAGGTAGGCCAGTATGTGGTTGTATTGGTCTGGGCTTGTGTGTGAGCCTCAGTGTGTATGTGCAGTTGTCTAATTCCTCACCTGTTCTGTGTTGTCTTCCCCCAGTGCTCTGACCTTCTTCTTCGTGAAGAGTGATGTGAACAGACAGTCCTTCAGTCCAGAGGAGGCGCCTCTGCTGGTGAGCAGCGTGAGTCACACATTAACACCTCTGTGTAGATCTGTTACAAATCCACCTTTCATTGACTGTGTGTGTGTGTCTCTGTGCAGAGTGTGAACTCGGAAGGGGGTTCCATGTCGGATGAGTCGTGGGTGGACAGACTAGCCCCTCGAAAAAAACGCCTGGTGTACGTATCACCTCTCTCCTACCCTCTCAACAGGGTTTAGATCCATCCCTCTCAGTAACAAGTATCTTCCCCCTTCTCTCCCTCCCCTTTTCACTTTCCATCCAGGGGGTCCTTTCTGGCGGTTCTAGCAGGTCTTCTCTACGGTTCCTCCTTCATTCCGGTTCTCTACATCAAGAACCATGCTGCCAAGCCACACAGTCCCTTTGCCGGTGCCAGTCAGTTTGGTAACTACATTATTCATCAGTCCCCTCTTTATGAACTGAGTGCTACATTATCCATTCTACCACCTTTCAATGAACTGCATCACTACATTACCCACCAGCCCCCTCTCTCTCTGTGTGTGCAGACCTGGACTATGTGTTTGCCCAGTTCAGTGGGATCTTCCTAACCAGCACTGTGTACTTCCTGATCTACTGTGCTGTCATGAAGAACAAACCTAAGGTCTACCCTGGGGCTGTGCTGCCTGGTGAGACACGCACACATACACACACTGTCATACACACACACACACACACATATACTTACACACACGTACAGACATACACACACTGTCATACACACACACATACACACTGTCATACACACATATCTAGGTCTAAGGTGTGTTTGTCCTTAGGCTTCGTGTCAGGTGTCATGTGGGGAGTAGCCACATGCTGTTGGTTTCTGGCAAACACATACCTAAGTGCTGTGGTCAGCTTCCCCATCATCACCACGGTAATATTGTTTTCCAGTATCACAATGGTTACAACTGTAGCTTCTCTACATGACCATGGTAACTGCTAATGTGAATGTGTGTACTTGTGTGTTTCAGGGTCCTGGTCTAATAGCTGCATTGTGGGGAGTCTTGGTGTTTAAGGAAGTGAAGGTAAAGCTTTCTCCTTCCTTCTGGAATCCTCTTCTTTTCTCTGTCATCCTCTGCTTTCTTCTTTCATCCATCCATGGCTTCGATCTCTTATCTCCCTGTCCTTCCCTCTCTCACCCTCCTCTCCTTTACCGTCTTCTCATTTGCAACTCTCCCATCCCCCCTTTTCCTCTCCAGGGCATCTGTAACTTCCTGGTTCTGGGAGCAGCCTTCTCGCTGGTCCTGACAGGGGCCCTGCTGACAGCGTTCTCCAAGGTGTAGCGCCATGTCTGACCACCAGGGGGTGCAGAAGAGCGGGGGATCCTGTCTTGATCTGAATCACAGTTTATCTGGATGACTGTTTATCTGTAGCAGCTCCTCTGCAGGGATGTGGGACACAGGGGGCATTTGATACTGAATGACTATAAGGGACCATAATGAATCACAGAGGAATGGATATATGGACTATAATGGATCACTGGGGGCCTGTTTATCTGGGGGTTTCATAATATGTGTTTAACTGTGGATCTTTGTGTTTGAGAGGCAGTCTGTGTGTGTGTGTGTGTGTGTGTGTGTGTGTGTGTGTGTGTGTGTGTGTGTATTGGAGCGTGTGTGTGTTTATTAGATTGTGTGAATTGGAGCATGTGTGTGGCCTGAATGTGACACAGGAGTTTTGCACTGGTTTTAAGTGTGGAAATAAAAATACCAGTTTAATATTACCTGGGGCCCGTTCTTCGTACGTCGCTTAATACATCCGAGATCAAATGACACATCCAAGATGATTTCATCGTGCGAATCATGATCCGGCTAACTGGGTTCTTCGAACAAACCTGTTGTGTACGATTAGTATCACTGGATAGGATCACGTGTTGGCTTAAAAGGGGATATGTATCGATAGTAGAAACATTGATCAGCAACGCTGCTATTGGCTGTTCAGCATGGCCAAAGAACGTGCCCACTTTTTCTCCCAATCAGAACAAGAGCTTTTAATGGAAGGTTATTCCGAATTTGAGTCGTTATTTAAAACGACAGGGAACACCTCAAAGTCTGCAAATGCCATGAGAGTGGGCTGGCAAAAAGTAGCAGACAAATTAAAGTAAAAGTGAATTACAAGAATATTCTACAAAATGGTAGCCTTTAATTCATACTGTCTTTATTTTTAAAAAGCCACTTATTTTTCCTCCCTTTTAAAAACCACTGTTAAAGGATGTGTTTGTCTATTCATAACAGCCACAAAGAAAAATGCTGAAAAAAACGGTATCTCTCAACAATTACACTTTATCCCGCAATACCCGATTAATTTGAAAAGCTCTGCGAATTATTCTCCCACCTTCCGCAAGAGGTTGCTCGCGTAAGGCTGCGACATACTTCCCTATCTCCTCCGCTTATAAAGCCTCAATCTAATCTTGTTTACATGAAGTAAACCTGCTCCCGAACAGGTTTGAGTTTACGGACCTGTTGCTATGACGACAAGTCTAGGATGAGCTTCGAAGAACCAAACGATCCAAGATCATGCCAAATCGTCAACAATCAAATCCAGCTAACTGAGTTAGCGACGTACGAAGAACGGGCCCCTGGTCTGCTGTTTCTGAGTGGTGTGGGGCAGATTAACTTTGACCTAGCTATCACAGCTGGTCACACAGTGTTGCATTCTGGGCCAGTTGCTATGGTTAGTTTTCTCTGGACATAGACAGTAGTCCATCAGTCTCCCACCAAGACTTTGTTCAAATACTCTAATGCTGCCTTTCTTCCTGTGTGTGTGTGTATGTATGTATGTGTGTGTGTGTAAGAGACACAGATCCTTAGGCAGTGTCGATACCAGCATTATGAGCAGGGTCTTTGATTCTGTGGTGGCACGCACCAGCATCCCCAGAACAACACACACATACACACACACAGCAGTGCCTGTGAGAGGATAAAGAGAGGGCTGTCCAGGCCGGGTCAAGGGTGGGGGCATGGCAACTGTGTGTGTCTGTGTTTTTACCAATGGAGCCCAGCCTTGCCCTGAGACACATGGCAAGACCTTGGCAAAAAGACACCTGGCAATCTTAGAAACCATGTGGGGGGACACCGATTCATATAAGCAGACGCACACCTGAAGATGGATATACAGCCATGAGTGTGTGTGAGTGTGTGTGTGTGTGTGTGTGTTGGAGGGGTGCCTTTGCTGAAAGCGTGTGTGTGTTTGTTTACAGTATGGGAAACAAACCACACGGTGTATTTCCCTTGCCCTCCCCCTGATCGCTCTCTCTCACACACACACGCACACACACACACACACATGTACACACACGCAACAGCAGTGTGCAGCCTCAGCCGCAGCCAGTCTCAGTCGGTCATCTGACAGTCTTGTGCTCCAGGATGTGTGTAGAGAGGGGGGGCAGGCTGGGGCGGTAGCCTGCTGAGGGGGCCCTGAGACTGGGACACAAATCCTGGCAGCAGCCCCTGGCCTGGACCATCATGGAGACCAGCATGGAGAGCAGGTAAGCTCAGGCTGTACTTCTGTCTGCTGGCTCCTCAGCTATGTTTACTGGAACATTCCTGCTTTCAACCATCTTCTCTTCTATGTTCCTAATATCTCTTTTCTTTTTCTAACCTCTCTTCCTCTCCTCCTTTCCCCTCTCACCGCTTCATTTTTACCTCTTCCTCTCCTTCCATTCTTCTTTCTCCCCTCCCATCTCTTCTATCTTTCCTCACCTGTCTTCACTCCTTCTCTCCTTGTCCCTCTCCTCCGTGTTCCTTCTCCTCCTCTCCTCCTGTCTTCTCCTCCTCTCCTCCTGTCCTCCAGCTGGGTATCTGGGGATTTGGACCTGAGTCAGATCAGGCTGCTACTGTTTCAGGACTGTGAGCGGAGAGGCAGACAGGTCCTGTTTGACTCCTCCACTATCAAGAAGCAGGTGTGTGTGTGTTTGTCCATCTGTGCGTGTGTGCAATACGAAAGCTTTTGTCACATGTTGTAATCTCGTGGTCTCATGATGCTGCAGCATAAAGAGGCCAAAGCAGGTCAGAGTTTAAAACTGTGTGTGTGTGTGTGTGTGTGTGTGTGTGTGTGTGTGTGTGTGTGTGTGTGTGTGTGTGTGTGTGTGTGTGTGTGTGTGTGTGTGTGTAGGCTGGTGGAGAGGAAGCAGACTCTCCCACACGTTGCCAGAAGAGTCCTGGCATCAGCACCCAGAGTCACAAACAAAGAGAGCCCTCACCCAGCTACCAGGTACACACACACACACACACACACACACACAAATATACACTTTAAAAGATCCACACAGCTTTGAGAAAGAGCAGTTGCAGCGTGTGTGTGTGTGTTCTAGTACACTCGACCATCGTCAGATGTCAGCATGTTTGGGGAGATGATGTTTGGATCCGTTGCCATGAGTTACAAGGGCTCTACGCTCAAGATCCATCACATAAGGTGAGAAACAGTCTCTCCTGTTACCATGGTGAGTTCCAGCGTGTGGTGACATCACTGTCTGTCCCAGCAGATCTCCTCCTCAGCTGATGGTCAGTAAAGTTTTCTCTGCTCGAGTTGGCAGCTCCATGGGAAGCACAAACACGTAAGAGAAATATATACCTTGATCATTTTGATCAGTTATTTTATAGTTATACAAATGTGTAGTATAAAAATCTCTGACAGTGTGTGTGTGTGTGTGTGTATGTGTGTGTGTGTGGTGAAGGGGTGGGAGTGTATATCTTCTAAAATTGTATGTTCTCAAAAAGTGTGTGTCCGGGTGTGTGTGTGTCTTCCAGTAGTGTGAATGTTCAGGTGTGTGTGAGTGTCTTTTAATAGTATATTTGTCTGTTTTTGTTTAGGTTACATGATAGTTTTGAATTTGCCTCCCAAGACTGTCCTGGCCACAGCATCAGCAGCAGTGGTAGTATAGGTACTTTATGCACCACAGACACACACACAGACACACTCACACAATAACAGATTTGGCCACACATAGGATTTTTGTTTGTTGTACTGCATGGAGTATAGTACAGAGTGTGGTATAAGGTATAAAAAGTGTGTATGTGTGTGCCAGCCCACAGCACTCCAGTGGACATGCCTGGACGAGTGTTCAGTGAAGATGGAGACAGTGGAATAGCTCGTTCAGGTACCCGCTACTACACTGTCATCAAGGTTACAGTCACCATAGTTACACCGAAGTGCACTTTTGTCACAGTCACCTAAATAACCTTTAACCTTCAAACTTTCTTGACTCTCAGCATCACTGGCCACACCCCTGGCGTCACCAGGCTCCACCCCTTCCTCCAGTTCATCCTTTCAGAGACGACTGCAACGCAGCTTCAACACCAGCCTGGAGTATCACACTCCTCGGTAAAAGAATGAGTTCTGCTGTTACACTGCAGTGCACAGGTTGAACACATTATTTCAGACGAATTCAATGGATTTAGTGATTTGGAGTGAGATCGAGAGTTTGATAAACTTATTGTGTTGTGTATGTTGTTAATATGTTGAGACATCAAGGTTCACAATTTAGCGTGTTGTAATGTTGTACCCAGGAGCAGTGAGGAGAGGTTCAGCCAATCAGACGAGAGCTGCAGTTCTGGTCCTGTCATGGCACGGAGGAGGAAGATTGCTCTGAGCATCATCATCACTCTGCCAGAAGACACACAGTCCTCGTCGTCTGGAACACAGGACGACACACACTCCTTCATCGACTTCTTCTTCTCCCACTTCCCCCTCATCGAGGCTCACCTGAATAAACTTAAGATGGCAGTTGAGAGGGTGTGTAACAATGGTGTTGTGTGTGTTCGGTGCGATTGTTTTGTGCTCTCATTTTCTGTTCTGCTTTTAAATGTGTGTGTGTGTCTCCAGGCCATGTTGCTGTGTCGCCAAGTGAATGAGTCAACCCAGAGGCAACAGCTATATGTCAGCCGGGTCATGGACGCGCTGGCAGAGTTCAGGTCAGAGGGCATCGTCATGGTAATCACAGGTTCTGATGGTCTGCAAAGTCAAGTGTCACAGCAATAAATTCAGAGCATTAATGTGTGTATTTTTGTGTGTGTGTGTGTGTGTGTGTAGGACAGCACTCTGGAACCTCTTCATGGCCCCGAGGATCTTGGAGCCGGTCTGGTTGACCATGGTATCTCAGAATGCTGAGCGAGACCGCCTGTGTCAGCGCTTCCTCCAGGAGCTGAGTGCACTGATGGACACCCGGAGCGGGTGAGACTATGCTATGCTATTGTTTATATGGTTCGTAAGGTTAACCCTAAACTATGTACTATGTACTATATCACTGTAATACTTATAATATCTATAATATACTGTATATTTCATACAATATTGTCCAATAACACACCATAACAACAATATATACGTTTGTTCTGTTATTTACTATTTACACACTGTTGCAAAAGCATGAGCTTAGGGGTACGTCACAACATGTGTGTGTGTGATTGTGTGTGTATGTGTTTGTCAGTTTCCTCTCATCTCTCCTCACGGCCGTTCTGACTCATCACCTGGCTTGGGTCCCAACGGTTACCCCCAGCAACCAGCCACCAATCACAGGCCTTTGTGAGAAACACACCAGCCAATCAGTACACATGCTGGGCAAGTCTCACCCCTACAACCCCCTGTGGGCTCAGCTAGGTGAGAAGTTTTATCCTAAAACTCCCCATCATCCGCCACCCCCCGAAATACACCTAAACATTGTGTGTGTGCACTGGTGACCTAGGTCCTTACCGTGTGTGTGTGTGTGTGTGCATGTGTGTGCATGCAGGTGACCTGTACGGAGCTCTGGGCAGCCCCCTGCGTGTGTGTCGGACGGTGGTGTTGGGCAGGAGGAGGGATCAGGTCCAGCGTCTCCTCTACGTTCTCTCCTACTTCATACGTTGCTCTCCCCTGGAGGAACACACTCCTACACACACACCTCAACCCCACCCCTCACCTGATGCACACACACCCCACAGAGACTCTCCTACACACACTCAACCCCTCCCCTCACCTGATGCACACACACCCCGGACAGACCCGCCTCAAACGCAACCCTCACCTCACACACACCCCATAGATACTCCTCAAACTCCCCCCTCACACACCCCTCACACACGACCAGACACTCCTCACAAACACCCAATACACAATCCTCAAACCCACACCTCACACACAACCTCTCCTCACACACACCTGTCACACACGCAGGAGAGGGCAGATGGGGATAGTGGGGATGTTTCCACTTGGGAGTTGGAAGGTATGGGTCTGGAAGGAGGTGGAGAGGGAGAGGAGGGAGACAGTGTTGGAGAGGATGGTCAAGGAGCAGCAGAGGGCGGAGCCAAAGGAAGAGAGGAAGACGAGGGAGGAGAAGTTGTCAAAAAGGGCGAAGGAGAGGAGGTGGGGGAGGATCAATCCAGTGAGGATGACATCAGCAGTGTGTTCTCAAGACAACCAAACTCAGCACCCGAGCTGGAGTTGCCCTTGCCCAGGTAACAATAACAGCTGCATTTACGCAAGAAAGCACAATGTGTGTGTGTGTGTGCACCTTCTCATGCCTGCATGTATTAGGTTTGAAGCGGTGCATGGAGTGTGTGTGAGTGACCTGGGTCGTTCGTTGCTGGGAGAGTTCAGCCCTGACTACCTGGCAGACTTTGCTCTCCATGGCACCATGGGTCATCAGCACCTGCTGCAAAGCATCATGGGAGATTTGGAGCATGCCGTCCTGGTGAGTGACATCATCATTAAGCCCAACCTTATTCTCCCTTCCTCTTCTCACTCAGTGATTGTCTACAGTAGACAAATGTATGTGTTTGAATGGTGTGGTGTGTTTACAAGCTGTGTGTCTAACAGGTTTATAACAGGTGTGTTGTTGTGTGTAGTACCCAGTGCTTGACGAACCCATGGCTGAGGCAGTGTGTGTGCTGGCGGACGTAGAGCGTGTGTGTGTCCAGGTGGCCAGCAGTCAGAGGCGGGGCCTGGGGCCTGAGGTGGCCCCCTCCTCTCTAGTCTCTACTCTGCTGCTCTCCACCACACACCTGTTCAAACTGGGGCTGGGGCCACAATATGTAAGAATACACTTGGGTAAAACAGTGGGCCACAAAGGCCTTGTAAGCAGACGCTAGTGTAGTAGGACTATCAGTGTTAAATATGTGTGTGTTCTGCAGTGTGTGAGACACCTGGAAGACTGTCTCCAGGGACTGTACCTGAGAAGCAGACTGCTGGCAGTCTACCTGAGAGATCACACCCGCTGCAGTACCAAAGACCTGGCTACACACTTGGGGTAGGCACACACACACACACACACACACACACACACAGAGTTTCAAAAACCGATACACCTGGTACACACACACCGATACACACACACATTCAATATCTAGGACCTGGCAATAACCCAGGGGTAGTCACACAAACACACACACGCACTCCAGTACAAATAATGAATAGATGTATAAATGATGGATGTTGTGATTGATTTTGCAGTATTGAGTGTGAGGACGTTGCTCTGCTAGCTGCTGTGGCCGGAACACACACTCCCTGTGTGGCTCAGGCCTTCCTGTAGAGCAGGAGGACGCTCTCCCTGTGGGACCCAGGCCTTCATGTAGAGAAGAAGAGCGAGAAAGAGGAGTGCACTCCCTGTGTGGTCCAGGCTCTATTGTGGAGGAGGAGAAGCGATAGAAGAAGAGAGGAAAAGAGGCGGATCTGCTGCAGTGCTGCGTGTCTGGTGCAGCTCCAACTCTGAGACTAATGTTCTGTTTCAGACTGGGCAAGAAGAAGCTATCAGCTGCAGGCATGGTGTGCGCGTGTGTGTGAGAGAGATTATGTGTGTATGCGACAGAGAGACATTAAAGCAAATTGGACGCTAATGGTTCTGTTCTTTATTCATAAACAGCTGATTTGCATCCTGGGGATTATATACAGGTATGATGATGTCGTGGCTCATAGGTCACTCAGCCATCCCTGACCCTTGACCCCTTCCCTCCTCCTCTCAGGAGAAGAACAGTTTCTCACAGATGCGTTGTGTGTCCTCCGGACTGCTCACTTCATGGCCGATGGTTCGAGGGTCTGCATAAATCTCGTAGTCATTTCCCCCCTAACACACACACAAATTTGGCAGATTAGATTCTATTTTATTGTCATTACACATGTATAAATACAAGGAAACTAAATACAGTTTAGCAAGGTAGAAGCCCGTCTGGCTAGATTTTACTCACAGGTTTGGTTTTGTCCCCAAAGAAGTGTATGGTGGAGTATCCTTCACTGTCAATCAGGCCCAGACAGTAGCGCTTGTCCCATCCCTCAGGAAACACATCAAAGCTGATCTGACCCCCTGCACACACAGGAAGGCAGGAGAGGGTCCATCTTAGAGTTAGAATCAAGGGTTAGATCTTTACAGAAAGGCCGGACCTGGGGTCAAAACGTCATACCTATAGAGAATGCCAATCCTTTGCCTTTGAACTCTTCTCGCAGAACTGAGACAAACTCCTCTCTGATGCGTTCTTTCTGTAAGAGAAATAGACAAAAGAAGGTGCTGAAATGTCCTGCAGTGCTATCTAGTGGACTGAAACATCAACAGCTTGTTTTTACAGAGAGAAAAGGCTACAGATAGGAAGAGAGAGAACGAGAAGAAGAGGAGGAAGGCAGGCAGACAGTCAGACAGAGAGAGAGAGAGAAGTATAAAGACAGGTGTTCCAAGGAGAGGCCGACCTTGTCCAGTTCATAGAATTCTATCCTTTCCTCCTGAGAGCAGCTCCGACCCACAGGACACACGTTCAGCATTCCGTTACGGAACTCTATAAACGTTCCCCTGGGACAAAGGACCAGTCAGCTGTGTGTGTGTGTGTGTGTGTGTACCTCTTCCAGGGCATCAATATCATGTGGGTGAGGCCGTAGTGTGTATGTGTGTGTGGGAGTACCTCTTTCTGGGCAACTTAATCTTGGCCATGTAGTTGAGGCAGAAGTTGATGAAGTCTTGGAGGAGTTCCTCCCCCATGTGCGCCTGAATGCTCTAAAACAGAACAATCACAGGCAAGGGATCTGAGATAAG
The DNA here is from genome assembly GCA_030340665.1 of Neosalanx taihuensis. Taxonomy (NCBI): domain Eukaryota; kingdom Metazoa; phylum Chordata; class Actinopteri; order Osmeriformes; family Salangidae; genus Neosalanx; species Neosalanx taihuensis. Next base: position 10,104,283 of record CM059301.1, read on the forward strand.
GAAGTCACATGGAGGACATGGTTGGCGAAGAAGCCAATAAAAGACTGTCTTACCTGCACTGCCAAAAGCTGACCATTCTTATAAGCCACCAATCCATTCTCAGCAAACACATAGTCCGCCTTCTGTACAACTGGACACACATTTACATTTAGTCATTTAGCGGACGCTCTTATCCAGAGCGACTTACAGCAAGTACAGGGACATTCCCCTTGAGGCAGGTAGGGTGAAGTGCCTTACCCAAGGACACAACAATGGCCAGGATTCAAACCGGCAACCTTCTGATTACTAGTCTGATTCCCTAACCGCTCAGCCACCTGACTCCATGTAACACACATACACCTAAGGTACAGGCACTTTCATTAAATTACCCCTGCTAACACCACATCCTCGCAGCATCCTCTCTGTCTGTGTGGAACTCGCACACACATATGTACAAGGCTGCAGAAAGGTCATCATGGCCTATGCAGGAGATCAGTTACACCAGCCACACGCTCACCGTCCTCCCCTAGTTGTTCCCGGATCTTGTCGAGGTCAGAGCCCCCCACCACACCGACACGTACGCGCCCCCGAAGGCGCTGAAGGAACTCGTCCATCCTCGTAGTGACACGCTGGGACCAGACAGACAGGCAGAGTCACATTACATAGGTCTCTGGGTTATAACACAGGGCATCACAAGTCAGGTGGCTGGTCCCTAACTTCAACTGGAACAGGAGTTCCTCTGATCCTAGCCGTATGGGCAAGGCTTGTCCTAGCAAACGAGTAACGTTTCTTAGCAAATACTTATAAGATTTATGATACTAAATTATATTATGTTTACATTTCATGCCTAAGAATTGTCTATATTTCCCTGATCAGTTTTACTTACCTGGCGAGCAGCGGTGAGTGTACCGTCTACATCGAAAAGGCACAGTGTAGTCGTGTCAAGCGCACTTTCATTCATTTCCTTAGTTAACGCCAGACTTTCCGATCTCTGGGTCTGATCTTCCACTGTGCTGCACCTGGATTGTGTGCGGAAGACGTATTGTCTGCAACGTCACCTCGGCTGTGTTCAAGGAAATGCGTTTTGGATTCCTAACCAATCAGACCGGCAATACAAGTTTTCTTCGATGTATGTTTCAACCCGCGGAATATCTGCAACAGGGACAGAAATCCAGGTCTGGTTGGGTGCAGACGGTGTTCAAAATAATCGTTGTTTATCATATAAATGCTTTTCATGTGCAACAGACGCCAGTTTATACCCCATAAAACACTACAGCACAACTGGGGCAGCTGCTGCTCAGTTTACCGGGTTGCGCCGTGATCCGAACTAAGGAACACCTCAAATCACTGTTCCTATTGGTCAGAAGAAGGGTTCGGCGTGGTATGAAGTACTTCCGGTTAAACCTAAACCCCCAGAATGAGTGAGAAGTGTGCAGTTTGTTTTGTAAGGGCTTGTTTAGTCACCCTACAGTAAACAAAACAGGCAGCGAGCGAGTGCAGTACGTGTCGAGAGTATGGCTGAAGCACGCAGGGTGATCGTGTACGGTGGAAGAGGCGCCCTGGGCTCTGCATGCGTACAGTACTTCAAGTCTAAGAGCTGGGTGCGTGTATAGCTGGCATGTAATCTAAATGTAGCCCGTGGCTAAGTATGTAGCCTAATTAACTATAACGTTTTGCAACCCTGTCTAAATTGCAATTGCTATATAGCCCACAGTAAATCCCTATGCTGCTCTAGTTACGGCAAGCGTTACTAACCGCATGAGTTGTCTCGTGAGCTGAACTGGTGTTGTGCCGAGATCGGTGACCTGTCGAAAACTGCCGCTGTTCTAATTGCTTAACATTAGGGTCTGCAAATGTTCGAGCCCTAAATGCATCCACAGGCCAGCTAAACAGCGAGCCTAGAGTCTTCGGAAGACAACTCACTGCTTCATGTTCTTTGACAGTGGGTGGCGAGCGTTGATATCGGTGCCAATGAGGACGCGAACGCCAACGTGCTGGTCACAGTCAGCGACTCATTCACCGGACAGGCGGACCAGGTGAGTCGATGTGTTTTTCCATTTAGTGATAATATTAATATTTTTGGTCCATTCATACAAAATGACAACGACTCAGACCACCAGTGACTTGCATGTACCAGAACTGGTAAATTGATTCTGATTATGGATGTGTTTCATTGCCCAGGTGACAGCAGATGTGTCTTCGTTACTAGGGGAACAGAAGGTGGATGCCATTCTGTGTGTGGCAGGAGGCTGGGCAGGAGGCAGCGCCAAGGCTAAAGGTGAGAGGTCAGCTTACAGACCCCAGCTTCTTCCCTCTCTTAATGAGGACTTCACCTTATCCCTCAGTAAGCCTCCCTCCCTCTCTCTCTGTCTCTCTATACCCCTTCCCCTCCTCCTCCCCCTCTTCCCCTCTTCCTTCTCACTTCATCCCTCCAGCTCTCTTTAAGAACAGTGACTTGATGTGGAAACAGAGTGTGTGGACCTCAACTATCTCCAGTCACCTAGCAACCAAACACCTGAAGGAGGGAGGGCTGCTAACTTTGGCGGGGGCCAAAGCCGGACTGACTGGAACCCCAGGTGCACACCCACTCACACCCAGTTACACACAAAAACACCCAGGAACACCTAGGTACATCTAGGACGTGTCAGTTGGGTGAGTGGTAAGGGTACTGTTGCAGTACTTCCATTGCTGTGTCTCTAGGTATGCTGGGTTATGGCATGGCGAAGGCAGCAGTCCACCAGCTGTGTCAGTCTCTAGCAGGAGCCAACAGTGGTCTGCCACCTGGAGCCACTGCTGTCGCTATACTGCCGTGAGTCTGCCTGCCTGGCTGTCTCTGCCGGTGTCTGACTGTCTCTCTCTCAGTGCATGTCACAGTCTCTCTGGTTGCTGTCTGTCTGTTTGCCTCTCTAGCTGCCAGTCTCTGTCTTTTTCTGCGTGTCTGCCTGTCTCTCTCTCTCATACTCCATAAAATCATACACACACAACACTTAGTGACAAATCCTGCTTCTCCACAGTGTCACATTGGACACGCCCATGAACAGGAAGTTTATGCCAGAGGGTGACACCACTTCCTGGACGCCGTTGGAATATGTGGCTGAGTAAGTGACCCAACGTGTGTGTGTGTGTGTGTGCACGCGCGCACGCATGCGCGCGTGTTATTGATGACTGTGCTGTGTCTTTCAGGCTGTTCTATAGCTGGACGAATGGAGAGAACCGTCCTGCGTGTGGTACACTGGTGCAGCTAGTGACATCACAGGGCCAGACACAGGCCACGCCTGTGTAGACACAGGCCACGTCTTCTTGGGAAGTAATTGTTCAAATTGCCAACTCAAAATCTGCCTGTGTCTCAGGTGCTGTTCTAACTGAGCAGAACCGTAACTCATCCCACTAGAGCAGCCGTAAAACAACGTGTGTGCGTGGTGTGTGCGCATGCAATCTGTCCTCTGTAAGGTGTCACCAGCTGCTATAAAACCTTAAACGGATGTGGTTCTCCTGTCATTTCTGAGTCGGCTGATTATGCTGCTCTGCTGTGTGTTTTATCTGTACAGCTGGGTCTCTTCCAGTGTGTCTGTTTTGTCTTCACTCTGGATCTGTTGTGCTTATACTGTGTAGGCTAGTTGTATACACCAGTGGTTTCTTTATTCACTACATTAATTATGTATGAAGCCTAACAGTTTTTTAGTCAGTTATAATAATGTTTTTTCGTTGTAATTCTGCGATTTTTGACCGTTGGAAGTTTCTGAATGACGGTCCTCGTTACTTCTGCCTGGGACAAGACTGCTGACATCAGCCATGTGTGTGCGCCCTCCGGTATTTTATCGTGGTATTGTAATACATAGGCACATTTTTCCGAGTGTAATGATGTCGAATAAGAACTGGGCATACAGAAGTCTCGAGTGATTTAATAAGCTACCAAACAGCCAGTATAGTCACCAAGATGGTGTCGCTCTGACCTTAACAAGGTGGAGAAGTGAGGATCTTTGTACGTGAATGAGCAATGAAAGTTTTGATAGCATATAAAGGTAGTCCTACATAGTGTCTAATCCTATGTAAAAACTGATGATCAGCGTTTCACTGCTGGCACCGCACGAGCCTGCATGCTGTCAACGTTATCCATGGTCCTGCTTCAGGCGGGATACTCTGCAGGGGAATTCTGCGCTCCCGAGCCGAGACTGGTCACTTTATGAATCACAGTCTATGCTTTTTAGCGGTAGCGCAGAGCCTTCAACGGACGAGGTGTTTCTTTGTGCTCCAAACGCCAGTATGGACGTTAATTGGCGGCTGGAGCGCAATGGATCATGTTGTGTTAGCATCATCTACGGCGCGGCTGCCGCATGAGCAGCGCGCTGTGACTGGAAGCATACTCTGATTAACGTTGGCTCGCGGGCAGGACACTGCTCTGGATAAACTGGAGGTATTGTGTTACAATGTAACCCACAATCACTGCGTGTCATCAAATTGGTTTAAAACTAGTTTGAAAGGATTACGATTTTTGATTGTCGAAGGATTATATCAGCCCTCATCCCTGATATATACCCCAGACTGTCTCTCCCTCCAACAGCCTTCTCAATCTCCCGTCTCTTTCCAATTCAACACAACCTTCTCGTTCCCTTTCTCTCTCTAACTGAACGAATCAATCCCTGTCTGTCACCCACCCGACCCCCACCCACCTTCTCAGATCAGATACATGTGTGGCTGACATGGTTTACGCTCGAACTTGGCTGACTTGACCAGATTCAAAAATCAATACTGATGCGCACCTATGAGGGAACGACTGGTGGACTTTGCCAGCGGTGTTGGTCTCCCCTGTTACCAAATACGACATCACATTTACATTCAGTCATTTAGCAGACGCTCTTATCTAGAGCGACTTACAGCACATACAGGGACATCCCACCCGAAGCAATCAGGGTGAAGTGCCTTGCACAAGGACACAACCTTATGTTGACACGGCCAGGATTCAAACTCACAACCTTCTGATTACTAGCCCTATTCCCCAACCGCGCAGCCACTTGACTCATTGACATACAGAATAGGATGTGTCCAACCTTCAGAAAACGCTCTGTCCGAGGCTGTTCGAGTGTGTGTGTGCGCGTACGTGTGTGTGTGCGCGTACGTGTGTGTGTGTGTCAGATTGTGTGCGTGGGAGAGTGATAGATAGTGAGAGAGAGAGAGAGAGAGAGAGACAGCAGGGCACAGAGAGCCTCTCAGTAACCTTCAAGGCACCCCGGCGAAGAGATGAAGGGATATTAAAGTGTTGGATGGGGGAGGCTGCGCGTGACACACTGACTTTTACTCTGTGCTCGCGCATCGAAGCGATGCTGACGGTGGTTTTCCCAAGACTGCGCATGTAAAAGACCAGGTGCACACGCGCGCGCGCGCATACATGCACACATCCCCCCATCTCGCTCTTCTCTCTCTCGCTCGCTTATTATTCCCCCTCCTCTCCTCTCCGCGCACGCATGCGGGCGGGCGCTGAGGAGAACTTCAGGACAGGACACGCGAGGAGACTGGCGTAAAGGGAGCGTGACAGTGCTGTAATGTGTATTTGCCGGAGCTCCTGAAATATTTCATCCCGCGCAAGAGGGTAAGAGCAGCAAAAATTTCCTTCCATCTTGCATTTTTACTGTGGGAAGCCGCCGTGTGTCCTGCATATCAATGCCGCCGCTGTGCGATTGCGTATTCTGAGAATTTGAAGTGATCAACAGAGTTATTGGAGTTCATCATGTAGCCTTATTGCCACTGTAGTTGGATAGTGTTAATGGAAGCTATGGCCGTACGCGATTCAGTAAATGCGTTTCCCTGCATAGCCGCAGTATTGTCATCTCCCCCCTCCTCTCTTCCCCCTCCCACGACGGGACGGCCTCTCTCGTGGGTTAGTGACACCTCTGTTGATTAACGAGCTCGTGCGGCGGGCACGAAGTTGCGTGCGGTTCGCCGTTCCCGCCGACGCTGGATAGGATGTAGAGGGGCAGACTCCCGCGTCGAGAAGTAGGGAAGCTGACCGATTGGGACTGCACGTGTCAGCAGGAAAGTGAGGAGAACCGTGGATGAGTTATCCACCGGAGGGGTTGGTTAACCTACATACCGGGACGGCTTTCTGACCGCTGCCGTGCGGTCTGCTTTGTCATGGTAATGACCCCTCTGCATCAGTCTTGTAAGACACTGTGGAGCTTGTCCACAGCCTACAGAATTCCTACTGAGTTTTAAGTGCATATTGATACTCACATTAAATGGGAATGGTTCTAAACAACAGGGTTGCAACAAAGTCAAGTTGCCTCCAGCTGGAATTTTTAAATATGAAACTAACTGTAACTGTGTGTGTCTGTTTGTGTCTGTGTTTTTTTTGTGCATGTGTGTGGGTGCATGTGTCTGTATGTGTGTGCGTCTTTGTATGAGTGTGAATGTGCATATGCATGAGTGTGCATGCCTGTGTGTGCTGGTGTTTGTGTGCCTCTGTGTGTGTGTGTGTCCAGGAAGAGAGCATGGCTCAGACAGGATGGCGGCTCCTCCTCCTGCTGCTGCTCTGGTTTGACCTGACAGGAGCCAAGGGGGTCAAGGGCAAAAAAGGCCAGAAAGTCATCTGTCCATCGTGAGTGACATGTTAAACTATATGTAATTAACTACGCATCACAATAACATTACATGGTTAAACTATGCACCATACTAGCATAACATGGTTAAACTACGCACCGTACTAGCATCACATGGTTAAACTACACGCCACACTAACATCACATGGTTAAACTATGCGTCACACTATCATGACATGGTTAAGTTACGCATCACACTAACATCACATGGTTAAACTACGCAGCATGCTAACATCACATGGTTAAACTATGCATCACACTATCATAACATGGTTAAACTATGCATCACACTAGCATCATATGGTGAAACTATGCATCACACTAGCATCATATGGTGAAACTAAGTATCACACTAATGACATATGGTCTACACCAGGGGTCTCCAATCCTGGTCTTCGAGGGCCGCTGTCCTGACGGTTTTAGATGTTTCCCTGCTCCAGCACACCTCCACAGAGCTTGTTAACGACCCTTAATTAGAATCAGGTGTGCTGGAGCAGAGAAACATCTAAAACCTTCAAGACAGCGGCCCTCGAGGACCAGGATTGGGTACCCCTAGTCTACACTAACATTAGCTAGTTAAACTACGTTCCACACTAGCCTTAGCTAGTTAAACTACGTTCCACACTAGGCTTAGGTAGTTAAACTGCTCTCCATTAGCTAGAAAATCTATAGGCCCACACAAACGACTATCTAATCAACCAAATTATAAACTGACTGCACCTGTTAAACTACAGTCCTGAATGGTATGGTCAGGGTCTCCATGGTAACCTTGTGTTGTTGTACAGGCAATTGTCGGCAGAGGAACTGGCCCAGGTTCCTCCTAACTCTACCAGCAATATCCTAAACCGTTTGATGGTCAGCTATGACGCCCGCATCCGACCCAACTTCAAAGGTTGGTCACCTTAGTGATGGCTCATACCCCAAAATGGTATGTAACCTAATCCAGCAGTAGAGGATATATCATTTTACTAGAGATAAGTGAATTCAAATATCCATGTGAAAAAAATGCAATTCAGCGCAATGCTTTATGGATTTTTTTTCCTAAAATCAGATTTTTTCCCTGTGGTTGGCTGTGTGTGTTTTTTTTGGGGGGGGGAGTAGTGGACAGGAGGAATGTTTGTGGTTGATTAGCTGACTGAGAGGGCTGGAGGCCATGGACATATGCTGTTCAGTGGAGAATGAGTCAAGCGGAATATCACATGACCTGATCTGAGCTTTTTAGATGTCTGCTCATCAGAAATCTTCTGGACATCAAAACTTGACCACCTTATTTTCATAACAACTCTCAACTAGAACTGCTCATCCCTAGAACTGCAAACAAGTAGAAACTAAAACTACAACCCCTGGAGCCAATAGAACTAGATCCCCTCGATCTGCAACTTCTGACAAAAAATACAATGTGTGTGAGAATGTTTTTAGTAAGAATGAGAAGTGATGTATTTAAGCACAAATTATTATGAGTGTGTAATATGAGAATCTGTGTTTTTTTTATTGTAGGCATACCAGTTGAAGACAAAGTGAACATTTTCATCAACAGTTTTGGTTCTATCCAAGAGACCACCATGGTAAATCACCGGAATGGACACAAGCCTCCACCATCACTACCATCTGCATTAAGAGACTTTAATTCCAACATTGTTGGTTTTTACATTAACATTAATTGTCTTTTTACTTAACTGTGATTGGCTGTGTCTGTCGTTTTGATTGCTGTCTCCAGGACTACCGGGTGAATATTTTCCTCCGCCAGCGATGGAACGACCCTCGCCTCCGTCTCCCAACCGACTTCAAGAATGAGGCATTGACGGTGGACCCCAAAATGTTCCAGTGTCTTTGGAAGCCTGATCTGTTCTTTGCCAACGAGAAGAATGCTAACTTCCACGACGTCACGCAAGACAACATACTGCTCTTCATCTTCCGCAACGGAGACGTTCTAATCAGCATGAGGCGAGGGCTTGCGCACAAACACACACCTCGCACACACACACACACCCCGCACCTCGCCCATGCACACCTCACACGCACACACACGTCGCATATACACACCTTGTACGCGCACAGACCTTGCACACACAGAGTCTATCATCCTCCACAATGGAGACATGCTGTTCAGCGTAAGGCAGAAGCACTCACTACCACACCCATCTTGCACACCTTCCTTTCTGTCCAACATGTGTTTGATGCTGTCTTGTGTTCCAGGCTGTCTGTGACGCTGTCCTGCCCCCTCGACCTCACCCTGTTCCCCATGGACACCCAGTTCTGCAAAATGCAGCTGGAGAGCTGTAAGATCTTTCACCGACCTACTCTCTAACTTACCCACACACTCTCTAACTCACTCATGAATTAACTAATGTACTCACTTAGTAACCCACTTACTAATCCATCCACTAACCCACCAACTCACCCAGCCCCTCTCTAACTGGTCCAGCCGCTCACTGACCAACTCACCCACTAACTCACTGACTCACCCACTAACTCACCCAGCACCTCACTGACTCACCAACTCACCCAGCTGCTCACTGACTCACACACTAACTCACACAGCCCTTCAATAACTCGCCCAGCCACTCACTGACTCACCCACTAAACCCACTAACTCACCCAGCTGCTCACTGACTCGCTCAATATTTCATCCACTAACTCATCCATCACCTCACTAATTTATTCACCCTCTTAAAAATGTGAGTTGCCACTTACAGGATTGAATTTGTGTTTTCTAGTTGGTTACACCACCCGCGATCTGGTGTTCATGTGGCAGTCAGACCCAGTTCAGATGGATGAGATTGCTCTGCCGCAGTTCGACATCAAACAGGAAGACATAGAATACGGCAACTGCACCAAATTCTACCCCGGCACAGGTTATACACAGTGATGAAGTTGATGTTATGATGCAGAATGTGGTCATTGAGGTTGTGGCTGAGGTGATGTGTGATGTATGAGTCAGTTAAATGGGGACAAGGGAGTCTGCTTGTCACACATCTTTGAACTCGGCTCTCTGCTCTTATGTAACTCATCTTTCATGTAGATCTGTTATGCAAGACCTTTGTATGGGTGAATTTATCTAAGTGGATGAGCACTTGATGACTGAATATCAGTTGATGGGAAGATAGCATATGTATGTGTGTCCCCTATATATGTGAGCGTGACCTGTATGACTGTATGTTATCTGTGTGTGTGTGTGTACAGGCTACTACACATGTGTGGAGGTGATCTTCATGCTGCGGAGGCAGGTGGGGTTCTACCTGATGGGTGTGTACGCGCCTACCCTTCTCATCGTGGTTCTGTCATGGCTATCCTTCTGGATCAACCCCGATGCCAGCGCTGCCAGGGTGCCCCTAGGTACTGCCATCACCCCCAACCCTTCATACCGCCCCTTGCCCCCCCGACCCCCGATCCCTCCTCAGATGGGGGTCAGGTGTCCCATCTGTCCATCCGTCACTGTTGTACCGGTCCACCTCCTCACGTCATTCCCCTAACATTCGTCCGTCAATTCGTCAATCCATCCATCTTCCATTGATCCAGGTAAGTTTGCTGACCTAATCACTCTCTGCTTTCTTTTTCTCTGCTGTGTTATTCCCTCCATCAGCAGTCTCTCTCTCTCCATCCCTCCTTTACCTCTGGAATCGCTCCCTCTCTAATCGCTATCTGATTCTTACTCCCTCTACTATTTCTCTTCATTTTCTCTCCCCAGGAATCCTCTTGATTTTCTTCCTTCTCTCCCCCCTCCCCCCTCTCTTATCTTTTCTCATCCTCCTCCATTGTCTTTCACCTCTCTTTCCTGTCTCTCACTCTCTCACCCCTCTCCTGTCTCTTACCCTTTTTCATCGCTCTCCCCGATTCTTTTATTCTGTTTTCCTCCTGTCCCCTGCTGCTCTCTCACCCTCTCTCCCCTGTCTCTCCCCAGGGATCCTGTCAGTGCTATCTCTGTCCTCAGAGTCCATGTCTTTGGCTTCGGAGCTTCCAAAGGTCTCCTACGTTAAAGCCATAGACGTCTGGCTCATCACCTGCCTGCTCTTTGGCTTCTCCTCACTAGTGGAGTATGCTGTGGTGCAGGTCAGGCGCTTTGTCTCTCTCTCTCTCTCTCTCTCTCTCTCTCTCTCTCTCTCTCACACACACACACACACACACACACACACATCCTCACTCAAACATACACAGATATCCTCACTCAACCATAACAAAATGTGTGTGTGTGTGCATGTGTCAGGTGATGTTGAACAGTCCGAAACGCATTGAGGAGGAGAAGGCCAAGATGGCGACTAAGGAGAAAGCCCTGAGAGAGAAGGAGGGCAAAAAGACCCCCTCTAAGACCCCCAACACAGTCAATGGCACAGGAGGAACTCCAATCCATGTCAGCACTCTGCAGGCAAGTGTGTCTGTAAGTGTGTGTGAGAGATTGTGTGACAGGTTCTAAGATGTGAAGGGGATAATTGCTGAGCGTAATTCAGCCTCCCCCCTGAGCTGGCTTCAAAACTTCACTTTCAATAAGGGCAGGACGGCGTATATTTCATCACTGATCTCTTTCTCTGTCTCTCTGTGTCTGTCTCCCTGTCTCTCCTTTTTTATGTGTGTATGTGTGTGTGGGTGTGTCCAGGTTGTGGAGACAAGGTGTAAGAAGGTGTGTACATCAAAGTCAGATCTGCGCTCCAGTGACTTTAGCATTGTAGGCTCTCTCCCCAGGGACTTTGAGCTGTCCAACTTCGACTGCTACGGCAAGCCTATCGAGGTCAGCGGCGCTCTTAAATCACAGGCCAAGAATAACAAGAAGCCAGCCCCCCCCAAGCCTGTCATCCCTGCTGCAGCCAAACGCATCGACCTGTACGCACGCGCTCTGTTCCCCTTCACGTTTCTCTTCTTCAACGTCATTTACTGGTCTGTGTACCTGTATTCTGGCCCCTAAGTGCAAAGTCATTCAGAAGGTGATACAAGCATGAAATTTTCCATGTGGTTCACCTTTATTTTACTCAATAGGAAATTAAAGCTAGCCAGACAAAACTTGAATATGGCTGCCATTTTGCAAGATGGACACCGACTTAGTTATATGAGCAATTCTCATATAACCATATACCATTTTGAAACTCCTCAATGCAATTTCAACATAGGATAAATTACTTTTGAAACATGGAGATTCTATTTTTGCACCATCTGTGTTTGTAAGATGGATTTATTCATAATATTTTCCAAGGTTCAGTACATTTTATGTCTCAGTGGCCTAATAGAAACAAATTATTTTTCATCCCTAAATATGAGTATACAGCTTTGATGTACCTCCTCAAAGCTGCTTCAGTCTCTCCACCTGCATCTAACCAGACAGATTTTTTGTTGTTGTTGCAATAACACTGTAGCCATGCATATATGTAATATATGACACTGGTGGACATTTAAGATCTTCCTTTTCTCAACAGCACTTGTTCCAATCTATCTATTTATTTCTCCTTTGGACAAAGATTCTCAAATGTCAGCCATATTCAAGACTATATATATACAATTAAAGGCAGAGGGTTAATCCTTTTACCATCTTAATTGTAAACACTTCCTTGTATGGCTATTTTTATAACGACTAACCCTTGATGAGTTCCTGTGCGATATTTGGTGCTTGTATCACAAAGTGAACGACTCCAACAAACTTTGTACTTAGCTGCTATACTACTGTGAGGATGGATTATGAGGGAGGTGGGGGGGAGTGTTAGGGTTAGAGGGGGGTAGAGAAACTGCATATGTGGAGAATGTGTGCGTGAGATGGTGCCTGTGTGAGGGGGAGGGGGGGTTATTGTGGCATGAGCTGTGATTAACATTAAGATGTGTCTGTCCATGCCTAAAATGCTTTGATATAAATATGCAATGATGCACAGCATACAGTATATGTTTGATATAACTCATGTTAATATGCTTTGATATAAGTTTGATAAAATGCCATATAAAGATGCTATTATATAAGTTTGATAAAATGCTAATGAATTTTGCTCAAATACATTTGATAAACTGCACAAATAATGTGATAGTATAGGTTTGATAAAATGCAAGCATAAAGATGATATAAGTTTGATACAACCCATTTTACTATCCTTTGATATGAGTTTAAAAAAGGACATAAACAGATGCTATGATATAAGTTTGTTAAAATGCTATTTCATCTTAAGAGAACGTTATGCTGATAAAGAAACAACATTGTAAATGTTCATTCTAAGATACTATAAAATATTATGGCTCAATGAAGCAACATACCTGCTTCTATAAGATCTATTAAAATGTAATCAGTTATTGGAATTGTTTTTTTTGTCTGTGTTGACTGTCCTGTGGTTCCATCTAGTGGACTAAAACATAACGGCTCTAAAGCCATCAGGTTCATCTCATCTCCCCAGAGAGAGATGAGAGGAGATAAAGAAGAGATGCCTTATGCTCTGACCTGAAGAAGGGGGAGCTGAAGTAAAAGACAGGAAGTAGCAGAAAGAAAAAAGACAGATGCTACAGTTCCTTTCACATGCGTCTGGACAGAGGGAGACAGACTTATGATTCCATTTTAGAAAGTGAGACAGGTTAATAGTTTTAGTCCAGAGCAGGGCAGACTTCAACTCCAATTTTAGATAGTAAGACAAGTTTACAGTTCAGCAGTTCAGCTTTGAGAATGATACAGATTCATGGCTCCAGCTTAGAGTGAGACAGGTTAATGCTGCCGGTGATGGAAACAGGGTAAATATATAGCACATGCTGCATGCATCCATATGCTGTGTGTATGAAGAGTTACAGGTCTGTAGCAGTATTCACCCACTCACTGCAGCACCAGGAGAGCAGATCGAAGGGGTGGGAGAAGAGGGGGGGAGGAGAGGAAGAATAAGAAAAAAGAATGAAAAGACAGAAAGATAGAGGGTAAAGTAACTGTAGTAAAGTGTCAGTGGGGAGAATGTCAGATACACAATGTTCTGCATTATTTACTGACATCCATCCTCTGTACAACCATGTACATGCGTGTGTGGGTTGTTAGCCTACGTGTGTGCGTCTATATATACATATCAGTGTGGGTGTATGTGTGTGTGTGTGTTTTGCGTTTCTGTTATCTATCCACCACCCCCATCCAGTGCGCGGGTGAGACAGTCTACTCGGGAGCTCGTCTCAGCTCGTGCCTCTCCGTCCTCATCGGCATTCTTTCGCTGTCTGCGCGTGGTCGGTGCTGAAACGGCTCCAACAGTGCTCGCGCCACGGAGGGAGAAAGAGAGACATCTGCAGAGCTCGAGCCATCCTCCCACGGCGGGACCGGAGCACGAGCGACAGCCACGCGACCAGGTGCCCACTTGCCGTTAATCCGGCCTCTGCTCACTATGAGGACCGTCTAAGGAACCCAAGGTGCCCGATGGATGCCATTGTTTGATCGATATCGACACACTGCATTTTGGAAATGCTGAAGACGATGAATCTGCTGTTTGTCCTGACAGTCTTATGGCGCGAGGCGCTCTGCGGTTCTCCCAGCGTCCAGATAGGTACGTAAGCCCCTCTTCTCTCCTTTCCTCGTCTTCTAGCCATCTCTCCCTTTTTATAGTCCCTTTTTTCTTTTCTTTTCGCTCCATCTCTCCCTCTCACCTACTTTTCCCCCAGACAACGGGTGCTTAACCGACGCCGCGGTTCGCTTTCACCATGGAACGAGGCGCGAGGCCCTTTAATGTTAAACATCAAGTCTGTTTTAACCCGACAAGCACCCCCCCCGCCTCTCCCCACCCATTGCGGTTCTCTTATCGATAATGGATTCAGATGTTTTCAAATATAGCCAATATTATTATTATTATTATTATTATTATTTTGCCTTCAACAACATGACCATGTTGCCTATTTAACAGATGTGACTGAAGATGTCGTGTATGTTTGCTGGGTGATATTTAAAACAGCCCATGGTAATACAATTATTTATCCCCCCCACCCCCACCCCCTCCTCCTTCCACTGATATTCAGGGGGCTTGTTTCCTCGCGGAGCGGACCAGGAGTACAGCGCGTTCCGGATTGGGATGGTCCAGTTCGGCACGGCAGAGTTCCGCCTCACGCCTCACATCGACAACCTGGAGGTGGCCAATAGCTTCGCTGTGACCAACTGCTGTAAGTAGAAAAATCCCAGCTCGAACGGTAACGATTTGGCTAATCCGTTCACCGTGAAGATGGGGGTGGGGGGGTGAGAGGGTGGGCACTGATTTGAGTGGTTCTCACTCGCGCGCTACCCACGGGAAGATGACGGCGTTTAATATTGCAGGCTCATGGGGTATTTTAGCGCAGCGCGTTCTGCTTCAGTGATATCAGACTATATAAATTGGAATAAAACGCGAGGACTGGACAGAGAAGTGCCTTCTTGACAATCAATTAACAGCCGGTCTACGCTTGCAGGTTCCCTTAATGTATGTAGGTCTGAATTATTTACCACAGCTTCTTTCTAGTCCATGCTGCGTACGCATGCTTGATTTAGGTGTTATTAAGCATTGGATGAAGTAGGATGCACTCCAAACTTTCACTTGCATTAAAAGAGGGAAACTCTGTACAATACACTATACAACTTTTTCACCTTGTGTACCCTACATAAACTGCCTTTTAGGTCAGACCTGTTTTTTTATCTTAACTCTTCTAGGTTGAAAACTGTCTACTTCCATTACATCACCTGGACTTCACTTAGAGTAGGGTTGATTATTGCATGGAAAATCAAAAAATAAATATTTCTTAAAAGCCAATCACCTTCAGACTTAAAAGTCTCCTCTTTGACCTATGGTAACAAAATGTAGTTCTGGGATGTCAGAAGAGTTGAGGTGGATCAATGTGGTTCTGCTGGGTTGAGGTAGGCTGCTGTGGTTCTGGTTGGTCAAAACATGCTGCTGTGGTTCTGGTTGGTCAAAACATGCTGCTGTGGTTCTGGTTGGCTGATGTATGCTGGTGTGGTTCTGGTGGGTTGAGGTATGCTGCTGTGGTTCTGGTGGGAGGAGGTATGCTGCTGTGGTTCTGGTGGGTTGAGGTATGCTGCTGTGGTTCTGGTGGGATGAGGTATGCTGCTGTGGTTCTGGTGGGATGATGTATGCTGGTGTGGTTCTGGTGGGTTGAGGTATGCTGCTGTGGTTCTGGTTGGTCAAAACATGCTGCTGTGGTTCTGGTGGGTTGATGCTGCTGTGGTTCTGGTTGTTTGAGATTGGCTGCGGTAGTTCTGATGGGTTGATGCTGCTGTGGTTCTGATGGGTTGATGCTGCTGTGGTTCTGGTGGGTTCATGCTGCTGCGGCTCTGGTTAGTTAAGGTTGATTGCTGTGGTTCTGTTGGGTTGAACAGTTGACCTTGAAAACTCAGTTCCTAACGGTGAATAAGTTATACATTTTTGCACTCTGGCAAATCTTTCAAGAAACTGCTGGCTTGCTATTAATACCTCCAAGGTTGCTTAAAAGGCAGAAATAGATGAAAACCTAATAATCATGTAAATTATCTGTTGATCTATAACTTCTGTACCTTGAGAAATTCCTAGTAGATTTGACAAACCTGACTGAACATCTGTATAGGATATACCTTAACACCGGAGTGTGGGGAGTCACATGGCTCAGCGGTTAAGGCATTGGGCTAGTAATCGCAAGTTTGATTCCTGGCTGTAGCTACATGACGTTGTGTCCTCAGGCAAGGCACTTAACTCTATTTGCCTCAAGGGGAATGTCCCTGTACTTGCTGTAAATCACTCTGGATAAGAGCTTCTACTAACCAACTAAATTAATTAGAACGATGACTGAACTACATCTAATACACTCCTTGACATGTAGTGAATGTTCAGATGGTAACAAAGATTCACAGGCATTCGTCAGTATCGTGACCACAAGGAGGCAAGCCCAACCCTGTTGATGTTGTGGTTGCCGTGGGCATTGTCGTGCAGAAGAAAAGGTCAATGTCCACCAATGGTGTGACTGTAGTCTAGACTGTAGTTTATCCACATTTTTATTATATTGAACACAGAACACTTTCAATTAGGCAGTTGGAAGCTAAAGGCAATTCTAGTACCACATGTTATAATATGGTCCTGAAAACCTAAAGAAAAAAGGAAAACCTAATAGATGTAAAGGGGGACAGGCTTATATCTTTGCAATACAGGAATGCTTTTTCAATCAATTTGGTAATAAGATAAGATAAGAAAATCCTTTATTTGTCTCCCAGAGGGGAAATTGCTGTCTGCAACAGCAGCAGGGAACAGTACAGCACTCAGAGTAACAGGGTTAAGTATGAAGTACAGAAGGTAAGAGAGTTAAGTGTGAGTTAAGTGAGCTGGCTCCTGTCTTAAATGAGAAGTGACATACAGCAAAGTTATTGCACTTAAAGAATATTGCTCCTTGTAGTTAATATGAAGAAACAATCTAATAATGTAAAAAAAAATGTTGTCATGGTAACTAGCTGGTTGTGAGTGTTGTCATGGTCACAAAGATGTAGAGGCTGTGAATGTTGGTGATAACTACATGGTAGCAGTAGAAGGTCTTATGGTAACTTGGTGGCAGAAGCTGTTGTCATGGCAACACATTGGTAGAAGCTGCGAGTGTTGTCATGGTAACAAAGATGTAAAGGGTGTGGGTATTGTCATGGTAACTAGGTGGTAGAGATTGTGAGTATCCCAACGGTAACTGGTTGGTAGAGAATGTGAGCGTTAACATGGTAATAAGGCTGTAAATATTTTGGGTTTTGTGCTAACAATGGTGGTAGAGGCTGTGCATGTTGCTGTTGTACCAGATGGTAGGGGTTGAAGGTTTTGTCATGGCGATGATTTGGAGGCTGAGTCATTTTTTTTTTGTAAAGGCTGTGAGTGTTGTGGGCGGTTGTGGGTGTTGTTGTGGTAAACAAGTAGGTAGCATCTGTGAGGGTTGTGGTTATAAGGGTGTAAATAATGTGTTGTGGTTACTATGTGGTAGAGGCTGTGGCTGCATGTGTGTGGGAGGGTGATGAAAACAGACTCTTACTGGAAGGCTGCCTGACATATTGCTTTTTTTGAAGGTCTTAGTTCTAAACAAATGGATGGATCTGAATCTATGCATGACTGTGTGGTGTTTGTGGTTCTGTGTGTGTGGGAGGGTTATATATATATGAGTGTGTGTGTCTGTATAGTAGTGGGTCACGTGTGTGCATGTGTGATTCTGTGCAGTTGTGCGTGGATATGTGTGTGTGTTTATGTGTGGCTGTGTGTGTGTGTGTGTGGCTGTGTGTGTGTTTGTATGTTTGTGTGTGTGGCTGTGTGTGTGTTTGTATGTTTGTGTGTGTGGCTGTGTGTGTGTTTGTATGTAGGGCAGCACTGAGCTTGGCGGCCATGTCTGTGCTGCAGTGAAGAAAAGGAGAAGGCCGATGGCACAGTGTTTAGAATGGCTGAGTGAGCGCCCATCCCCCCTTACCCTCACCCCCTCACCCCCCTCAACCCCCCACCCACACTCACACACACTCTCTCTTACTAAAGCTCCTCTCTACCGCCTTCCTGCTGTAAGATTCCCTCACTCCGCTCCCTCTTTTTTTTTATCTCCCTTTTCTCATCGCTGCTCGTCCCCCCATCCTCTCTGTGCTGCTTCTTCAGTGCCAAGGAGCCTCAGATGATTTAATGTTGGACGCACACACACACACTTGCGTACATGCTCGCACAAGCACACACACACTCGCGCTCATGCTCACACAAGCACACACACACTCGCGCTCATGCTCGCACAAGCACACACACACTCGCGCACAAGCTCGCACAAGCACACACACACATACGAACATGCATTCATGCTTTCACACGCGTGTGCACACGTGTCCACACTAACAAACATGAGGTGAGTGTTTGTGTCCTAACAACGCAGGAATCAGTGCATGTTTAACCTTCAGAGAATAAAGAACCGGGACATCTAAGTAGGACAGGGACAGCTAAATATACACCTACAGTTGTGCACACACTCACGCGCACACACAAGTTCACACACGCTTCCTCTCATTGGCACACACACACTGGCATCTCGGCGCGTACACGTGCGATGAAGCGCACACACACTTGGAGGCTCAGGATTGATTAGCTGTGTGGCAGAATCACAGACCTCCTCACGAGGCGCAACATGGAGCGCTCTGACACCTGGAGAGGAGGAGGGGGGGGAGGGGAGGATGAGAGGGAGGAGGAGAGAAGTAGGAGGAAGAGGGGGAGGAGAGAAGAAGGAAGAAGAGTGGAAGGAGACAAAAGGGAGGAAGGGGGGAGGAGTGACGAAGGAAGAAGAGGGGGAGGAGAGAAGAACGAGAAAGAGGGGGAGGAGGATGGGAGAGGAAAATGGGGATGAAAGGAGGAGAAGAAAAGAGAAGTGGGGAAAAAATATGAGAAGAAGGTGGTGGATGGAGAGGGGCAATAGGAGCAGATTCACATAAAGATGATTTTCAGAATCATTCACTGAGCGTTTTGTGTGTGTGGTGTGTGTATGTGTGTGCGTGCTTGTGGGTGTGTGCAGTCTGCTCCCAATTTTCCAGAGGAGTGTATGCCATCTTTGGTTTCTACGATAAGAAGTCGGTGAACACCATCACATCCTTCTGCGAGACGCTGCATGTGTCCTTCATTACGCCATCTTTCCCTGCCGATGGCCTCAACCAGTTTGTTCTGCAAATGAGGCCGGACATCAAAGGGCCTCTGATCAGCCTGGTAGAGTACTACAAGTGGGAGAGATTTGCCTACCTCTACGACAGCGACCGAGGTGAGTTCTTCTAAAGTAGAACTACTACACTAATGCAGTTTTGATCATTACTTCTACTGGAAGACAACTACAATACTGTGGTTCTAATCAGAAGCTGTACATGACTTCTACAACACTATAGTTCTATTCAGAGGTTCTACTGTAGGAATGCTACAGTGAAAAAAAGTATATACAGATACGTTTTTCATCCAACCCCTGTGGTTTTTGATGCAAGCAGCTCTTTAGCTGATTGGCCGGGCTGTGAAGGTCTTAGGTCTGATCGGCTGTGCTGTGCAGGTCTGTCCACCCTGCAGGTGATCCTGGACACCGCAGCAGAGAGGAAATGGGTGGTGACCGCCATCAATGTAGGAAACCTGAAGGACGAGAGGAAGGATGAGGCGTACCGCTCGCTGTTCCAGGATCTGGAGATACGCAAGGAGAGACGTATAATCCTGGACTGTGAGCAGGACAAAGTCAAGGACATCATGGAGCAGGTGGGTTAAGATATAATGGAACTGATAGGAGATAGGATTAGTTTATGGTAGGGCAGGGAGGATTTAAAGTAACAGTTGTAACCCAGCTAGGAGTTAGGATTAAGATGAAATAACGGAGAGCTAGGCAGAAGTAGGCTTGAGATGTCACGGTGCAGGTAGAAGTTAGGGTTAGGGTATCATAGACCAGATAGGCTTCTGTAGGCTAAGGATAAGACTACCACAAAGACGTAGGACTACTGCGGGAATTGAAGCCAATCAGAAAGGATTCTTCATCTTTGTGGTCTCTCTGCCAGGTCATCACGATTGGTCGGCATGTGAAAGGGTACCACTACATCATTGCTAACCTGGTGAGTAGATCCTCTCTTTAACACCTCTACTGTCCATGCAGTCCGGACTAGATACTGACTGTGTGTGTTTGCAGGGTTTTGTGGATGGAGACCTGTCCAAGATCCAGTATGGGGGTGCCAACGTGTCAGGCTTCCAGATTGTGGACTTTGATGATCCACTGGTGTCCAAGTTTGACCAGAGATGGGAGGCTCTGGAGGAGAAGGAGTACCCTGGAGCAGACAACCGGATCAGGGTACACCTCAGCCCTCCATCCCTGACCCCGCAGCCCTGACCCCTGCATCTCTCCTCCTTGATCTCTGAACCCCTCAACCTGACCCCTCTTAACTGCTAGAAAATTCAATCCAATTTTATTGGTGTAGGACCTTTTACAAGACATGTTACAGAGGGCTTCATATATGCCCACCGTACTGAAGTCAGACAGTTTAGATGATTTATTGCCATTGGTGCTGTATACGGTATATGGCTTGAATTTCTAGATGCCCTCTTTCTCTGACCTTTCTCCTACCTCTCTATATATCTCTGTCCCTGTCTCTCTCTTGCGCTCTCTCTCTGTCCATCCCTGTGGCCATATTTCTCCATCTCTCCCTTTATCTCTCTATCCCTTCTCTTTTTGCAGTACACATCGGCCCTGACCTATGACGCGGTTCAGGTCATGACGGAAGCATTCCGTTTCCTCCACAAACAGCGAATTGATATTAGTAGGCGGGGCAACAACGGAGACTGTCTGGCCAATCCTGCGGTGCCCTGGGCGCAAGGGGTGGAGATAGAACGTGCGCTCAAACAGGTAAACTCAAGAGTAGCCAATCGGATGACTAGGGATGGGTGTGGTCTGAAAGTCTTCCAGGGTATTTGTGAGTGTTCAGGTGGTTTGATATATAGGTAATACGACTTGTGATTGTGTGTCTAGGTTCGGGTGGACGGGCTAACAGGGAACATCCAGTTTGACCAGTACGGGAAGAGAATCAACTACTCAGTCAACGTCATGGAACTTAAGAACAGTGGGCCAGTCAAGGTGCTGACCCTTACATTGACACACCTAATCCAAACCCTAACTTTGTCTCAACCATGCTTCTCCATGTGTTTACCTCAGTGTGTGTGTCTACCTTAGTGTATGCATGTCAATATTGTTGTGTTGGTCAAGGTGTGGACATTGATTCTGTGTGCTTACAGATTGGGTACTGGAATGAGGTGGACAAGATGGTGGTGACCAAATCCGACATTTTCCCCAATGAGTCCATGGGCATGGAGAACAAGACTGTCATCGTCACAACCATCCTAGTAAGTGTGTCATGTCTTTTGTGTTATAGTGCATATCTTTTGCTAGTGATACAACATGACTAAAAAGAGCATAACATAACATGTGTGGGCGGCTGTATATGCTTTGTAAACTGTGAAAGTGTGTTATTATGAATAATACTGTTGTTCACACTGGTATGTGTGAGAAGGTTGTGTGGGCGAGTGAGAGACAGTGTGTATGGGGGATATTTTAGATACACGTTTGCTTCAATTTCTCACCGTGTGTGTTTCAGGAAGCCCCTTATGTTATGATGAAGAAGAACTCTGAGTTGTTTCTAGACAACGACCGCTATGAAGGCTACTGTGTGGACCTCGCCGCTGAGATTGCTAAGCACTGTGGGATTCGTTACCAGCTGAGGATTGTGGGAGATGGGAAGTACGGAGCCAGAGACGCAGAAACTAAGATCTGGAACGGCATGGTGGGAGAGCTGGTGTATGGGGTGAGAGAACTCACGACCACGTCAAGACTAGCTTAGTAGAATAATTCAGACAACTGTTTCGACACGGCCATTTCATTTCAATACCGTAAAAAAACTTTATTACCACAACCACATCAACGCAGAAACATTTTACTCCTCCCCCCCTCCACTCCCCCCCCCCCCCCTCTTCTCCCACAAACACACCCCTTCTAGAAAGCAGACATAGCGGTGGCCCCCCTCACCATCACGCTGGTTCGGGAGGAGGTGATCGACTTCTCAAAGCCCTTCATGAGTCTGGGCATCTCCATCATGATCAAGAAGCCCCAGAAGTCTAAACCCGGGGTGTTCTCCTTCCTGGACCCGCTGGCCTACGAGATCTGGATGTGCATCGTGTTCGCCTACATCGGCGTGAGCGTGGTGCTGTTCCTGGTCAGCCGCTTCAGCCCGTACGAGTGGCAGCTGGAGGAGTTTGAGGACGGACAGCTTCCCACCACTGAGTCCACCAACGAGTTTGGGATCTTTAATAGTCTGTGGTTCTCTCTGGGTGCCTTTATGCAGCAAGGGTGCGATATCTCGCCAAGGTTGGTCCGGCGTCTGGTGCCCTCCGGTGGGCGCCTGGTGGCTGAGCGCTGTGAGCGGCCCCGCAATGCTCTGGTGCATGTATGTTGACCTCTGGCCTTTGGGCTGCTGCTGACCCTGACCTCTGCTCTCTCCTCAGCGTGGGTGCTGTAGGAGTGGGGGGAGGTTAGATGGAAGAGCATCCCATGGTTGGGTCGGGGCCATCAGGGTGTCTTAACCCTGATGACCCCTTCCTGTAGAATTGACATGCACCAAGCAGGGGTCGTAAATGCATGATGTCACATCCTCTTCCTGCCTCTTGGAGGGGTACCGTGTTTTTGCTGCATATTCCCGTTTCTCTCTACGATGCTACGGGACTACGAGGCTTTTCTATCTATCTTTATATGTATCAATCTCAGGTTCTTTGCCCTTTTGATCCTTTATATCTTCAGTGTAGAAATGTGTGAGGTGAGTGTATGAGAGTATGTTTCTAAGCAAGAGTGTGCTAGAGTTCCTCTATGAGTGTGTTTGTGAGAGAGTCAGTGTGTGTGTGTGTGTGTGTGTCTGACTGTGCTGCCTCCCCCAGGTCTCTATCGGGGCGTATCGTCGGAGGAGTGTGGTGGTTCTTCACCCTCATCATCATCTCCTCCTACACGGCCAACCTGGCAGCCTTTCTGACGGTGGAGAGGATGGTTTCTCCCATCGAAGGAGCTGAGGACCTGGCCAAGCAGACCGAGATCGCATATGGCACCCTGGACTCAGGATCCACCAAGGAGTTTTTCCGGGTGGGTTTACAGTCAGGAAAAAGGAAGCTGGCAAATGTCAGCTACTTTTTCCATAACCCTGTATCTCTCTACAGAGATCAAAGATTGCGCTGTTTGACAAGATGTGGCAATACATGAAAAGCGCAGAGCCATCTCCGTTCGTGAAAAAAACGGCCGAAGGCGTTCTTAGAGTCCGAAAGTCCAAGGGGAAGTACGCCTACCTGCTGGAGTCCACCATGAACGAGTACATCGAGCAGAGGAAGCCCTGTGACACCATGAAGGTCGGAGGAAACCTGGACTCCAAAGGCTACGGCATCGCCACTCCCAAAGGATCTCCATTAAGGTGGGTGGAATAGTATAACAATGTTCTGTATGTTGTTATAGTATCCCACCTACCCTGATGTCAGCCTGGTTTGTATCCCCCTGTGTAATGCCCAGCTAGAGCAGGACTACATTACCCAGAGGTCTGTGGGGCTGGTCACATTCAACCCCTGCAGTACCTACCCAATGGTATGTCTTGGAACAGAAACAACTGATTGGCTGAATAGAGAATGTGTCAGGTAATGCTTGGGTTGTGAGTGGACCAGCCAAACGGGATCTGGGTTGATATTGGTAATATTTAAAACAGTACAGATTAGTAACAGTTATACTAGTGGAACCAGTCTAGATTAGTGACATGTATAGCAGTGGAGTCTGGTTTAGTAACATTTATACCAATGCAGATAGTCAGGTCATGGCACTTAGAGTTCACTGCTTATAGTAGATGAACTGGTGGAAAGTAAAAAAATGTGCATGCATGTGTGTGTATATATGTATATCTCTGTGTGTATGTGTCTGTGTCAGTGTGTGTGTGTTCGTGTGAGAATGAAGTAGATGAGAGGATTGTGGTTGCACGTATGTTGTGCATTTGCTCATTTGAATGATGTTTCTCTCTGTCTTTCAGATGATGATTTGATGTAATGTTATTAGTATTGTTATATTGCAGATGTAACTGTATTGTTTATTATATAGTTGTATAGTGTTAATATTTTAAAGCTACTCTAGCCCTCTATACACTACCGTGTAGCTGCCTACTCCCCTCTAGATGAGCCTAATAGGTCACTAATGCTATTGTGTCAAGCTTATCCTGATGCTAATGCTAAAGACTAATGATGAAATTAAGGGTAATGCTAACTGCTGATGCTAATGCTAATGGCTAAAGACTAATAATGATATTAAAGTTAATGCTAACTGCTGTTGCTAATGCTAATGGCTGGGCCTGGCTCGGGGAACAGATCTGTCACTCACCCTGTCTCACCAGTATGTTTTATCGTTTCAAGAAATGCGGTTAACCTTGCAGTACTAAAACTGAATGAACAAGGCCTGTTGGACAAATTGAAAAACAAATGGTGGTACGACAAGGGAGAGTGCGGCAGCGGAGGAGGTGAAAGCAAGGTTAGCCCCGTCACAAGACAACTGGGTAACTACAGGCTATGGAGTAGGCAGCACACACACGGCGCATCTCACACACACACACACACACACACACACACTTACCTGTAGAGCCCAAATAGTCTGCCGCACCACCCCAGGATTGTGAAAGGTTGTGGGTTTGGTTCTGCATGGGAGGGGGAGGGGATCCATATGGAGGATCCATATCTAGGATTTTCTTAAACAAGGTCATTTGGGAGGGGCAAGTTAGAGTTTTAATCTTGGTAGGTCTATATCTAGGTCTACATCAAGGGGAGTCTATATTTAGGTGGTTTGTATCTAGGTGGTTGTATATCTAGTGTATCAAGGGAAAGGGAATAGATCTAGAGTAGGCAGAGAGGGCGCGCCGCTGATTGTGCTGCCTACTCACGGCGATGCGCTGGTGCCCGTCTGGTTGGGTAAATTCTAGAATCACTCACACCACATGGAGCATCTCCGCCAATCGCCACACTACTAGAGTCTAATGTAATAATAACATAATATAACATTGATAATGTTATTTATGTTATTTTCCACGGGAAGAACGCCAGTAAACCTTGCGGTATTGAAACTCAGTGAGCAAGGAGTCTTAGACAAGCTGAAAAACAAATGGTGGTACGATAAAGGTGAATGTGGAGCCAAGGACTCTGGAAGTAAGGTTAGTCGCTGCAGGTTCTGTGTGAAACACCACACACACTAATGCAAGCACACACATGCGCTTACTCACACATGAATGCAAGCACACTCGCTTACACACAAATGCAAGCACGTACACACTTACACACACAATAACGCAAGCATACATACTCTAATGCAAACACACAAATACACTAACACATACATACTAACACAAAAACACTAATGCAAGCTCACACAAACTAACACAACACAACACAAACGTACACACCCATTACAGATATACAGATTAATACTCACACAGTTTCTAAACTCACTCACTCACACACGTTCATGCATGCACCCATCACTCACACACACACACACACACACACACACACACACACACACACACACACACACACACACACACATTCAAACACACTTGTCTGTTAGTGTGGTCACTGGGATAAAGCATGGCTAGTTGTGGAGCACTCACAAGATGCACTGTCCCTGTGCATGAACTGTTGTCTAAAATAGAGCAGGTTGTATGTAACAGAACACACACACACGCACATGCAGAGTCTTCTCTTTATGAGAGCAGCAGTGTGTGATTTATAGCCTGTGGACCAGACAGTGAGATGATTAGTTTTTGGGATGTGTGAAATGTCTAATAATGTCTTCCAATGTGTTCTGTTCAGTATATTCTACCTGTCTCACACCTTGACCTTACCCTGCCTCATGCATTTGTATGTGTGTGCGTGTGTGCGTACGCTTGACTTGTGTGCATGCGTTGGCATTTGTGTGCATGTCTGTATGTGTGTGTGTTTGTGTGTGAATGCGTGTGTGAGAGTTTGTGTGTGTATGAATGTATATCTGTCTGTGTGTGAATGTGTGTGTGAGAGACTTTGTACGTGTACGTATGCATATGTACGTGTGCTTGTATGCATGTGTGTATGTGTGTGTGTGTGTGTATGTGTGTCCTGCAGGAGAAGACCAGCGCTTTAAGCCTGAGCAACGTGGCAGGAGTTTTCTACATCCTGGTTGGCGGCCTGGGTCTGGCCATGCTGGTGGCCCTTGTGGAGTTTTGCTACAAGAGCCGAGCTGAGGCCAAGCGCATGAAGGTGGCACAGACCCCCCCGAATACACTCCCTACTTCCTCGCAGAATTCACAGAATTTTGCCACTTATAAGGAAGGGTACAACGTGTATGGAATCGAAAGTGTAAAAATCTAGGGGTAGGAAAGATGTCCTGATCTCATGTCAGCCAGCCAGTCACGCCTCACTCACTTCCTGTCCTCTGTTCTCCGCTTCCGTGCTGTACTCTGTCCTGCCTTCGTCCGTCCTCTTTTTAGCTGTCTGCTTCTCTATCCATCCACTCCTCTCTCTTCCGTCTCTTCTCTCCTCACTTCTCCTCTCCGCTGCCATGTTCCACCATGTTGCTTCGGAGAGGCAGTTCAGCCAACCGTATGCTCTGAGGGAGCTCTGACCCGACTCAGCCGATTTGCTCTCCATGTGGTCGTCCTGCTTATGTTGACATTGTTTTGTTGTCATGGTTATTGTCTGCGTGAGGTGGCTTCAGTCACCTTCTGATCACATGACTATTTGCCTTGCATCAGTTTACATACACATTCAACATACGTTCGATGTACGTCATTCTATTTACATACTCTACATTTACTACTTTATTCTACATAAGTGGTTCCCAAATCGAGGGTCGTAGACTGAAAATTAAAGTCATATTTAAAACCTGATCTGAGCTGATGTAGCGGAATGCAGCAGAAAATTTCCATTGCCCAGAACGACATAGACTTGCTTTCTGTATCACTCCCATTCTGAACACAAGGTGTAAATGGAGCCAGTGATGTAATTTAATCTGTCTTCTATTATGATCTATTGGAATTGCCCCCATTACAATTGGTCAAATTGTGGTCACAGGCCAAAATAGTTTGGGAATCCCTCCTTTGCATACTTTTTTATGTACATTAATGCATAGCTTACATCATTCTACATACATGCTTCCATACATGAGTACTCTATGGTGTGAAGTAGAGCTAACACTAACTGGCTTGTTTCTTTTTTGTGTGTGTGTTCTTAGATGACGTTTACTGATGCTATGCGGAGTAAGGCCAGGCTGTCCATTACTGGTTCGTCGGGGGAGAATGGGCGTGTCCTGACTCCGGACTTTCCCCGTGCTGTGCCCTACCTCCGCCCTGGATTACCAATGAGTCTCAGCATGACTGATCTGTCCTGACCCCGCCCTCACAGTGCCTTATGCCTGACAGCCAATCAACATGCTTCTGTCCTGCAGAG
Organism: Neosalanx taihuensis; assembly: GCA_030340665.1. Taxonomy (NCBI): domain Eukaryota; kingdom Metazoa; phylum Chordata; class Actinopteri; order Osmeriformes; family Salangidae; genus Neosalanx; species Neosalanx taihuensis. The sequence goes on from CM059301.1 coordinate 10,131,764, forward strand.
ACCTCCCTCAAAACGTGCATAAGCCAATCATGACCTTTAGCTAACCAATCATTCCCAGAAAACTACACACCCCATGTGACAGGTCTTTTGTCCAATCCCATAAACAGGTTTAGTCAAAACACACCCCACTTTGGTCTAACAAAACTGACTGTTGGTGCCAAGCAATTTCCATAGCAACTTGTCCATCGATGAGAATACCCAATTCAAGCACACAATTCCTAATAATCTGCAGCAAAATGGGATTTTCTAAATAACCGATAAAAATATATAAAAACAACTGGATTAAAAAAAAAAAACATTAAAAAAAGTTTTTCACAGACTACTCTACTAACCTGCTTCCATGAACTGCGTCAGTACCAGAGGGCCAGGGTGTCATCCTGGACTGTGTCTGGCGGAGGACTGGGGGCACTTGAACATTACGCTCCAAAATGTGTACATAGGAGAAAGAATAGGTATACAAATACTGATAGTAATAATTATTTGAATGCTTGCTCTGAACCCCAACCAGTAGAGACTAGTAGAACCTGAGAGATGCATGGACCAGACAGCTACTGATGCCATATGACCCACTGATGCCAAGAGGGCTTTGCCAAAAGAGAACAGAAACAGAACGAGTGCCAAAAGGCGTGAATAGAACAAGCACGAGCTCCTGATGTTCAAACCTGCTGAAGCGGAGCCAATAGGAACGGCTGACGTTTAACTCTGCTGAAGCACAGCCAATCGGAGCTGCTGATGTTCAACCATGCTGAAGCAGAGCCAATGGATGTTCAGTCCTGCTGAAGTAGAGCCAATAGGAGCGCCCACCATTCTAAGACCCTCTAATAAGTTAACTCTTTACTTTCACAGCATATAACTTTTTATGACAGTAATGATGATCGTCATACGAGGAGGAAGAAGATAAGTGTAAAGATGAGGCTAATGATGATGATGGTAGTGGTGATGAGGATGTTGGTAATGATGGTGGTGGTGATGTTGATGACAATGATCATGTTGATGTCTGTCAGTATAATGCATGCATGTTTATCTGCTTCATTCACTTTGATCATACGTACTATTGCCACCAAGGTGACGTCATGCAGTGTGTCCTCTTTCTACCCACATCTTAGTATTTTAAGGTTTATTTAATATATGATAAATCATCTGATAATTAATACCATGTAGGTAATATTGATAATATGGTTATAACAGATATGATAGATATATTCATAAATGTGCTAAACACTTTTCTATTTGCCAAACTGTGGAACTCACTGGTGTTGAACACATGACCACGGCACAGCTGTGCTCATGTTCACAACCAGTGTGTGTGTGCATGTAAAAAGTATGTTTGTGTGTGTGTGCTTGCTACCTGTGTATGTGTGTGTTTTATGTGTGTGTTTGTGTGTGTGTGTGTGTGTGTGTGTGTGTGTGTGTGTGTGTGTGTATGTGTGTGTGTGAGAGAGAGAGAGATGAAGGTGACCTTGCACAGGAGACTCAGCACAAAAGAGCTCCACACAGAGTGTTTGATGTAATCTCTGTCTGAAACACCGGCTCACTCAGCTGGGATCAGTCCTACTCTGTATTTATCACTACCATTACTGTTCACAGTAAAAGTCATTCTCAAAGGCGTTTTGTAACTGGAATGTGTGCTAACTGGTTTATTTTTTTCGGACTGTTTTTGAAATAAAAATTGTCATAACCCTCATTAGTTTTGCATGATTATCAATGACACATATGCCCTACCCCACACCCAGGCATAGATCAACTTTCAGAAACCCGACTTCATTGGAAACAATTATTTAAATTGATCCCATTCAGCTTATCGTAATATACCCATAAATAAATATGTAATACATATACATTGGGAATTCCATTATATATGCAGTGAGCTACATTTTTGTTAATATTTTTACATAAATATTACAACTATCTAAGATTTCAATTACTATTAGATTGTAATATGGTGACCTGTAATTGACTTTCCCACAGTATGGCTTCAAAAGAAGATGCTGAGGATGCTCATCTGAAACAAAATCAAGCTCATGCTAAGGACTATCAATAAACTAGAGTAACCCTTAACCTGCTATTCTGTCTTTTTGTAAATTAAGAAAAAAAAGGTCCCCAAAACGAGGTCAGGTTGTTTCTGTAGAAAGCACTTAGATGTATGTGGAGAGAAACAGTTTACAAATCAAACGTGCCCAATGTAGCGCCTGAGCGTAGCCACAGACTTGTTGACCAATCGGTGCTCTCGTTGGGCCACGTTGACTAAAGACGTTTATAACGCATCATCACATGGAAAAATGTCAGCCTTCAGTGTAGTTTGGGCATAAGAAGAAATACATAGTCGAACAACAAAAGCTGTATCAAAGGTTCAAAACTTTAAATAATGGTAATAATGTTAAGGATCAGCCGATATTTGTCTGTCAACTCGAGATAGCGATGTATAACATTGAGTAGGCATATGCCTAAATAGCTAGTCTATTGTATTTCACTGTATCTCTAACGTTGTGCCTGTCTGGTTCTGTCTAATGCTCCTTATGCTCCTTCAAACGTCTTATATCAATTATTTGTTGCTCTCTTACTTGCTCTAACTATCTTTTCAAGGTTGTCTCTGACTCAATCATCTTGCGACTGAAAGGTCCTCTGGGGTTGAAGTGCCAGCTGGACAGCACCAAAGGTTAATTGAGCCTTTTTGAGTAGTGGTGTATTTATTTACACGAATTATGACAGATAGTCAGCATAATCCACACTCAACAAGTACTGTTCAATTTTAAGTGAAGTATTATTTGTATTATTTCAGTGCAGCACATACAATCGATGATCAACAAGTCTTTTGAGGCCCTCAACTCCAAAGTGAAGTCAGATTCCCTCGTCCTAAACGTTTGTAATAGTCCAGTCTTTATCTGGCCTAACAAAAATGTATATGCAAAACCAGATAACATTACGGCTGAGACATTGTGTATGGATCTTCTGCACTTCCAGTAAGTAAACTGTGAAGACATACAGTCCTCAGCATTGTATTCAAATGTATTTTTTTCATGAGACATGGTTTTATATGAAAGTAAATGATCTCCACCTTCTAATTTTAGGACGGACCAGGAAAGCACTAGCAAGAAATCAGGAAAAAAGAAAGGAAAAAAGAATGTAACAGAAAAAGTTTTTCAAATTATTGCCTTATATTATATATATATTAGATAAATTATATATAATATTATATTTTTCCACCCAAGACGCCTCACAAGTGTGTCTGTGTGTTTGTTCCAAGAGCGTCATAAACATGAACCTGATGACCGAGGTGACAGAGCCAGTTCTCATCTCAGCCCCTGTGCTACACAGAAGCACAAAGAACCACTTTATCCACACTGTCCTACCCATGGACTGTGTGGTCACCGTGCCTACCGATGAGACCCTCAAAGTGTATGACATTCCAATTTCTTCATGGTTTGATTTTGACAACCTAATTTGATAATGCAGTTTTTATTAGCCATAAAGTACGTAGTGAGCAGGAAGTCATTTTGGATGAAGTGACTGACTATTGTTTGTCTTCTTTCGTGTGTGCAGTGCCTGTGGACGCCTGATGGAGGCTCTGAGCAGCCAGCTGTGTGATATGCAGACTGTAACCCTGCGGCACATGAAGGAAACGGTTCTCTTGGTACCACAGGCATTTCATTTCCTCCTGCCTGAACCCACAGGACTGGTGACTGTGATCTACCCTGCTGGGGTGCCAGACTCTCAGCTGGAAGTTGTTCGAAAGGTATCCAAAATGGGTAAAATGGATCCTAAGTGTATAGGTTATCATTTGTTTCTTAATGTTCGATGTGGCATTTAGATGTTTTTGTGTCTGTGTAGGAGTTGCATCACCGGTATGAGTTACCAGATGATAAGCCCTATCTGAAACGAGCCAATGCCTTCCACTTCCCTGATGAGCCCTACAAAGATGGTTACCTCCGAAACCCTCATGTTAACCTTAATCACCCCGCTCTGGAGAACGGCAAGGTCAGTTCACTACTGGACGTGTCTTCACGAGCACACCATAAATACCCACCAGTGGGTTCTGAGGACCAGTCAGGAGTTACACAGAGTTCTCATGGTTCATGTGACCAAAGTGTATAAATCGTTCATCTTCTGTGCTATCTCTCCATTTTGTACAATTTGTACTTATCTTTGGGGAAAAAGTGTAAAATGAATATGTGCAGGGATTTCCTAATCACATGTGAAATCATGAAGCCATGTATCTATTTTGAGGCCTTGTAAACCCTTCCCTTCCAGCTGTACCTGGTCCAGGGAGTGTATTGCTACCACCACTACATGCAGGATCACATGGATGATAACGGCTGGGGCTGTGCCTACCGCTCCCTCCAAACCATCTGCTCCTGGTTCCTGTACCAGGGCTACGTGGAACAAGCTGTGCCCACTCACAAGGAGATACAACAGGTACAGAGATGCAGTGTTCTGGAACTGAATTATCCGGAAGATTTGATTGAAGTTGAAGATGTATGCTAGTGCCAGCATAGCTTCAAGTATAGATCTAGCTGGGCAGTGGATACAAGTAGGCTATCGGGTCATTGTGGGGATTTTGTAACTAGGGATGTTTCCTCCATGGTATTTGCATGCAAAAAGAACCAAGACTCTTTAACGCAATATACCAAATCCATGGCGTTGTTTGATTATTGATTTGGTTATTTTGGGCTCAAGGCCTTGGTGGCTGTGGGGGACAAGCAGGACAGCTTTGTGGGCTCTCGCCAGTGGATCGGCTCCATCGAGGTCCAGGCTGTGCTGAACCAGCTCCTGGGGGTCACCTCCAAGATCATGTTTGTCAGGTTAGAAACCCAGAATGTGTTCACGTTCGTGTATCTCTGTTTGGGTGATCTAATTAGGCCTTTACATCTGCCTAAAAGATGCTGTTTTTGATTTTCTCTTAGCCAAGGTTCTGAATTGGCCTCAAAAGGCAGAGAATTGGCCAACCACTTCCTGGAAGAAGGAACTCCTGTCATGATTGGTCAGGACATTTATTTTATTCATAAGTTAAGAATAAGTTAAGAATGTAAACAACTAGATTACTTTAAAAAATATTTTGTATTATTACTGCAGATCACAATGAATCAGTAGAATACTAAAACACACCAAATAACCAAATACATTTATTTTTTATTTTTTCTTACCAGGTGGTGGTGTTTTAGCACACACTATCTTAGGCGTGTCGTGGAGTGAGACCAGCGGTCAGATTCGCTTCCTCATCCTGGACCCACATTACACCGGGGCAGAGGACCTGCAGGTCATCACAGACAAGGTAATGGGAACCTTGAAAGTCAAACAATTGGAAGCTTTGGACTGGTAAAATACCTGACCCCTTTTATTTAATGCAATTATCTTTAGAAACCAAAGCCAATGTAAAATATTCTTTTAATTTGAAATGCAGGGTTGGTGTGGATGGAAAGGACCTGAATTCTGGGATCAGAATGCCTACTACAACCTGTGTCTGCCTTTGAGACCAAAGACCATCTGAGTTATGTCCTCAGTTAACTATCATTGTTTCATATGTGCCATGTAAAAAATAAAATAAAATCTAAAAATAAACAACCTGTAATGAAAGGAAATATGATGTAGTTTACACTGCAGGCTATGCTGTTCTCCAGACATATCTTCTCATTCTTTATTGTTAGTTCATACTATACAAATACTATGACATTCACAGACCAATCTACTCCTGCTTTCGCACTGTCCAGGTTCATTGCCCTGTTATGGGTCAGAATAACCAGAAATGCTTACTGGCTTGCGTATTTGAAATTGTATCATGAAATACTACTGGATGTAAAGGATATGTAACTCAATTGTTGTCTGACTGTTATTAGTGCAATATTAGACACAAACTTTTCCCATTGACATGGGCACAGCCAACCAGCAGAGGGTGGTAGAAGAATAGGTCCTACTAATCCAAGAGTAAATCTATGTTGTTAGACTCTCTAGTTTGGCCTATTCACAATTTGAATGATTGTCCCTACAGTATTATATGTCATATTATTTATAGTAAGAGAGTTTGGTGTTTAGAAGTTTTGATTTATTAAAAAGTATTTTTATTTAGTGATACTTTAACCTAGGTGGGCGTTACAACTTAGTTTACAGCCTGCAGGTGGCAGCAAAGCAATAGTTGCATTTAGTGAAAAACGAAGAAGACGTTACTAGGTTACTAAGGAAGTTTGACAGCAGTCCAGCTGGTCTAATGGAATAAATATATTCATGCATATCAGTGCATTAGCTAGGTAAGTGCCCTTATGTTCTTTATAACTACCCATCTCTATTGACTTTTGGGATTACTTGGCCCAATATTTCAAATAGCATCACTAGTATTAATATTTATGGCTTGCCAATATGTGTGGCAATCAATAGGATTATTGAAAACATAAATGTAGTCAGACAAATCACTAGTGTTAGATCATTACTTAAATGTTGAGATGTCAAAGTTAGCTCTAACTGTAGCTACGCTGTAGCACTTGTTAACTTGACTTTATATCTTCCAAGGTATCGTAGTTACTGTAACCACGCTACCAGTACTACTGGGGCTAAATGTCTGGAGAAGAGAAGAGATGAGCTGTCAAGATGCACATGAAATGGTTGCCTGGTTGACTATAATCAGCTAGTCTACCGGGATACTGGTTTGTCCGACCACAGTACCATATGTTTTTAACTAAACATTCTATAAATCCTCAAAAAAACGAGTAAATATATTATTAATACACGAGTAACGAGGCCGAGCCACTGTACCGTGTTTTCTACGGTAGCTAGGCACAGTACGGTAGCTGTCTTAGGAAGGGAAGGACTGGCTAGCAGCAGCTAATATCGGATGTCAAGGCTTCTGATAGCTTCAGTGGTGCATGATCTACTGTTTAAGACGACAACATAACCCTGGCATATAAACTACATTTGACACATAGACGTTTAGTGATTTGTTATCTAATTTATACACTGTCCACACATTTGACCCCAGTCCAGTATCTACTTCCAACTTTCCAAGGTTTACTGGGGGGGACAGGGGGAACTGAGCCACCCTTGGTTTCTAGACAACGATAAACAAATGTGTGAAATGTTGAGCACATTTACGAGCAAGTCATTTTTGCATGTTTAAGGAGTTATGATTTTTATGTCGGAACTGACTTTTGAAAGGTATTCACCTTGTGTTCGTGATTTAGTTCATTACAATACGAGGCTTTGCTATTGACATAACTTTAGTGTTAAACTGCTGGATGATACAAGTTTGTTTGTGGGGGTAAGTGGAACCAGTCTAAAATTAAATGTCACACCCATGACTAAAATGATGTGACATTTAATTTTACATCAAAAACCATCATGCCTTGTTCGTATTAAGTTTATATTCCCTTGTAGTGTAGATAAGTGGGGCGTTGAGCCGGCCTAATAGAGAGGGGAAGAGAGGAAAGGGAGGTGGGATGGAGGAGGTGTTGAGAGAGAAAGGGGGATAGGGAAAGGGCCAATCTAATGTACATCTTTAGTATGCACTTCATGCCAAGTTTTTATTTTCACTTTGATCAAAGAACTACTTTGAAGCTCAAATATTTTGTTCTAAGCTTTTCGAACAGGCCTTGTGGAGAATTGTTCTCTAAAGTTATCAACTATGTTCATATTAAACCTTTAAGAAGTTATTTTGTATTGATTGTCTTGCTTTGGTAAAGCATTAGACTAAATTAGGTAAACATTTTCCATTTTGCTTTAACATAACCATACTCAACTTACCTTCTCCCTGGCTCCCCTTACCCCTCATACCCCTTGTAAGCTGAGCCAAAGGACCACTTTTGTGTCAATTTAATATAAATTCCTTACTGTTTTACTCTCCCTTTGATTTGTAGATCCTGGGAGTGTTGACAAAGATCGCCATGCTCAGTCCCCAAGAACTTGAGGAAGAGATTGATCATTCGTTCTTTGACGACGACGACAGCCGCTCGGGTAAAGACTTTGGGAAGGATGAAAGGAGTTCAGGGACTGGAGCACTTGACCAGAAGGCCAGTCCCACCAGCCAGACAGAGCCTTGTAGGACAGAGGTGTCTGGAGATGACAACAGGCCCTCTAATCCCAGTGAAGGAACACACAAAGATAAGAGCGAGCCATACAACACCACCTTTGTGATTTCAGAGGTAGGAATGCTTAAGCCTTTAAATGTTATTATCTTTAATGGATGTATTTTGAAATGATTGTTTTTGATTGATAAATGATATATTTCGCGTTTACTGGTACCTTTTTTGTAGCCTGAGTCGAAGTATGGCAGTATTGTGGTGGAGACAGACGCTAGCATTTCCTCCATGAGCCCCGGCAAAATCCTGACAGCATCATCTGCTGAGGTCAAGGAAGAGGACGTTGCTGATGAAGATGGCTACCATCAGAGTGAGGAAGAGAGTGAGGAGGAAGACATTCCACCTCCTCCAAAGCAAACCCTTAAACCAAACAATGAGGCCAAGGTAGGCCTGCCCAAAAAGAGCTATAGGAGGCATCGTCACCGGAGCCCCTCCCCCTCCTCCTCAGAGCAGGACACTGACACGGACAGCTCCTGTGATGATGTCAGTAGTGGGGAAAACCTTATCCCTGAGTTCCACCCAGTCCAGACGGGACCCCCGCCCTCACAACCTGCCTCTTCCTGGCCTTCCTCCTCCCCCAGCCAGACACACAGACTGACACCGGGCAGGGCTATGAAGGGCAACCTGGAGGAGGACTCTGAGGATACTGTGACAGACGTCACACCACTCTCCACTCCTGATGTCAGCCCCATGCAGTCCATGGACCTGGACCTGGGACCAGCAGCAGGCAGAGAAGCAGAGGTGAAATGTCAGGAGGTCAGGGAGCAGCAGGAGCTCTCTGGGAGTTTTTCCTCCAGCTCCCTCAGCATTGCAAACCAGAAAGAAGAGGAGACGGATCAGGGTGATGATGACCATGGTGGGTGTTTGAATCTCAATAAAAAGTATTCACAATTTTTTTTTTTTCTTAAATATCCCCAAGGCCTTGGTGGCCTTATTGGAATACTGTACATTTCACATAAAACCTGTTAAAAGCACTGTATCATCTCTACTTAAAAGAGATCAAATGATCCCTTCCGTATGTCTTTCCATGTTACCATAAGTGTGTGAGGGCATAGCAGGTCGCCTGGGCACCGACCTGGTCATCAACTGCCCTGGAGGCAGGAACAGGAAGAACTACTCCTTCACTAACGAGGAAGTGCGCCGCATTGACCGAGAGAACCAGCGTCTGCTCCACGAGCTGTCCCGCCCGACCTCCAGATCCAGGCCGGTTAGCGTCTCCACAGGGTTCATCACTACGCCAACCACACACATCCGCCTTTACCACAGTGCCCTCAACAGGCAGCGCGAGCAGCAACGCATTGAGAGGGAGAACTTGGTGAGTGTTAGGATTGGCTTGTTTCTATAGTGCTAGATGGTTACAGCACAGGGGACTGTCTCTGTGATTGATACTCTCTTATCTTAACTCTAGAGCTTTGAAGATTAGCCCCACAGGACCCAGCTCCTTTTTTTTCTTATCTTTTGTACTGCAAAGAAAATTGCTAGTGTGCTTAATGCCACTCCTCCAAATATACCCTTACTGTGTGGCACATGTTGCAGAGGTTGTTACACACAGCTGCAGTGACAATAAATTGCTTTGTTGAATTCAGTCTTTTCAAGCTTTTCCAATCTTAGTATTTCCCAGTAAACTCTTTTTATGTGCACAAAATGTCTGTGAAGGAGGATAAATTTTTTTCAGTGGCCCATGTCAGCTCAGGATGCATTAACTTGTCCCCAGACAGCTAATATGAAAAGGATTGCACGTTTGTGTGTGTGAGAGTGAGAGAGAAAGTGATAGAGGGAGAGTATACAAGCGCACAAACGTGTGTTTCCATGCCAGTCTACTGTTCCTATAAGGTAGGTGAGATAGCTTAGCATGTAGTGCATATTCTGAGGGGTCCCTCTGCACCCCCTGGTCCTGTGAAAACAGACACGAGGCCCGAGCCTGGAGAGACGGCAGCAGGTGGCAGCTGGGACCCAAGCTGTGGCAACGAGTGACATTAAAGAGAGTTCACCCGAACTCCAGCTCTCCTTGTGCACGGGCGCCAGTGGTTTCAAAGAAGCGCAGTCGGGTCAAATTGGCCAGCAGCTTGATGGCTGCACCTAGACCATTGAAAAACAATGCACAAAGCTTTAGTAGTGGAGCTGGAACAGCCCACCATGCTAAACAGTCCCTGCCTGTCCTCACCATTCCTCGCTCTGATATGGAGGAGTCAAGTCTTGTGGGGACATGCTGTACCACGTTTCCTAGGGAACACTCTCACTCACCCTCTTACACACGTTCCCTCCCTCTCTCTCTGCACCTTGAAGACTCCTCCCTCTCTTGCTATTCCTGGAGTGGAGAAACTGAATATGCTGTGTGAGCCATGTTCCACTCATCCTCCATGTCAAACAATCTTTCGTTTGTCCCATGTTAAGGATTTCCATACAGCCTCAACATACGCTAGACCAGTTTATACAACAGAATATACTCTCCCTTCCTTAATGAAGTATGTTTTAAGCAACATACTGTGGGTCTTTATTGCATTACATTCTCAAGAAAGCAGCCCCTTAAATATGTGACATTTCTAATGTTCAAAAGATTGTGAGTCCAGTTTTTACCCTTACCCTTTGCATGTTTCCATTCATAGGCTAGTCCTTTCTGGGGGTGTCGCTTACTTCAGTGTTGCTGGTCAGAGCAGGAGTGCATGTGACTGTCTGAGTTCCAACACTGGTTATTTTTACTTTCAATGGGCACACTTTTTTATCTGGTTTTTGGTGAGGGTGAAAATATCCCTTTATTTCCTCTCATATGGCCTTAAGAAGTAGGAACCCAGAGTAGCTGTAATTTGTCTAGGACAGGGTTCGGCAACCCTGGTCCTAGGGAGCCACTGTCCTGAAGATTTTAGATGTTTCCCTGCTTTAGCACACCTGATTCTAATGGAGGGTAATTATGAGGCTTCCACAGAGCTTGAAAACGACCCTTCATTAGAATCAGGTGTGCTGGAGCAAGGAACCAGCTAAAATCTTCAGGACAGTGGCTCCCTAGGACCAGGGTTGCCGACCCCTGGTCTAGGACATTGGTGTCAAACTCGTGCCATCGAGGGCCAAGAGGGTGTCAACCAAGCACTACACCAGCTGATTTCACTAACGAGTTTCTCTTGAAATCAGCTGGAGTAGTGCTTGGTTGAAGTGAAAACCTGCACCCTCTTGGCCCTCGATGGCCCTCTGTCCCAGTAACGGACCCTCTGTCTCATCAGGCATTTCTCCGGAGACTGGAGTCGGTGAAGCCCTCCCGTGGCATTACACGGACAGAACAGCTGGCAGATCACCAGCGCCTGTCCAGGTACCTGGGGACCACAGAGCTCCCCAGCCTCCCACAGAGCCCATCCAGGCCCTCTAGCAGGGCCTCCCCAGGTAGACACACCCCGTTCAACTGAGGACATAACTCATATGGATCCAAATATTGGATTGAGTAAATAAAGGCTTTCTGTCCCTTTTCTGTGTGATGCGTTTGGGTATTTGTGACGCTGCTCGTGTCCATGTCCATCCTACTTCCTCCGCCCGCAGGAAAGAGCACCAGGCCTGGCCGGGCTGTGAGCCGGGCCATGCATCAGCGTGGGCCCAAAGGACCATCCTCCACCTCTCCTGTGACCAGGTCCACCCGAGGGGGCGTCCCCCGGGCCGCCTGGGTGTAGGAGCTCTGTTGGACCAAACAAGCCATTCACTCCTGTCTGTTTACAGTCTAGGATGGGAAAGCCCTGGAACACTGTCTAGTTAACTGTCTAGTTGGTGTTTTTCAACTATAATGAGCGTTAGCTATTGAGATGTCTTGTTAAAATTTGAATGTAAATTTAGCATTGCCATTTCCTGATACATCTCAAAATATTGATAAACTTTATTCCCTGTGAATTGAATTAGCTGTGCATAGTCATCATATAATGAATGTCAATATTAATGGACAGTTATTAAAAAAAGCTCACTACTGAAGTGATGCTTTTAAATTGTGTATCTATGAAGTGAACCGAAGGTTGTAAAGTACTATCTTCACCATGGTTTACAAGGAGCATTAGATTCATTAGACTATATATTGTGAATCATTTACCATTGAATCATTGTTTGTTCTATGAAGTAAATATACATGCTGAAATGATTTAGGGACCTAAACTCCCTCGGAAATATTATTACCCATTAATATACCTAGTGAAGATGCTATGTGCTCCTTGCTGCATTTGTACAGTACGCTTGGTAAAGATTGGTAAAATGTCTGTTGTTTTTGTACTACATATAGCTTTATGATGCAATATTCAAGATGTATTTGTGTTATAGTAAAGTTTTTTTCTAGAATATCTTGGAAGTTTTTTTATTTTTTTATAAAAGTACTAACAGTCAGACGTTTTCCATAGACAAAGGCTGCCAACACAGATTAGAAAGCCTTACATAAAATACTTGAAATAGCTGTCAGTCCCACACAATTTAATGGCAAGTGGGATGCTATGCCATATTCAAGACAGGATATATGATATATATTAGCTAATATAAAGCCTACATTTAATTTTATCTATGACGTCCAGTCCTTCTGTTCCAGTCAAGTGAAAAGTTACTGGAGAGATGACAAAACTGCAACACATTCAACATATTGTGTTGATGTGAGTTTCTCATCAGGGTCGATCAGCAGCACTAATTAAACTTGATGAGGCTGACCTTCACAAACATAAGTCTGTCTCACAGGTCATTAAGAGTATTTGACCACATAATAAACAATGCCAACATACTGAGAAAAGACTCAGAATTTTGATGTTTATTCTTATTTTAAGAACATGGTTCAACACATAAAATCAGTGAGACAAAACATGAATACTGGGGGGAGTTATTCAACAGACGGTTGTAAGAAACAGAAACGTTCAACTAATCAGCAAGCGTGTGTGGTTTGACGACCAGCTTGACGAGATTCCACTAAGGACCCGCCCATGCCTAGTTTCCTCGTCTCGGGTGAGATGTACGTGCTTGTTTTTCAGAAGCCAGCGATAAACCACCTTGCTCATAATATTTGACCATTGTGTTCTCATTCGATAGAAACTTAAGACATACAAGCATTGTAAAGGGCTTTTTTTTGGGAGACAAGAATGTTTATGTGAACTTCTTGATCTCGTCGTACAGGACAAGTACAAAGGCACCACCCATACCACGGATCACGTTGGACCAAGCACCCTTGAAGAAGGCTTTGCCACCCTCATCCCTTGCGATCTTCCTCCAACAATCGATTGTGCCCGTGTACATGATGTCAGCTGTTGGAATAGAAAGATGGACTGAATTAATGCCATGTATTGTTTAAAGCAACAGATCAAAATGGGGGAGAAAAAAAACGAATGGGTTTGAATTGGCCAATTGAGTCGTTTAGGGAGACTTCAAAGGTCTGAGTTTCTCACCTCCTTTGCGTCCTGACTGCATCATCATACGACGTCTGACTGTGTCGAAGGGGTATGAAATGATACCAGCAGCGGCTGTGACAGTCTGGGCAATCATCCAGCTCACGAAAATGTGTGTGTTCTTGGGATCTGGCAGCATACCTAAACAAGAAAGGTGAGTAGAACGGTTGAGATACATTCGTCTTCATGATTACGCTTTACAAAAGTAGGCTCAATTATCCCCACACCGCTTTGGGTCAAATGTATTGTTATTCTGTATGATAAAGACGTGTGTATCTTCATGCAGATCACCTTTAGCTGTGTCATAGGTTCCAAAGTAGGCCGCTCTATAGATGATGATGCCCTGCACAGACACGTTGAATCCAAGGTAAAGCCCTCTGAGGCCGTCAGACTTGAAGATCTTGGTGAGGCAGTTGCCCAGACCTGAGAACTCTCTCTCGGCGCCAGCTTTGCCGATGTCGGCGGCCAACCTGGTTCTGGCGAAGTCAAGTGGGTACACAAAGCACAGAGAGGTGGCACCTGCCGCTCCACCGGACGCCAGGTTACCGGCAAACCAACGCCAGAACTGTGTCTTCTGGTCGACCCCGCCGAGGAAGATCTTTTTGTACTTGTCTTTGAAGGCGAAGTTCAGGGCTTGAGTGGGGAAGTATCGGATGACGTTGGCCAGGTTGCCTCTCCAGAAGGAGATGAAGCCCTGTTCTTTTGGGATCCTGACCACGCAGTCAATGATTCCTTTATACTGTTTATCAACAGTGATCTGTTTGCTGGCATGCTGGACCTACAGAATGGGACACAAGCATTTTGAGACTGGATGAGTCTTTGTTTTACGTTTTTCTGTGAACCTTGGAAATCACTCAGAGAAAGTCTCTATAAACTGTTTGTGGAGATTGTATTTGGTTCTCTTGTGTTTGTGGATAAATTGTCTTTAATGTCTTTTGGTTGCACCTTAAACTGTTGGGCCTACAGTGCTGGCTGACATGTACAGACACGGCCGACAGTTGTTGCGTCACTTGAGTACTGCTTGTGCATATTGGGTTGCATGTTACCAGTTAAATTTAGCAATACACTAATGCTGATCACGTTTTGAGGTAACCCAATAGACTTTTTATTTTTCCTTTGAAAGAGAAAAATGTTGTTCATAATTATAGTCTTGAGGCTGACATCCTAATGGTATACTTTATCCCATACCTATACATTTCTCGAGACCCAATGAACTCATGATAATACTTAAGACAAAAATGAATATCAGTTATAACAACCTATATTGCATTAAATCATTGATACATGATGTGCCTTTTTGGCATGGATAGACCCTGAATCGTTGCTCCAATCAATTCCTTGGAGTGACACGTGACTTGCGCAAAAAAGTTCAGCTGTTCAAAGCATCCTAAATTGGAACGACACTCATTTTTACCAACGTTGGATCCTTCAGTAATCTGCACCTTTTCCCCTCTCAGGTATTGTATATGCAACACATATTTTCTTATTAACTCATTGAACACTTCTTACCTGGAGCAACAACTTGACTCTCTCAATTGGAGCAACAGCTGTCTTTGATATGGCAGCGGCAATACCACCTGCCAAAAAGTCCTTCATGAAACTAATCACTGCGTCCGACATGTTTGCGTAGTTCTCCTCGCTGGGCAGAGGTCAGAATTTAGAAGTCACGAAGCAGCAGCCGTCTTGAATGTATCCTTAAGGAAACCCTACGCCCATCCAAGTGGACCGAGACCCTTCACCTCACCTAATATATGAGGGTCGTTTATCGCGAGAGTATGAAGTGATGGATATGCAGGTTGTCGAACAGATTAGCGAAGTTAAATAAATATCCTAGGTGAAGGGTCATATACTTCGCCATGTTCTCAGTGTAATGATTTCAAAGAAACTTGGGGGCGTTTAAAGGACAAATTGAAACGCGTTGGTAAATAGGTTAACATAAAGCCATCATATGTATAGCCTTAGATAACCATTTAACTGATATATTCTTGATGAACGCATTTAATGTAACAATGTCAGAAATCAATGTCAGAAATCTCCACCTATGATATCAGTACATTTAAATGAATGAATGCCTCTGGCCCTATAACCCTCATAGCAATGTGTAAATTCTGAAGTTTACTTTAAATTAATTTAATAAGTAAATGAAAGTTAATTTTGGCATATAATGAGCCACGCAAAATTAGTCGGCAGGCACACCTAGAAGGCCATCCTTTTTAAATCCTGTTTTTTTGCAACTTACTATTTTTCTGGGGCTTATTCTGTACGCATTCTGAGAAATCTTGCAAAATTGGAAATCATAGCTCAATTACCCATATCAGGGTAATTCTTTGGTGCTTCCACGTGTTGACTTTGGTCTGCGTGCATGTGGATAAGTCTCTTAAAAGGCCTCCTTAAAAGATAGTCGCGATTTAATTAATATATCTAATAAGATAATGATAGTCTTTTTCAAGGACTGAAGGTCAAGTCTAGGTCAGACTGGTGTCACTGCTCATTGAACGTTTGGTGGTTAGTACAGGACTGAAGTTCAGGACAAACAAGTGCAACTGAGTCAAATATCACCGGTGCTGTTGACTTAATAACCGTGCGGTGGCGCCCTTTTACTATGAAATAAACAGTTTAGATAGTTTCATCAATGTCTAACACCTCTTACAGCAGTATACTGAGACAAAAAGACGAATGAAACAGTACAAGCAGCAAAGTAGCTTACTTAGTGTTAGGCTTTAACCTGTTAAATGTGTCTGTAGTATTTTATTTTAAGGAGTCTTAATAAAGCATTAAAAACATGCACACAATAATAAGTGCATCTCTACCAAGTCATAACGTTTTTACTATCTGGTTAGGCGACAAGAAAAGTTGAATTGTACCTGCATTGCACAGAGTTGGATCAAGGTAATGAGTGGTCAGCAACATGAAATACTTTAAATAAGTGTAATCATTGTGTGATATCATAACTCCCTTAGTAAGAAGAAAGATTCAAAGGGGCCCCTGGAAAAAGTTAAAGATCACTGTGCCCCCTCTCGCTCCAATCCCCTGGGCCCCCTTCCCCTCCCCTCCCAGTCCCCCCGATCCCCATTTGTTAGGACTGGTTGAAACAGCATGTCAGGAGAGTTCGGGTGCACTACAGTGAATTAGCATTTGGAATCAATTTAGCATCATAGCTGTGAGCTGCAGGTGTTAGACTAGAAGACTTAACTGAGTTGATCCCTGTCTGGAACCGCAGAAAAAATAGTCGTCACACAGACACACTCACACACAACTAGTCCCAGTTATCGTCACAAGCTTCCTCTGTTCCTCCCTCACCAGGAGGCCTCCAGAGGTCATGGACAGGTAGAACGGCAGTCCGCCTTCATCTGTCGCCTCTACTTTTAGAAGGAAAGAAAAAAACCTCAGAGTGGTTTCACACTTCATTATTTTGTTATTCTTTGCTTAAGAGGACTTGATTCTGACCTGTTTCTGACAGTATTCGTGTCCTGTTCCTGATACCATCTATGTGTGTATTAAACCAAATAAAAATGTGAACTAATGCTTCTTCTATATGGCATAAACTGCAACTTTTTTACTTTTACTTAGTTTTTTAATGGAACAATGACAGACTTTCCCTCTAGTCTTTGGTCCCTTTGTTAGACTGGGATGCTGTGAACTGTGTGTTTGTGTGTGTGTGTGTGTGTGTGTGTGTGTGTGTGTGTGAGAAAGTGTGACTACAGAGAAGCTGTGTGTGTGTCGCTTCCCTGTGGTCAAGGCGGTGGTGTTTGGGGTAACGGCCATGGTCGTCTCACACACACACGCGCACACACACACATACGAATGTAGGCTGCGTAGGCCTTAGAGCCACTGGTTCAGAGCTAGAGAAATCCCCGTGACCAATCAGGTAAACCTGGAGACACACTGTCAGTGGGGAACGCTGGAAGGAAGGACTGGGAACTGAGAAAGTGTGAGGGAGGTAGGGCAAGCGACGGAAAGGGGTTGAGAGTTAGAGAGCAAAATACATGGGGAGGGGGGAGAAAAAAAGAGAATACAGAAATGACAAACATGGAGAGAGAGAAAGTGTGAGAGAGGGAAGGGGAAAGCAGGAGAAAGGGAGATGAGGGGGGAGCGGGGTGGGGCAGTGGAGGGAGAGTCAAATGATGTGAACTCTCTAATCTCATTATGCCTGGCCACTGATGTGTCTGAGTGACAGGGCTTCTCTCCATTGGTGTCCTGGTATTGTTATCTTTTGAAAATGTCTGTTAGTCACTCTCCACCAACCATTGAGCGGGGAGAGGATGGACTGCATTTGTCAGTGTTTCGGTTTCGATAAATCATGGACATCCAAAATGATGAGTTAAGAACATTGAGTTTAGATATAGCTACATAGTGAATACCTTCTTTTAATACTGGCGCTTTTTGTAAAAATGATTTTGTGCAAACGCTCCCATGGAAGGCACTCAAATATCTGATTTTCTCAATCATTCCAAGGCGTTTTACATTTGTTCATTTGAGCTATTCACATTCCTATGTCATCCTTTATTATATTCTTACATCTCAAAACAATAATATCCCACTCATTCAATCTAAATCTAAATGAAGCAAAAGCATATAAACCTGTCATTTCCTCAAGAAAATGAGATGCATTTAAATTTTGATGTAAAATAATAAGTTTCTCTTCACAATGTTCAAATTACTGTTGCAGTTCCTGCCTGTGTGTCAACCCCATATGCACTTCTCTTTTTGTATTTAAGTGTGTGTAGATGGAGATCCAGCCCTGTAGGGCATTCAGAACAACTCAAGGCTTCAACAGATTAGGGATTTTAAATTGGATGAAGAGGAAAAAGCAAACTTTACTCAGTCCATTTTACTAAGAAGAATGAGGAAGATACATCGTTTTGGTGAGTCGTCTTACCCTCCTAATTAGTTAAGCTCCGTTGTTAAATTGACGACTGACTGAAATGTAAATGTTTGTGGTATTTCTTTGTCCTTCAATCCCAACCTACCCTGCCTGGAACACAAATAACTGACCCTTTATAAACAATATACAACATAAACCAACCCATAAAAAACACATCCTTTTATCAACTGTCAAAGGACTCTTATGGATGTCATTGTCATTATATCCATATGACCTTGATAACTCACTATAGTAAATGCTAACTATTCATTAACATTTTCATGACTTAACCTGTCTACTTTTCTGGATGGGAAATGCGCTTATTATTTTTGCCTAATTGACCATGCATGTTTATCCTTTAAATTGAGAGATGAGGTACTATGTATCCATCTCAGTGTGATGACCGTGGTGGAGGGCTGATTGACCCTTGACCTATGGCTGTGTGGGTCTGCAGACATCCACCTCCTGAGCCCCTGTCAGAAGGGTCAATGGCCAGCGGCTGCAGGAGGTCTTGGGGACTCTGACTAAGTGACTGGGGTCGGATGACCACACTTTGTTCTGACCCTCAGCACTCTCTTGGTCACACACACACTCACACTATCGTATTTTCCTAGATGGTGTCCATCGTATGGGAGGTCTCTAAGTGAGTTTGAACAGCTGCTGGTCAGGACTCAAATGGACGTTCTCTTTAGCATGGTTTATTGGATAAAGCAATCTCTTGCTTTCTCTTTTCCTCCATCTCCCTCTCTCACTTTATTGACCCATACCATACCCTTATCAAAAATACATATTTTTCTGCTTTCCATTTTCTGCACTCTGTTACTGCAAACCTCACACCCATGCATACGTAATGGTGTATGTATGTAAACGATAAATACATTTAAGTAGAATTCAATAGCTTAGTTTACAAAACAGTTCACATGGTGATATGACGGATAAATTCCAAACAATCAAATTAAAACTCTTTTTTTTGTCTAGCTTTTAGACAGTTGTTTAACTTTGACCAGCAGAAATTATTGAAATGATGAAACACATTTCTGTCCATTGAGAGAGGAGTAGGTTTCAAACGCCTATGGAATCCAGGGTCACCTTGCACCACCCCTGAGATTTGCCCCCCAAAAAACTAGCCCATGTGTAAACGTTTCTTAAAGTGAACAGGGTAATGAATTTTAAACAGCTATAGTAACAGCTCTAAACATGTGGTTTTAGTGTGTGAGCATGGGTGGGTGTGTGTGCGCATGGGATTTGTGGTTGTGTTTGTATCCATGTGTATGAATGAGAGGAAATGTGCATAAATAAGTGGGGGGTTGGGAGTCAGTGTTTATGTGTGTGTGTGCGTGTAGGATAAAGATCTAGAAAACCAGCCTGGCTTAGTTGACAGGTGACAAGGATTTTTTTCAATGGGGATTTTGTAATACCAACAGGGAGGAAAGAGCAGGGGTACCAAGGGATTGGTGAAAAGAGAGAAAGAGGACTTTTCTTCTTGCAGTAGAGAAAGAGAGAAAGGCGCTCCCGAGACTCAGAGGGACTTAAGAATCTTGCTAATCATACCGCTTCACTGTCTAGCGATCTCATTTTTATTCAAAGTGACAAAATGCAAAATCATTTCAATCGAGTTGATCCCGGTGTCAGTGCTTGTGTGGCATTTTACCCTCCCTTTTCGACTGTTTCTCCTCAACTTTGACATTTCAGTCAAGCGGGGACAGTTGCGCTGCACACCCCTGTTTCAAGGGGATGGTTAAAACGTTCTAAATGTGATCTTAGCGATTTTGGAATGTGCCTCACTTCCTGTCCTTAGGAAGGAACTCACACAATGTGTTACTGTACCAGATTTGCCTTCCAGCAACTGACTAGCCAAAATCTCCCTTTAACATCCATTCAAAGGGACTTTGTAACCCTTTAGCCAAGTTTTAAGTGTGAATTGTAAGACTAGGAAACAAACAAGGATATGTTGATCATAATATTGTAAATATTCGGTCCTTGGATTCGATTTAAAATAAATTATTTGGTTTGGTTCTGGGCCATTGGCTTTGATGACACCTTCTGGTTTGTATTGGAATAGCTTAACCTGTAAACACTACTATAGCTTTTTCAAAGCTGAGAGGAAACACAAAGGATAACTTAGCTTGTCAATTTCATTATTGTACCAGGTTGGTAGAATGTGTGTTGTATTCTTACAATTGTCCAACTGGCATTATCTTATTTTGTGAAATGGAGAGGGAGCCAGTGACCAAAATGACCAAACAGGGTTAGGAAAGGAGTATTAGTGTATCAGTAGGGGGTAATTGATATTTAATAGCCCAGGTTTACAGGGTTAGCCCTACTGCGACCTGGGCAGCCAAACAGAGCCCTTTCTCTCAGCACAGTGGAGGAAGAGAGACTGAGCTCTCCTATATCCGTGTTGGCATATTCATTGAATAGACTGTTAGATTGAAACATGAAATCATCTAGTATTTGTGTGGTCCATAGTGAGTAAAGGAAGCTGTGTGTGTGTGTGTGTGTGTGTGTGTGCGCGTATGTGTGTGTCTGCGTGCGTATGTGTGCGTGTGTGGGAACCACATAGACAGAAATCTCCTAGTTGATCCATGCCAAGACACTTTGCCCCTCCCCATCCTCTTTCACTTTCTTTCTCTTTCCATTTCTGTTTTTTATTTTTATTCATAGGGTGATAGAGGGGACTAAAGCAGGGTGTGGGGAATCAGGGGGCAGCCAATGTGTGTATATGTGTCTTACGTGTGTTTTGGAGGGGAGGAAGGGGGGGTTGATAGTTATGTATTATGGTAGAAGTTAACGCAGGCCTCAGACCAGGCCTAGTAACAATAGCCACAGTGTTGTTGAGGGAGTGTTGTGTCCAAGACTTTCGGACATTCCCATGTCAGCATAATCACTACTGGGAGGTAGCTCCATTAAGGATTACCATATCATTAATAGTAGCCATGACTTTTGTTCAAAGGCTAGTTGTGTAATGTTGCCTTGTGGATGACGCCTAATCCGCTGAGCTGCAGCTGCAGGGATGGGGAGAGAGAAGACTATCAGTCTTACACATACAAACACACAAATACACACTAGCACACACACATACACACTGTCATTTGCAACTGTTTGGTTCCACAGGGATCAGCAGAGCCTCTGAGAAACAGATAAAAAGAAGCGTCGGAACACCCTGGCCTCATACGTTCTCCCAGAGTCAGAGAAAGAGAAACATCCTTTCTGCACTTCCTTGCTGATCCCCCTCTCCATCCCTCCCCTGAATGAAAACACAACCTCCCCACCCAACCACCCACCCACCCACCCACCCACCAACTCCCCAGTCCCTCTGTTCTTAGGCTCCTGGCTCTCCCCCATACACAGACACACACACACACACACACACTATCCCTTCAATTTGAAGGCCCAATTAGAGACAAGGACAACAGTTTTTTAGACACAAAATGTGTATCTACATCATTTCCTCCCCAACTTAAGAAAGCAATAAGTGAGTTATCATACTCTTGGACCAATTAAAGCAGAGCAAAGTTGCACTGCTTAATATTTGAATATTTTTTTACACAAACACTCTCTCTCTCTTTCTCATCCCCCTCTTTGCCACCTATTTGAGATTTTGTTGATTTGGCAATGGTTGCTGCATCCACTTACGACACATTCACAAACACACTTTGCTTGCCCCAGATGCCCCTTGAGAATAATGTCGAAAACTCCTAATTGTTTTGTCAACAAGTTGCAACTAATAAAAAAGATTTATTATTATATGTTACTGATTGTGAGAGAGAGCATGACAATGCTGATGTTTAATATGTGTGGTTGTTTTAAACTTATGTGACTATGTTGTTTCAAGTTGACTCCTAGCCTTGCTGTGGTCTTTTGGGTGCAGCTTGAACAGAGGTGCCATGCTGTGGCAACCACAAAATGGTCAAAGAGTTCGTGACCCCTCACCCTTAGTCCTGAACTCCACTCCTGACCAGGATCTGTAGAGTAGTGGTATAGCTGACAGGAGGGTGTTTGCGTCATTATATCCCGCTGGGCATGTGTGCATTTGTCTGTGTGTGTGTTTGTCTGCGTTAGCTTGGTTGTTAGTGTGTGTGTGTGTGTGTGGGTGTGCAAGCAGCCATGACCAGTTCTCCTATGTTACTAGTGGTGTGATGTTCCACATCAGTGTCCTGCTGTGATGGTAACAGAGAGGTCATGACCTCCTTGACCTTCTCACGAACACCTCACCACCACACACACAGTGATGCAGCACTCTGCTCTGAACACAAAGAAACATAATGTTTTTATTTACACAATAAAAACACATGTATCAGATCAAAAAGACTCAATTTCACATTTTAAGAATCACAACCTTATAATAACTGCCATACAATCACAATTGATTGTTGTGTTTGGAAAATATGCAAATAATTTGTGTCAGTCAGAGGCATGTGTCAAGATGTTGACACATTTTTTTTCTTCTCCTCTGTTGGCTAAATCTTCTACTTTTGGTTCGGAGGAGACTCCAAATGTATCAATTGCAAACAACAGGCTGCGTTGCCTAAGTAGATTATAGCAAACAAGAAGCTGGCCATCATGGGCCACGCCTGTGCTGGCAGCTGGACATCACCTCTCTAGGTTCCTATTCTCCTTCCTAATCAAGGACTTTACACATCAAACATGTGCACACACCCACACACACATACACAAACAAAAACCACCCCTGGGCATTGACAGAGCACTGTGAGTGACTGTGTGTGTGTGTGTGTGTGTGTGTGTGTGTGTGTGTGTGTGTGTGTGTGTGTGTGTGTGTGTGTGTGTGTGTGTGTGTGTGTGTGTGTGTGTGTGTGTGTGTGTGTGTGTGTGTGTGTGTGTGTGCGTGTGTGTGCGTGTGTGTGCAGTCACGATGAAGACCTCAAGCTACTTGCCTCTTACTTCGTTGACAGACTAAATTCTGCTTTGTTTTTTTCCGCCTGATTGGCTCCCCAGATCGTGACCTTAGGGCGACCTGTCCATCCCACACTGGTCCTTGCAGTCGTCGCCTGGCCGGAGCTAAACGCAGAGGAGTGGCCGACGTTTCTGGAGGGACAAAAGGTATGTACTGTGCGGACGCAGGCAACCCTGGTCACCGCCCCTCACAGGTCCATCCAAGCGCACAGGGAACATATTAGGGCCACTGGTTTTTGTCTGCTCTTTCTTCAGGGGCCCCTAAACAGATTTGACTGGCATGTCGATTTCATCAGGTGCTTCTGCTGGGACTGATTGACCACGTCACACACACACCACACACACATACATAAACACACACACCTCCACACAAAAACACAACACCTTTTAAGAAATCTAATATTGTGACAGTCCTAGTGTGTTTTAGGCACCTTAGTTCCACTGAAGGAAGTCTGAATGTGAGAGCGTCCGATGACATTCAAGACAACTTTGTGGCAACAGTTCAAGTTTCATCTTGATAATGCTCCCTTCCTCAACTTCCTCCATGTCCACAACAAAAAACACTTTTTGTTTGATAAATAGATTTTAAATTGAGATTTTTAATGAGTTTGTTTGAGATTTGTGTCTTGAGGGGAAAAGGCTGAAAGGGGATTGGTGATTATTAAGGTAACAGACATCCTTTATCAGGAAAATCTTGATGCTGAAGTAACTAGTATTTACTTTTCTGATTCAGGATCTGGATTATGGATTATGTCAGAAATTATTTCCTAAAATATGAATAATTTATTGCTGTTTTCAAATTTAACGCCATTAGCCTGTGACGAAAAGGGCTCTGATATTTAATTCTGCTAGTCTATGGGCTATTTCTTGTGAAATTATTCAAAAGGTATTTCAGCCTTCATGACACACAAATCCTTTGAGAAATTCACACAGGAACTGGAATGTTCTCAGTTTAATTCACTTGGCTGTGAAGGATCTCTTTTGTCTTACCACCATGAAAAATCACCTGATTTATCTCGTGCAATTTTCCAATGTCACACTGTCTGTGCTTGTGACACAAGTGGCCCTTGTTGCTTGTGCACAAGATAACCTAAAACACTCAGCATGCTAAAGAGACATGATCTGATGATCGCTTTTCCAACCTTTTGTCTCTAAGAACAATGGTCAATATATCACAGAACTTGGTAAATGATGCCTTAATTTCTGCAAAATAACAAGGACAGCTATTTTTTCCCATGAATAACAAAGACCTTGGTTATTATTTATTTTCCTTCCAAGCTTGAAGGTGGGATTTTTCAATTATAAATTGCACACTTGTTGGCCCTTTCTCCTCATTTGCTCCATAACTCTTTGGTTTAGACTCTGGATATTTAGGAGATTCTGATCAAATCAAGTTTGGAAGCTTTGTTGCCATAGAGAGGAGATTTGAGACAACTTGCAACTGCATACATTTTCCAGTTGTATATGACCAAAACTACACATATCGATTGTTCAAGATATGCTTCTAAAATAAACCGTGTTTTTGTTTATGTACAATTCCCATTTGTCTATGACTCCCTTGTATTTGCTTCTCCCCTTTGTAACGTTGCCCTCCTTTATTTCTGTCTATTCATTTTGTGGCACTAATATCTTGGTAGCTGCCCTAAATGGAGGCTCTGTTGAATAGGACATCTCCATGAATTTGCATAATCTGGTGGCGTTTGGGGTTGGGAGCGCTGGTGAGACATTGCAGGTCGTGCCAACTGCGAAAAGGTAAAGTCCTCATCCCACAAGGGCACAGAGGGGGCTGGGAGACACTTAAGAAGACAACCGTATTGGCTGGTGCAATGAAAGAAGCACGGTTTGCCTTCTATGTAAATTATCTCAAATGTTTTTTTTTCCCAATGAAGACTTCTCAGAACTTTAAAGAATGTATACAAACAAATAAATATTTCTCATTAAAAAGCGTAGATTGGTTTAGTTATTGTGCTCCATGCCTCCAGTTCAGGACAGTTAAATCTTGTTGACATTGTTGTTTTTATCAGACTCCATTCATGTTTTCTTACAGTGTGTTCCATTCTTCTGAGTCTGTGCCAACGCACTAAGTTGGCTGCTGGTGCAGCTTTTCATCTATGGGAAACTTGCTTACATGCGCTGAGTTAGCTGCCAAGATTTGTCATTGTTGGTGAATTGGGGAGGAGGAAGGGGGTGGAAAAGAGGAGCCAAGCGGAGGAGGGGGAGTTCTTAAACCCTGTGAGATAGTGGTGTTCATCTATCTGTGAAGTGGACATGGTTGCCCCCTCTTTCCCTCTCATATTCTGTATCAGTCTGTCTCACACATACACACGCACCCACGCATTAACACACAAGCACTGTCTTTTCATGAGTTCCAATGGGGGGGTTTGGGAAGCCGCTGTCCCCTTCTGAGGACTTTGATTACCAACCCAAGACAGTGGGTTTTGGTTCTCGCAGCTTCTTTGGCACTTCTCCCAGTCTTAACACCAAGCAGGCCAAACTCTGCCCTGTGAAGAAGCAGCCCTGCCAATCTGCCACTGGGGCTCCAGTAAGCTTAACCGTCTGCTGGACATGGCTGCAGACAGAACTTTTGTCAGAGTGGGAAGATATGTTCAGAAGGTTAGGGAGACACACAAACAGGACCCTGATACATACAAGGCTACGCTCATGCAAACAAGTCATACAAACATTTGTGCGATTGACTTTATATGTTGGATACTTTTTGAAGTTAGTCGGTTATAAAAAAAATTACCCTGAGAAGTGCTGCTTGAATTGTGTGCTGGGTGTGAGATTAGCAGACCGTTCTGTGGTTGTTGGTTGTGAGGATGTGGTGACGTTACGCTGCCTTGTGAATATGAGATTGTTACTTGACTCTGATTACTGATATACATTTGAGCCTAAAAACTTCTGATCCTGAACTTTTACTGTACGTTCTAAGTGCACTATTAACATGTTTATATGATATTATTATTATTATTATTATTATTATTTATTTGTATAAATATATATATATATAAATAAAAGAATAATATAACCGGAATCTTTGTCTTAAGCCATCTTTATTGCCATTACTTTATCAATGAGATCATGTATTTTGCCACAAGTTAACAGGTGTCTGATGTAATTGACTGCTGTCAATAAGGGGCAAGCATGAATGATTTTTTTTCCAGATTTCAAACCTAAGTATACTGGTTGAACTTCATTAACAAAAACGAAGACGAATGCTGAAAGGCAAAGTGTTAAATAAATATTCACTCCAAAATATAACTATTCAATCCAAACTCTACAAAGTAATGTAACAATCATCAGCAAAATGATCAACTAGACTTGGCTATTGAAATGTTAAATTAAAAAAGTGACAGTTTCGCTTTAATTTTCCTATAAAACTGGAACACTGAGCGTATTGTGTAATATTAATTCAAATGATAAACAATTTCTAACCAGCAGGATTATCAAAGCTCACTCACTGAATTAGGGTTAACATGACAATAAACAATGTTGTGGTTTTCTTTTTCTTGCTCGATTTATTATTATTCATGCGTTGTGCTTTGGCTGTCTTTCTTATCTGACTGCACATGAGTCTTTATTCCACACTAAACACTGTCTTTAGAGAGGGGATTTAAACTAATATTGGGCAGTTGGGGTCCAAGTATTCCTTCAAAGACCTCTCTTTCATCGTATTAACACTTTTATTCTGCACTGCTACAGCCTTTCTTTCATTCTTTCTTTCTTTCTGTCTTAGTCAGTAGCTGGTGAGGCCATGAATGTTGTTTATCCACCCACCCACACACCCATATATCTTCCCACCTATGCATCCATCCATCCATCATTCTATACTCGGAACACATCCAACACTTGGATGAATGTGTGCAGGTTGAGTGTGGAGGTGTTTGTTTGTATGCGTGGGAATATGAGTTTATATGAGTCCTGGATGATGATGTTTGTGAGCGGGTATAAACCGCAAGGTTAACGACCACAGGGTGATCCGGCCCCCAGGCTCAGTGAGCGGGGCAGAGAAGAGGGGAGAGAGAGAGAGCCAGGCCTGAGAGGAGAGTAGCAGAGCCCCCCGTCTTCCGCAGCATCTTTGATGGGCCTGATCATGTTTCTTCTGAGTCGCTCAAGGATGAAACCCAAGGAACCAACGATTGTCCCTCATTCAGACACCCCACAATGCAAGACCCCCAGCCCCCAAAAAACACTCAAAGGTTCACCCTTTTCTTTTCTCACCTCTCTTTTCTCCACCCACACTCTTGCGAATCAACACCATACAACTTACTTAAAGAAAGAAAGACAGGGGGCAAGATTAGTCCCGTTATTGAGAGAGAAGAGAGCCACCTATAAGGAACCAGATTGACAAAATCTGTTTTTTTCTGTCAAAATGACATTTTCTAATGTGAGGTAAAGTCAGTTGACAAGGCATCTGTGTTTTCCTTTGGCTGTCTCAGACTCTAACTGACAGAAGGTTGACTGGACAGTGAAGGTGACCAGCCAGAGGAACAAAGATTGCAGTTTTAAATTAAATGTAAAGGCAGTTTAGTTTTTATTTGTTAAAGACTATATTATATAATTCTATATTATAGAATGTCTCTGTATATTATATTTTTCAGGCATTAAACAGTATGACTCGTGGCTCAGTGGTTAAGTTATTGGCCTCATGATCAGAAGGTTGTAAGTTTGATTCCTGACTGTGACTATCCTTGTATTTGTTGTAGTCTGTTAAATGAATGTTTGTGACTGATTGTGTTCGTACTCAATGCTTAAAAAACTGCTCTAAATGTTACCATCGTGGCCTTTCTTTACTATTTCCTATCCTATAATTTGTCACCTTTCTCCTCTTCATGACCAAGAATAATTAACCGTGTTTATGTGTTTGTGCCTGCTGGCACCACTGTTGGGTTCCTTATCATTTTCTCCCCTTCTTCACATTTAATCTCTAATCCCCTTCAATTTTCCCATCTCTAAACTTTTTTAAGGGATTCGCAAAATTCATCAGTTATATTTTGAAATGCATTTCCCTTAAATGACAAATGTTTTAGAAGTTGACAATTTAACTTCAACAACTCCAACTGTGTTTCCTTGATGGCTTAATACATGCACAATGTGTCAATTATTTTTAACAGCCTTTAATTGAATGGGTAAGGTTGAATGGGCTGTGTAGGAACATGCTTGTTTAAGTTGGTTGAAGGGGCACTGATAGGTCTGCTGCAAAACATTGTCTTCCTCTGCCTCTCCATGTTAAAGAGATTTTCTATATGAATTAGCTATCTGTGAAGGAATATGGTGACCTAATATTTAAATATAGGTGGAACTGACCAATGTCCACAGATCTTTAAAAAAAAGGTTTTGTTGTTGGTTGTTGAAATCCACAAACTAATCCTATGCAAGGGGGCTTACTTGGTTTGGTGAGAAAAGACTGATAATATGCATATTCTGTTTAGATCTGTCAAGATAACACAGTATTGCAGTTTTGTGTGTATGAATGGATCAGCCTGTCACACATTATGGTGTCCAACTGACTATTATAGGATGTTGATTGTGTCTGCAGCTCTCTTGTATCGATGATCACAAGATGTATTTTCTTCCCTACTGTAAAGAACTGTCTTGAATTTGTCACCCAAGTTGCATGTAGTTAGTCTTCATCCGTCCTGCAAATAAACGAATGGATCTACTGAACTAATTGGAGAAAAAGAAGGCAAGGCTCTTATGTGTTTTTTTTTTCTATTTAATAATTATTTTGAGGCCTAAAAAGCCATACATGCTTTGCAAATATCGTGCATAGTTTCGCTTTTTGAATGCAATTACTTACGACTTACGTGACATGATTTGAGGAGTCAAATCAACATGGACGAGAAAGACAGAAAAAATGACATGGAAAAGTATACAGCGTCTGTTGAAAACAAAATATTTATTTGATTCAAATATTCACATTCAGATGTGTTTCATGACATAAGATGGTCTACACATAAATAACAACAATTTACAAACACGTTTATAAAATTTACAAAGCATGTTGCGCGGTGTGCAAACTGAACGCATTCGCATGTGAGTGGCCCAGGAAGTTGAAATAGTGATGATCAAGTCCGGGTGACAGGTAGCCTCCATGCTGCTGAGTGGGTGAGGATAATGTTGGCATGGCTGGGTACGTGATAGTGGGACTGCGCCCTGATGGGTGCCAAGGGAAATGTCCCGGTGGGCTCTGCTGGAACATGGACTCACAAGGGCTGAGGCTTTGCTGTTCCGGGGATGAGTGCAGCTGGCCCAGGAGATCTGCGGGGTCCGGCAGAGTTCCCACGGATCCGAAGACAGGCTCAGTGACTGCCCTGGATTTAGACTGGAGGAAAGCTAGGATCCGTGCGTACTTGATGTCTTTGGTTTCCCCCCTCTCCTCCGTGGTGAGGTAGTGCACCAGATTCTTCATACATTCGTGATAGCCGTAGTGGAAGTAGTTGGCAAACTCTGCCAGCAGTTCACCTGAATTAAAGCAAAGATAGGTATGATTAGTACCAGGGGTGGACTGGCCATCTGGCATACCGGACATCGTCCCGGTGGGCCGTTATTGACCCAATGTGGGCCGGGGCCGCGGATCATTTGGTACCGGGCCGCGGGCCGCCGAAGAAATACGATAATTGATAACAATCTTTTATTTCGAAAAATTACCGGATGCTCTCGGTTTTTACTCGTAAAACGAGTAAAAAAATGACGTCTTTGGGAATCGCTGGCTAGCTCGCATCGGACTATGTGGACTCACGCCCCCCCCCCCCCCCCCCCCCCCCACGTTTGTTAATCTTGCATAGCGAATAAACCTCATTCTGATTCTGATTCTGATACAGTGAAGTTCAATACGGTATTCGGCTGGTTTATTATTTTGCGATGGCACACCATGCTTAGCATCATTTAAGAGACTTGGTGTGGTGCTGAGTTTTAGGTGCTGTTACCTTTTTCTCTGCCCCGGGGGAAGTCTGCGGAGTGGAGGGCTCTTAGATACTGCACTGTCATCTCCAAGATCTCTGCCTTCTCAAGTTTCCCTGAGTTCTGTCAATTCAAACGGAAAAACACTTTGCCCTGTGTCCATAACCACAAACAATCTAACACCAAGTACAAGTACCACCCAATTCTGCATTAAAAGAAAAATTACAAAACCATTCAAGTAGCCTACCCTATAATCTGTTTCACAATTTTTCCAAAACTTTAGTCGTTTAAACTAGTAAGTAAAAGAATGGCCTTACCTGTTTAGCCAGAGCCATAGGGACAGTCTTCCCCAGTTCGTTGAGGCAGCGGTTGATGCGGTCTCGTCGCCTTTTTTCAATTACTTTGTGGGAGATTGGAGTTCTCTGTGGAGTTGAAAACGCACAACAGGTTATTAAAAATAACCTTCAAATGGGCTACAATGGCCTAACGGAAACTCAGAAGCCACAGATTTGTGTCTGAGAGGAAAAAGACAGAACAAAGATCTCATGTTATTACTACAGTGGATAGTAGTGCGTCCTGGTGTGTCTATGGTGAGTTATATAGTTAGAGGTGAGTTATTGAGATACGGTGTGTTATATAGTTAGAGGTTAGACAGATTGTGTGTCCATGGTGAGTTATATAGTTAGAGGTTAGACAAATTGTGTGTCTATGGTGAGTTATATAGTTAGAGGTTAGACCGCAGATTGTGGTGCGCTGCGCTTTGGCGCACCCGTGCGCAACTGGTCTAAAAGTATTCTTTTATTGGCACAGAGTCTTCTTTCCCTTGCATAGGCGGTCTAGATTAAGATTTAGGATCAGATATATCTTTAAAGTAAGTATCTATACATATACAGTTATTTAAAGAAGCCTTTGAGTTTTGGACATGAAAACTGTCGATTACTCAACGCGGTTGTCGAGGTTAATGTTCGTTTGTCTAAACTCAGAACATCATCCATGGCAGAGAAGCCCACATTTGCAACTAACAAAATATCAAATTAACACTCCAAATGTCAAACGCAATTCATTCAGCTTTGCAAGGTTGGATCACACTATGGTGTCGCCAGAGCGCACAGAGAGCGCATTACCTTTCGGTCCTTCATTCTGGATGCCATTGGGTTGAAATGCAAAAATGGATGCAAAAATGTCTCAATGAAGACGAGGAGAGTTGAGTTGAGTTCCACTGACTGACTAGAAAAACTGCACACAGAGTGGGAGCATGGCCCTTTATAGAGCAATCATCCCTGTGTGCTGGCCATTCATGGTGTAAATTATTCCACAGGATAATAGGGCAAGCTTTCGTTAAATGTGTGCATTAAGGATCAGTAAAAGAAATAGTAAAAAAAAAACCTGAAGCCATGGGGCTCACAGGGGGGCAAACCTGCTTTGTTAATCCACGTGGCTGTTCAAAAGACACGTGATTACTTGGAGAATATTATTTGCATAGTAACAACCCAGGCGGGAAACGTGAACTAAGCGTTGGGTTCTGCCTCTCCAACAGGGCGCAGTGCGCAAAGTGGAAACAAAGACCCCCAAAAAAGACCCCCTCTTTCTCACACGATCGCCTGTTTACAAATCCCCAGCAAGCCATCTTTAACTTTCATCCGAGCCTCGTCTGAGTTTTAAGGCCTGTCCAGTGTCATTAGAGTAATTAAGTAAGCCTTTAATAGGCTGTTCCGCCGAGTTCAGAGGAGATCTTTGGAGACTGAGTCCCCCAGTCCCCCCCCGGTTGTTCTCTGGGGTTTCTCACACGACTTGGTGACACGTTCATCTTTTATGAGTGATGGCAAAGCTTTTTGTTTATATTCTTTATGTTTTGGGAGTCCTCGGCAGGTGTGTGATCAGCCCTGGCACACGAGCGTCCCCTGCGTCAAGGCCAGCGTCTCCAGCCATGTTTGGCACACGAGGGTTACCCACAACTGGCGACTCTTTGGAGAGGCTCAATTTGTATCCTATTATCCTATAAGAAAATGTCTATTCAGTCGAGAGAATGGTGTTCATTGGCCTAAATTTTAATAATGCTGTAGAAGAATGAAGAGAAATAAAGAAGAATCCAGCTGGCGTGAGCACGCACCTGCAAGATGGAGAGCCTGGAGACCTCTATTCATTTGCCTAATTTCGGTCAACTTAACAAACTTTAGGGGAAATTATTCTGGCATTGTTGTGAAGGGTGAAGCTTTCTGATCGAATTAACAGCATGTTTTGATCCGGTAAATGTCATTAGAAAGAAAGAAACAATCGCGTTTCAAGAGGCCTGGGTAACGCGCCAAGTGGAGACGCCAAAGCGCACACTTCACAAAGGGGTCTGGTAAAATGCCACAGGGGACTTTTGTACCCTCACATTGCTTAGGTTTTCCTCAACAAAGGGCATTATTTTATACTTGAATACATTTCATACAACAATTGTCTGTTTTCTTCAAACATATTTTCACAGCAAGGTTAACAACAGGTTTATTGTGTGTGCTTCGCCTCACAGATTCAAACCGGTCTTCATGCGCCAAAAGAGTTAGTTCGTCTGCTTTTGGGGGGGAAACGTTTTAATCTTGAATGTTTCGCAGGGTTTTGATTTAATTGATCTTGTGTGCAACGTCGGAGGGAGTAAAATTGAATAAAGAAGTATAATAAAAAAATAAAAGGCTTATATGGACATCTAAAGCGTAAAAGACTTTACATCACAGAGAAACGCGCAAGCAAGAAGACTGACTATATGGGGCATTAAATCCAATTACATTTATTGTGGATTTGAGAAAGTTTTATGAGCAATGTTTTCTCTTGATATACCGACAACAAACATTTTTTACGTTTGATGCATTTTTTGTGACTTTATGGTGACAAAATGTAAAACTACATGAGTTTATAGCCGTGCGTCGTGAGTTCTTGGGTTTTATGCCTCGTCTCGGAAATTAGACAGTTGTTCCTTCTGCTATTGTGTCTAAAATATATTATAGTTCGGTAAATAGGCTACGTTTTAATCATGGTATGTAAGTTTACTTAGTGTTTTTGCGCATAAAATATATTATTTGGGAACTTTGACTTAAACTACTTGCAAGCTACAGGTTACCACAGAGTGAGTAGTGCAATCATCAAACATAAAGATTATCCTATTTTGTCCATATTTGTACCTGATTGAAGAGGTTAAATGAGTCTAAGCAAGTAGCAATAATTATATAACATGATCGTGCAATCTTTAGGAAGGCCTTGACTGTTCTAGCCTACCACCTTCACATTGTCAAAATGATAATAAATATTATAAAAGGTTTTTTTTGATTGTTTGAAAGCATCAAAAGTTTGGGAACAATTGTAAAACAGATTATAGGGTAGGCTATTTGAATGGTTTTGTAATTTTTCTTTTAATGCAGAATTGGGTGGTAGAGTTACAAAAGTACGCTATATGTTTATAAAATAAGTAAATCACTTTCCATTGTAACAAGCTGCATATTTATAAGACTTGTGGGCTACTTACATAGCCTGCATGTCAGCTACAATTACAAATTACAGTGCATCTCTTAACAGGGAAATACACGTCAGAAATATCTTATATTAAATAGCTGCCCCTTTCGTATTAAAACTTTTCAGTATAAATTAAGTTTCAACCATGAGACGCGTTGTGTTCTGACCCACGATGACCTCTACCAGTCTCAGACTTTTTTATCCTGGGGCGCCCCCCTCAGTTTGAGCCGTATTTCACACGGTGCTTATTATGTACATCTATATCGTGGAAATGACTTAATTGAAGCCAATATTTAAAAAGAAGAAATTGTCCTACTTTTAACCTAGGACTGCTGTCACTGGCTGTTGTGGATGTTGTGGACACACTAGTCCACCATGACAAACATTGTACCAAAATGTGGGTAAATATTGTCATTCGGATTTTTTATTCGGATGACAAACCTTGTTGAAAGTAATTGCACACCTCTAGAGAGCGCTATTGGTTTGATCTCAGGAGTTTGGTTTAAAAAACAGGCTTCTTAGTATTCTATAGAGAATTTGTGACATTTAATATTTGAATATTTTTTTTTATTTCTGGTGGTTTTTCGTTGTAATTTTCAGACTTTGATCATTCTATAAAGGAATACATAATACTTAAACTCCGGTTGCGTGCACCGCCCATCCGCGAAAAACAACGGGACCCTAGGACCCAAAACGTTCGTTCTCAAAGTTATACATAATGTGATGATAGGATTGGCCAATGACAAAACGTCTCTCAACGTGTAGCGTATGTCCACAAATATTGTAGAGCTGTGCGGATTGGCTTATTGGTTACTTAATACTCGTATTGTTGGAATCTTCAAGATTTTGACATATTCACTTGTTGGAGCTGCCTGTGTCAGGTTGGTTGACAAATGAAAGAAAAAAAATTATGTTTTCAATGTCGAGTGTGTGATTTGGAAATGGCTGTTCGAATTTGAATGTGTGCGTTGGCTGAACGCCTTTTCTACATCTAGAAATGAGCGCTTTAAGGAGCATTTCTCTCACAAGAAGTGATTGGCAGGATTGTACAAAAAATATACATTTTTGTAATATAGGCGACATCAGAGGCTCAATAGGCGTGTGCATGTCTGCTCTTGTCGTGCTTTGTTATTACAGATGTACACGCACAAGTTCCTGTTCTTTAGTAGCCTAAACCTTTTGCATTTGGGAAATCAACACGTAGTCAGATATGGTTGGTGGAACACCATTTTCTTCCTTAGACCGCCAAGTATTTTAAACTAACCATTACCGTCTGGAGATGATCGAAATACAAAAGGTCGTGAATTGCAACAGTAAAAAGAGGGTGTGATATCAACTTTGTTCAGAAGACGTTTATTAGCGTGATGCGTGCTTTCTAAAAGTGCTGAAAGGGCCCTATTGTTAGTAAATTAGACAACATTATAACCAAATAGACACAGTGTTACCATTGTTGAGGTTGTGTTGTTGCATGCCGGTACAGGAGATGCGTCTTTAAAATGGGTTTAACTTGGTTTTATACAAAAACATTTTTTTCAATATATACAGATTGGAAGTAGATGCATTTCTGAATCCAACACCATTTCGAACTATACTGTAAAACAGTGCCTTTCAAAAGTATATCCACTTTTATCCACTGTTCTGCTGCAACCATCCTCCTTCACCATTGGGGTGGGATTGGTCTGGTGATGATCAACGCCTGGTTTCCTCTAGATGTGACACATGGCCTTAGTTTGCAGTGATTGCGTTTTGGTTTCAACAGACCTGTGATCAATGTTGATTAGTTATCTATTTCAACAGACCTGTGATTAATGTTGATTAGTTATCTGAGTTTTTATAGATTCCTATTGGCAAATGCCTGGTTGTCTGTGGCTGTGTCTGTATGTGTGGCTGTATGTTTTGTGGTTGTCTGACTTCCCTACCAAAAAGGCCTGCTTTGTAAAGTACTGTGTACTCCACATAAATCCTGTGGAGAAACCCTAATCCTATATCTGTTAAAGAGAAGCCCTGTGGCATTTCTAACATTTGCAAGCTTCCAAATATGCAAAATGTTTTGACAAAGCACACAATACAATGTACTTTGTGACAGGTTTATGTGCAGCTCAAGTATTATCTGCACCAGAACAGATGTTTTACTGTAAACCTGTTTTTCCCTCAGTGCATTATTGTTCCAGATAATGTTGAGTGACATTTCTTGGAGCCAGCTGAGCCAGTCTTGGTTGTGATTAATCTGAAATGATCTATGGATGTTATCATTTGATTTTTACCTATTGTACTTACAATTTTGTGCACTTGCTCTCTCGTACCCTCCTCTTTTTTCTTCTTTTTTTTTTTTTTACCCGTCCCGCTCTCCTTGCACCAAGGGCAAACTGTATTCCTACCTATCCACAACTTACTTGGCGTTAATGGCAAGTTTCGGTTTCAGGTCTCAGCCAGCAAGCAAGCCACTCTTTATTTACACAACGTTTACCATTCAACTATAGGTTTGTGCCATAAACTCAAACAGGTTGGTCAAATAACCACCTGCGCTTCCTAGTGAGGTGGGAGAAGTTGAAACTTTCGGACAACCAATGGTGGTGGTGGTGGTTACAATCGGTATCTAAAACGATGTATTCATGAATACTCATGTCATATAAAAGGCACAACTGTTGGATAAGTTATATATCAAAGCTTTTATTGGGATGGGAAAACAATGGTCTGATTAACTTAACTGATCCTTGTTGGAATTGACAGTCAATTGTGCAAATACCTTAACGTAGGTCTCTAGTCAGAGGTCGTACGAAGAATGTATTCATCATGTCGCAACGTGTCACAAACCTAAATTGGGAAAACTCTGCAAGTTTTCTTGCATGGTAAGGGGGTTTGCTGACTTACTGACTAGACACTAAGTATAGTGCACAGTATTATGTGAGATAATTTTGTTGTTGTAAGATCCAGCAGTTGAAACTTGAAACATGAAACTTGAACAAAAGTACAACACTGACGTGTATCTTATCTCTATTGCTAGTTGTTGGTCAAAACAGTGACATTGGTCTAAATTGGCTGACCGGAAAAGCATAGCAGCCTTTTGTGGTCATGAAAGGAGACTGTTGACAGTCTGCTTTAATTGTGGATCACCTGTGTGGAGTCTAATCAGAAGAAAAGCACAGCAGATTGGTGTTTTGTTAGGTTATTTTAGCTAATGATGTGATGAGAGGTAGAGGTGTCTGCAGTGCACGCGACCTTTGCTCCAATTTGCAGCCCATCCCCCTCCTTCTGCAGTAGTCATGTGACTAGCCGTATTTTATTTCAGGGTCACTGCAAATGGCCAGAGTTATTGCGTTGTTCTTCAAGGTCAGACTTTGTGTCCAAAAGCAGGGTGTGAATTTTATGTTTTGTGTTTGTGTGTGTGTGTGTGTGTGTGTGTGTGTGTGTGTGTGTGTGTGTGTGATGAGTTGTGCGATGATGAGATGGGGGTGGGTATGGAGCACGGTGAAGGAGGACACTGGTGCAGCCAGCCATTCATTGCCAGGAGCATGGCTGATTTGACCCATTGAAGGCAACTGAACTCCCTTTACCCCTCACCCACTTCCTGACTATTTAATTGTCACCTGTGGTCCATTATTTTGTGAGGTTCAAAAGCATTTTGCCTACTTTTGAGTGAAATGGATGTTTATAAAATATTCTAACGTAAATGGTTTTGGACAGAGCCTCCTATTAAAGAGCCTTTCCCTCAATGCTTCTATTTACTGACTAGTGAATTATGTATGCTTTACAGGCAGACAGTGCATATGAAAGATTGTTGTTAGAACAGGGTCTGTTCTCCAATGACAATGCATTTGATGGTGACATAGATGCAGCTTGTCAATAATATTGTGGATTTAATTATTTACACACCAGATACTTTAGTTCATCTGAGAGTAGTTTCCTTGCCTTTCCTACCCATCAAGAAAACAAATAAAATCAAGCAATATTTATTCGATATCAGAGTGGACCAGCAGTTTAAACATGATAATCTACAATGATTTTCTCAGTAATAGTGACAAATCCACACACTTTTACAACACTTAATCCTAATTTACTCCCCTTTATCTGACAATCTCTTTCACTTTACTTCAGTTTACCAATTTAACATGCGTCCAATTTAACTTGTATTACAGACAGACTGAGTCTGTGTTGACCCCCTCCCCCTCCTCCTTGTATTCTCTGTTCTGCAATGCGGGTGTGAAACAAACCAGCTTCCACCCCACCCCCCCTCTCCTTTTTTACCCAATGTCTTCTGTTTAGCTGCTGAGTGGGGTGACCATTAGGCTGGCTCTGCCATTGGCTTGTCATTCATCCAGGCCAAGTATGGAGAGTTGGGGTTGGAGTGGTGGTGAGGGTTACCTTTCGCCTGGAAACCACTCAGGGTAACCATGTGACATTCCCTGGTATGTTCCTGCTTGAAGCCAGCTGACACTCTCTCACATACATATGTTCTTACACACACCCAATGTAAATGTAGTGGTGACTGTAAAGTAGCCTCTTTTTTTTTAAAGGGGTTAAATTTAAGATGAAATTCACTTTACAAATACGGCAATTGGAAATGGCACCTTTATTGATGCAGTTTCCAAATTAAATCAAACTTAGTCAAAGTAATTTTGCAGTGCTTATCTTGGAAGTAAAGGTTTATTTGCTAGCTGTTGATATGTTTTGAAATGCACAGCTAAATAAGTGATCACCTCCCAGACTAGTTCACGAGTCAGATTGTGGTTTTGTGTCACAATTTAATGGGTTTTTACTTTGTTGCAAAACTTCCTTTTTTGTAAACCCCAACCATGCTTAAAACTATTCAGTATGTGTGTATGGAAAGCATTTTCTTCTTTTTTTGGTCTCTTTGAGAAATTTTCTTTGTTATTGCAGATTGTGCGTGTGTAGACATTAAAGGTAATTGCAGACTGCTTTTTATCATTTAGTTTTGTGCATGACTGTTGATGTCTCACAGAAGGATTCTCAGAAAGACAAGTCATAATATCATAATTATATGTAAGTGGAGGAACAGACCTGGATCACGTTGGGCACACAATTAGAAACAGTTGAAATAAAGCCTCCCAGTTATGATGAAACACAAACTGTCCTGTGATTACAAAAGACAACACCGTGTGTCTGTAACTGATGACTGAAAACATGACTCATGAGAGTGGCTCCCAGTTTTGTAAGCTGAAACATTTAGGCTTTTGAGAGCGAAGCCAATTTTAGGGCTAGATGCTGTCAGTGAAAAGTGCACATTTAAAGTGTACAATTAATAAAGTGTTACAATTTTGAGTTGCACACACACACACTGGACTGGAATGGAAACATAGGTATGGAAACTGAGATAAGGAGAGGGGGAAGTGTTGTAAATATTGAACCATTATCTATTAGATGTTTGCTTGTGGACCATGTTATCTTACGATACCCTGTGTCACAGGAATTAACATACAGCAGTATCTGCTCAATAATGATCAGGATGAATTTCTTAATGCCAACAGTGGAATGAACCACTCAAGTGGTGTTTACCTATGAGAAGTCTAAACGCTGCTATGAACTAAGATTGCTGATTTTTTTGGGGGGGGGGTGGGGGCAGGGGCAGGGGTTTTCAGCAAATTTTCCATCCATTAGGACCCTGCCTGGGAATAAAGTAAACCCAAATATGCCTCATTTTGAAATCACTTGTGACAGACAGTGTGCTGAAATGTCTAAAGAAATCTGCGAGTGGGGTACATGTACTGTTTCAGAGTCACTGGGTGGAGAGAGAGTGGCTCACATGTTCTTGTTTCGGTCTTGGAAGGGGGCGGAGCTCTGCTATTCATAGTGTTGAGATCCACAAAGGGGTCTATTGGAGGTCATTGGAACTGTGGCGGCAACTGGCTGTATTGGCAGTCTGAAGGTAGTCATATTACTTTGCTTTGTGTATACCATCTTTAAATAGAAGGTTTTATGTAACTTACGTTATTATGAAGAGGTATTGGTGGGGTGATTTTATTTAGTAGGCTACATCTGCATGCAGCAAGTTCAGTTTGTACAGAATTGTTTTTTAAAAGTGAGTTGTTTTAGTGTTGTCATGCTATGAAGTGGTTTCCTGAGTCCCTGTAGAGTTGGACATGTTTGTTATCCCATACGTGTTGAATCATTTGGGTACTTGAACATACTTGTCAATGGACAGTGGGAACTTGCTCTTAAATGATCATCTGGCAATTTAATGCATTTGAAGCTACACTGTTTAAGCCTGACAGGTGCGTATATGAGAGACAGATCTTTAAATGTATTTTAAGTATTGGTAGGTACTCTAATCTAGTACTTGCTAGATTCAGTACTCTTAGCATCAACAGTCAATTTTCAACGTTATTCTGAACCATTGTTTTGCCTCTATGATCATAGAAAGTAGTTAAGTCAATTGAAAAGTCATCAATGTTTTCATTCATATGACAAGCTTCAGGGATTAATGTTTTTTTTTTTTTTTTTAAGGATTTAAGTCCTAAATCCTGAGTAGACTTCCTTACACAAATGTATTTGCCTTCAGTCAAAGGTTGACTACAAATAGTTACTGTAAATGTTGAACATATCAAAGCTTATCTTTATATGCAGGACATTTACAAATGTATTCTCTGGTTCTCCTTTTGTATTGTCAAACAGAATTGTCAAGTTGGCCTTATTTGCATGTCTGTTTTCAACGCAATTTCTGGAGGGGGGGTATGGAAAGTGGCAAGACAGGTTTCCAGTCTCTATTGAGACCTGTGTTCAGTACCGGTTTCGTTGGAGTATTATATTCTCAAAAGTTATTCATTGGGTCTAGTTGACTCATGAGTTCCAGAATATACCATGGCAAATTAAATCGGTGACATGATAGGGAAGTGTAAGGGATCATATCTTTTTTCTTACTCCTTAACAAGAATGCAAGCTGTCTGCAGATACTGTAACCACAACACTTCCTTTCTGTTTTGCAGACAGCACAGAGACACCATGCAGGCTCAGGAGTTCCTGAGGCATCTCCGGATGCCAGACTTAGAAGAGTTCCGGCAGTATGTGCGCAGCCTGCCCACCAACACACTCCTGGGCATGGGGGTCTTGGCTGCCTTCAGCACATACATGTATGCCACACGACCCAGAGCCCTCAAACCGCCCTGTGACCTGCGCATGCAGTCTGTAGAGAGCCAGGTGAGGCTGTTTAGGCACAACAACCCACAGTCAAAGTCACACAGACTTTGTAGAGTTTTGTACCAATAATGTATTTTAAAACATTTACGGACTGTAATAAATTCAATGTTTTGTTGTAGGATGGAGAGTTTGCAAGGAGGTCTGTGCTGAACGATGATGACAAGCACATGACTCATTACTACAGTGACGCTCAGACTATGTATGAAGTCTTCCTTCGAGGAATGAGGGTGTCAAGTGAGTACTTTTGTGTAATCAGTTATACTCGTAAATCTGAAAATATTATTTCCAAGAAGGTGCAATTGTTACTTTTGTTTAAAACAGATTCTTCACGTGTCAACATGCACTTTGTTCTGTGTCTAAGATATTTGCCAGTTGGCGTGATGTTGCATGCTGGGACAGGTTCTTAGGAATTCGGTTGACATGTAATTTCATGTTGTCTTGTTGTTTGGCTTTCAGATGATGGACCCTGTCTAGGATCAAGAAAACCTAACCAGCCCTATGAGTGGCTTTCATATCGTGTGGTAAGATATGCGATAGATATAGATGTATAATTTTTTTATAAAATAATAATAATAATTGTTTATGGTACTCCACAATAGTCTCACCTCTGCTTTTACCAAATTAAATTGTTCTTCATAAGAATGTATGTTTTTTCCATTTTAATTAAATCGATCTCAATATAC
Organism: Neosalanx taihuensis; assembly: GCA_030340665.1. Taxonomy (NCBI): domain Eukaryota; kingdom Metazoa; phylum Chordata; class Actinopteri; order Osmeriformes; family Salangidae; genus Neosalanx; species Neosalanx taihuensis. The sequence goes on from CM059301.1 coordinate 10,173,210, forward strand.
TCAACTGGCCAAATTCAGTGTGAAACAATTAAGTCTCATCCATAAAAATATTATTTTTATATATTTATGTTTCTTTTCTTTTTTACAGGTAGCTGATAGAGCGGAGCATATTGGGTCTGCTCTTCTCAATAAAGGACACTCTAAAGATGGAGACAAGTACATTGGGATTTTTGCTCAGAACAGACCAGAGGTTTGAGATTAACTTGATTAACTTTTTCTTCTGGTGGGGGTGGAAGAGTCTATATCCACATCTGTTTTAAGACAGATGAGGTTGATATCCCTCTCATATTTTCCAGACAGGAATCATACAGATCTTTTTTTTTTCTTTTTTATCATTGCATTCCTTGTGTTTAGTCTGTCTATATGTTTTTGTATGTTACCTACAGTGGACCATTTCAGAGTTGGCGTGCTACACATATTCACTGGTGGCTGTTCCTCTGTATGACACGCTGGGCACAGAAGCTATTGAATACATCGTTGAGAGAGGTACTTGCAAATGCAAAATTAATTTGCAAGGTCATCACCCCTGTCAACTAGACATTCTCCCTCATATTGCACGTTGGTGCCTATATTTTCAAGCTGCCTCTGTAACTGAAGCAGGGTACAAAATAATGACGATAAGCCTGCTATGAAAATATGAAATGGATCACTACCAAAGTAAAGCTAAATTGGTGTCTGTGTCACTTTGGCAGCCAACATCTCCACTGTGATCTGTGACATGCCGGACAAGGCAAAGTTGATCCTGGAATGTGTGAGTGGCAAAGAGCACACAGTGAAGACCATCGTCCTCATGGAAGCCTTTGACTCAGACCTAATGGTCCAAGGACAGAAGTCAGGAATTAGCATCCTTAGCCTGGCAGAGTTTGAGGTGAGACTTGGGTTCCAGTTAGCCTTGCAACATAGAATAGCCTATGGTTGTATTCTTCCTTCAGTTTTTCAGAGAGCAATTTATGAAAACGTGATGAGAATTATGGTGCGATTTCTCGTTTTGCCTCCCCAGTCGATTGGCAAGGCGAATCATCAGACACCAATAGTGAGTATAGGACTCGCACTCGCTCATCTAAATTCTTCATTGTTTGATTGATCTACTGTATACAATATGTGGTGTGTTTTGTGACAGCCTCCTAAACCAGAAGACCTGGGTCTGATCTGCTTTACCAGCGGAACTACAGGTGATTTATCGTGCCTTCAGTGTGTCTTGACTCCCCTGGGAAGGACATTGTGTATATGATATGACAAATATCGTGATTTTCACTGTAACTATTCTTTGTTCCACAGGAAACCCAAAGGGAGCGATGCTGACCCATCGCAACGTCATCTCAAACTGCGCTGCTTTCATTAGGATAACTGAGGTAAACCTGTTTCCTCAATAGACAGACATTTATTCCACTAAATGTCGGCAGCGTTTTCTTCCTTCCTTTCATACCAATTGTCCTGCTGGACACATTTCCAACAACCCCCTCCCCTCCCCAAGTCATTACACATTTCCCCCCCTAGGTTTCTGATACTTCCTTTCCTGTGTTATCTCCCTCCTTTGTTTCTCCTCCTCATGCTTTCGTTATGCCTCCATGATCTCCAGGGCACTGTTAAACCCAGCACCAACGATGTCCTTATATCATTCCTGCCTTTGGCCCATATGTTTGAGAGAGTTACAGAGGTATGCTGCTGTTTTGATCAGTGGGTGTCTTTGTCTTTTGACAGATACACTGCATGCTGAATCTTCACGACATTCACATGTCATATCTCCCTCTAGCACACATGTTTGAGAGGGTAGTGGAGGTACGTAACACAGGCATCCTCACAATAACACATAACCATGCTGAAAAAACAAATGTTCTCTCATTTTCCACTTAAACAACTGTATATATTTAACCAAATTATCAATTAACATCACCATGATGTTATGTAACAGAGCATATTATTAAACTTTTTTTAATGTGCAATAAGCACATACTGGACACTGACGTAAACAGGAAGCTGTGGTATAACATCCTTTCCTCTCCAGGGTGTGGTCCTCATCCATGGGGGTAGGATTGGCTACTTTCAGGGTGATATTCGTCTTTTGATGGATGACCTGAAGACTCTGCAGCCCACTGTCTTCCCAGTGGTCCCACGTTTGCTAAACCGCATGTTTGACAAGGTACCTTAACTCTTAGATTCATTTTTGGCTAAATGCCATTTAATCTATAATTTGTAACAGTGCGTCCAGATGTTTTAAACGAGACATTTAGTTGCGTATTGAGATGAGCTCTCTGACCGGCTCTACAGGTCTTTGGTCAGGCTAACACGCCACTGAAGAGGTGGCTCTTGGACTTTGCCACCCGGAGGAAGGAGGCAGACATGAGGAATGGTGTGGTTCGAACAGATAGCCTATGGGACAAACTCATCTTCAAAAAAGTCCAGGTAACGTTACGGTACCTGGGAAATGCTACCTTTTATAGGGCTAGGAAATGTATATTGCATGTTTGAATTTGCATGACCAATTCAACTCGGAACTATACTACTGTAGTAATCTGTAGTTCTCTGTATTATAATGAACAAATTAAGGCTTGTGTTGTCTGTGTAATGTGTGATGAGTTGATGGGGTACAGCTCCTTAAGTTGGTGTATTTTTGGATGTTCTCCAGGCTAGTCTGGGAGGGCGTGTCCGTCTCATGATCACAGGAGCAGCTCCCATCTCTCCCACCGTCCTCACGTTCCTCAGGGCTGCTCTGGGCTGCCAGGTAAAGACAAGCATCTTTGGCTGCCATTTTTTATTTTTTTTTCTATAGTGACAGTTTAGACCAGTGGTCTCAAACTCATGCCATCGAGGGCCAAGAGGGTCCAGGTTTTCGTGTCAACCAAGCTTGCATTTAAAGATCTTGTAGTCACATTTCAATACAAAATGGTGCTTTCTGTCTTGCAGTTCTATGAAGGTTACGGCCAGACTGAGTGTACAGCTGGGTGCTCCATGTCCATACCTGGGGACTGGACAGCAGGTAAACACCTCAGCTTGGTTAATGCTTGGTAGGTCTGTTTTCTTTCCTGATTCCAGTAATAATACTGCTCAGGCTTTCCACCTCCTAGATGATGGTTATTACACTCTCCAAACCCTTTATAATGAAACTGCTGACAAATGATAGCATTGCACAACAAAAACGTCCCTTATGTGTCTAGGTCATGTTGGGGCCCCACTGCCCTGTAATAGTATCAAGCTTGTGGATGTGACCGAAATGAACTACTTGGCTGTCAATGGAGAGGGAGAGGTTTGTGTGATGCCAAATACCAGACAGACAGACCGACTTTACCATATCCAAATGAAGTTAAAAGAAATGACATTGGAGTTAAATGATTGTCTTGTATGTGCCCCCCAACCCCCTCACAGGTATGTGTAAAGGGACCAAATGTTTTCCTGGGCTACCTGAAAGACCCCGAGAAAACCGCAGAGGCACTAGATGAGGATGGCTGGCTCCACACAGGGGACATTGCCAAGTGGCTACCGGTAAACTGAGAACTGTGGACGAGCAGATGGTCCTCAATTCATGACAATATCTTGGCTTTACTGTCTTCTTTTTATTTTTATTTTTATATATTTTAAGACAAATAGAATGACCATAGCACCCCCTAGCAGCAAATGTTGTTGGAATCTAAACAATGTTATCTTTGCAGAATGGTACTTTGAAGATCATAGACAGAAAGAAGCACATCTTTAAACTGGCCCAAGGGGAGTACATTGCTCCAGAAAAAATTGAAAACGTCTACACACGCAGTGACCCAGTGGCTCAAGTATATGTCCATGGTGATAGCCTGCAGGTACAGCATTCTAAAATTTATATTTTTTTGGCTAACTGCAATATTTGAGGCTATCTTGTTGTTATGATCAGTTAACTATCCTCTTTTGTAAAGCTTGCTCTTGGAAGTAGCTTTGGATAAAAGCGTCTGCAAAATGAATAAATGTAAAATGTATTCTATTACAATATGTTGTGTTTCCAGGCATGCTTGGTGGCTATTGTTGTGCCAGATCCTGACTTCCTACCAGGCTGGGCAAAGAGGAAAGGCATTGAAGGATCTTTTGATGAACTCTGCAAGAGCAAGGTTTGCTAGGCCCCACAATAAGTTCGTGTTAGCCTAGTGTTAATGTATGCATCTTCATAACAAAAACTTTTCCAATTTTGTGAATTTCGTATTTTCATTCCCAGGACGTAAAGAATGCTATTCTCGAAGATATTGTCAGGCTTGGGAAAGAAGCAGGACTAAAGTCTTTTGAACAGGTAACTTGACTTCCAAAGTGACCTTATTATTATTCCTTTTACTTGCCTTTTATGAACATTCCTTACACTTGCTTTTTGTTCTCTTTTTCTTTGCAGGTGAGGGATATTGCGTTGCACACAGAAATGTTCTCCGTCCAAAATGGCCTTCTAACCCCGACCCTTAAGGCCAAGAGGGCTGACATCCGCAAACACTTCAAGGAGCAGATCGACACTCTGTACGCCAAGATCAAAATGTGAGTTGGCTCTGTACACAGACCCCTAGTCAGGGAAGGTCACAATTTGGAGGTCAGAGACAAAGTCAAACAGTGTGCACAGAAAGGGAGAGGCTTTTAAGGGGTTTATGCTTCACCTCTCTTGTCTAATCATTTCTAGAGCAGTGGCTCATTTGTCATCTTGTTCTCTCGCTCACCAGTACAGATACTCTTTGATCAGGTCGCTGTCTTTTGTGAGACTTTACTAATCACTCCGATGAAAGCAAAAAAAAATTGGTTGGTGTTAGTCCTCATGTGGTAGATTGTCAACTATCACAAACAGCCTTTCAGCGTACTGTTTTTGCTATTTAAGTTGCTATTTAATATACTTTATAAATGTAACTGTAAATTGTTTATCTGTAGTTCAAGACAGTGAAGTTGAATGAAAGACAGGTGGATCAAGGTTTATTATTGTAGAGCTTTTGTTTATTCTGTATGTTGTATTAAAGAGCCACTTCCGACATTTGTCAAACCATGTAAATGCTACCCACAGGACGTTGGCACATTAAAACCAATGTTAGCCTGGTTGGTAATGGTGTTTATATGGTACAAACAAGTTTATTTACTCCCTCAAGTGTCCTTGACAATTTCAGTGGCCTCAAACTGCCAAATCGCACACAGCGCATATGCTACCTGTCATTTCTGATGCAGTTTCATAGTTACCAAATGGCAAGTTGGCTAGGATCTTACAAACCCCCAACTTGTCCGATAGGCGCAGAGGATCCTTTTCAAAGTGTGCCTTTTTTAATTTGGTGCAATCTGAGATGTAACGGTTTGGCATTGATAATATCCAAGAGGGTTGGATTGGCTATGAAAAACCACATTTCCTAATGTGAATTGCAGAATGTGTTTTTAAGGAATCAGGTTGTGATAAATGTATAAGTCCCCCTGCTTGCTGGGTAGTTGGGATTGTTTTTGTAGTACATTTCATTTCTATAAACATGTTATCACACATGGCCAACCAGGAATTTCAATGTAAATCATTTATTTAATCTGTGTTAAATTAAACAACCACTGTCTGAACTTGTTTTGATTGCAAATTGTTGGTTTGGTCTAGCCACTCAATTATTAAAGATGGATGCCCACTCCTATCCACACCCCTAGTAGGGGTGAGTGATTCTTGACTGGAAGAAGTGTTTTGTACAGGAGAAAATATCTATCTTTATACAATTTATATAAACACTTGTTTATAGCATATAAACACTTGTTTCTCCAAGCTGTCTCTGGTTCCTTATTGTTGCATTGTTTTTGCTTTATTCATTACATAATGTCATGGTAATTTTCATACAATGCACAACTCATTTTCTGAACTGCTTTAATAAAGTGCATTAACAAATCCTGTTAAAACTGTTCAATATAGTATAAGGTCTGTGTCATTTGTTGGTTTGGCTCTGATATCGTACGATTTGAAATAACAATAGCTTTGAGATGTTGTACTGTCAGTTCATGTTTTGGGTATTTCTACATCCAATAACATTGGATTTTGGGAACTGAAGCCCTTTTTACAGATGGTGACTCGGAAAGTAATTAGTCATGTAAATTTTTTGATTAGTCCAATAACATTTAATCCCTTAAAATGGTGGATATGAAAAGTGCTGTAATTCCTAAATACCCTACAATTAATGCTGAGTTTGCACTTTAGCCTCACTTCAAAGTAATTGCTCCACTTCAACTCCAATTAAAGGTTAAGAGTTAAAAAATATATATATTTATTGAATCCAAACTGACCATACTATGTGTGCGCCTCATCAGACTTTAGTGTTAGAGTCAAACTCTGCCATGCTCTGTAACAGTAACTCGTCTGAAACTTCCTCTGTCAACTCATTGCTCCTTTCAAAGTCTTCCATTGCCTCCGCAAAGGCCAGGTCATCAGCACAGTTAGCCCAGACATCAGGCTCTCTTGCCTGGGGAACAGGTGCCTTTGATGCTCCAGTCTGACTGGGTTCAATGTTCCCCACATCATCCATCAAGTAGAGCTGATCCTCCTCGTCCTGTAAAAATACATGAAATGGTTCAAATATGCAAATAGGTGTTGAATCACCCTTAATTCATGTATAATCTGTAATAAATTATTTCCTATACATTTCTGGTAATGTAGATGTAAAATACTTACCATCGTCATGAGGTAACTGATACAGATCTCTTGAGGCAGTGGATGACCTAAAAACAGTTTGGTATGTGATCTGTTGGCTACCAATCCACTACTAAAAACTTACACATTTCAGTACATTATACAGTGTGTGGAACCTATAAATATACTAGATGATGAGAACTATTGATTTATAAGGTATCATTTATACTATGGCCTTATTGAATTTTCAATACTGATTGCCTGCTTGCAGGGTTTAATCGACCAACATGAATTAGACACCCTTTGTGGAGACAACCCACAGCTTTAAATGTGTTTGAAATGAGAATACTATAATCCCTTATATACTGTTTTATTAACAGTGCTTACTTGAGGATCGAAAGTTTTTGCAAGCAGGATCGTGACATTTTTGGTACCAGGTTTCCTCCTTCAGGTCAACAATGATCCTGTAAGATGTAAGAACAATGTCAAATCGATTGATGTAACCATTTTTACAGACAGTATCCCGTTGCTCTAGAAAAAATACTTAAATAATTATTCCTGTGAGTACTCACATGATGTTGTTGCTCTTGTGGAACCTTTCCACATTGTGACACCATCGGTAGTTCAGGATGTCAAAGACGAGCAGGTGCTCTGATACAAAGTAGTTCCATCGTCTAATAGCTTTTGGGAACGCATAAGGAATATTTCATGCCAATACTTAAAAAGACTTATAGGTATTTTTGTGTCTGTTATTTAGTTTTGGCCTCTTACCTCCTTGTATCCCATCCTTCTTCACTATCGTAAGAACAAAGTTGTCAACTTCTTGGAAGGGAGAGAACTGGTAGCCACCTAAACAGTCTAAGGAACATCAAACACACAGACATACAAGTTTTTGTATAATTCTAAGATTAGCTGTATCTACATGAAACTAGTTTTGTTGTCCTACCAGAGGTGCTTGATGTACTCCGCTGGCCACACGGCTGTGGGTTCTTCTTGCCTGGAGTATTAGAAGTAAGGATCTTTTGACCAGTGAAACTAGAAAACAAAAATAGCAATTCTGAGTAGTAGGTTCATATAGAGGACACAAGAAGAAGTCAAGAAGCATGAGCCAGGTGGATTGTTTGATTCTGCAGAGATGAGAGGCTGTACCTCACATTGCTGATCAGAGAGGACAGAAACAGGCTCTGCTCAGCACAGACCTTCTTCCCAGGATGGGCCACATATTTGTTGTCCTCTGCCACAGTGAACGCAGCGTCCTTCCCCATTTTGGATGACTTGTAGAGGCGGAAGTTTCTGTTTTTGGTGTATACACCTAGATTAGATAATTCAAATCATCATGTTATAAACCCAGGGAATAATAATACATGATTTATCTGTATTATTTTCAGGCTACATGAAGATGTGTGCATGATGTTACTTGATATATGTATACTAGTTTTGAGGTGTTCCTTACCAAGGTCCACAAAAATAGAGTCCTCTCCATCTTTGTTCTTCACCAGCAGGAAGCTGAGGTCTCGCTCTTCCTGTCTCCGCCTCTTGGCCTGTGGACCGCTGTCCCCTGTGTGTGTTGTGTCTTCTGCAGCATGGTGTGCGCTGCCATTATTCACGCTATCTTCTGCAACATCCTCTGCATCAATCTGCGTTTCCCTAACTTTCCTTTGTGTGTTCAAGACTGGTTGTAGAATCCCATTTATGAATTGACCTTAAAAAATAAAATAAAATATCACATTAATTTAGAAAACGACTGCTTTAACTATTTGGATAATCTAAATGATCTAGAATTTCAAAATGGCGGTGACTTTGTTTTGACTAGTAATCACACACCAGCATGTATGTTGTCCTTAAAAGCTGCGTTTGGTAAAAGAAAAATGAGATGCCGACTGAATTTCTCCTCTGTGCTGGAATCAAGGTTCAAAACGTCTCTTTCAGAGCACACAACCCCATACACTTCTTCCAGCTTCTCACTTACATACTAACACAAACAGAAGAGACAAAATAGGAAAAATAATAAATATTCTGTAAACATAAACTACACTATATTATTTGCTGCGTTGACATCACCAAGTTTTAAGTGGGACACACAGGACAATAATGACTGTTAGTTTGTGACAGTATTTAGATTAGAAAATGACAAAATATTTCTATCAAACCTGGATTAGGGCAGCCACCATAGCCTTTCCATCACAGCCTGTATTGGAGGGTTTATGGAACTCCAAATCAAAGTACAGCTTACACACAGCACCTTCTGGAATCACTTCATAGCAATGCATTAGAGATTGTCTATATGTTCTGAGGAAGGACAAAAATAGAAGCGTTAACAGATATTGCAGATGGGCAATGAATAAACAGATATCTCCAACATGCAGTGTGAGCCCTTACTTGTAGTAATGCCATAGCTCAGTGTAACTGGTAACTAGGTAGATCCTCTGACCCGTAGATTGTTCTTTTTCTAGAGCGAATACATGTACATCCTTCAAAACAAAACATTTATGGTTTGGTGTTAGCACTAGGAAATGCTCAACAATATCCCGCTATGCAAATGTGTGTCAAGGATTTGAGTAATGTGGCTGAGTCGTTAGGGAGTCCGGCTAGTAATCTAAGGCAGTGGTCTTCAACCCTGGTCCTCAGGACCCACTGTCCTGCATGTTTTAGATGTTTCCCTGCTCCAACACACCTGATTCTAATGCATGGGTCGTTATCTAGCTCTGAAGAATCCTGGTAAACGATCATGCATTAGAATCAGGTGTGTGGGAAGGGGGAAACATCCAAAACATGCAGGACAGTGGGTCCTGAGGACCAGGGTTGAAGACCACTGATCTAAGGTATCTGGTTCGAACCCGGGCTGTGCAAACACAACGTTGTGTCCTTGGGTAAGTCACTTCACCCTACTTTCCTCAGGGGGGGAATGTCCCTGTACTTGCTTAAGTCGCTCTGGATAAGAGGATCTGTCTGCTATATGTAAATGTGAAATTATAAGAGTGCACTGTATACTACCTCCTTACAGCTGTTGGCAAAGTTGATGGCTAAGCTCTGCCGGGGAAAGAGCTTCCAGATAGAAGATGGTTGCAGTGGCCAAAGTCTTGGTTTGTAAGGCAAGGCCAGAGGAGCCTGGCTGAATGACTGAGCCAGAAGCTCAACCTTCTTCAGTCTATCTCCCCACCTGCTCATCCTGCTGCTGCTGCTGCTACCCTGACAGCAACAAAAACAAGACGGTTGCATTTAAGAAAATGTCTCGCCTAACGTCTGTCTGACACTTTTATGCTGAAAATCAATGATTTAACGATGCCTATAGATGAACTAGTTAAACGTTCTTTCTTGTCGATGAGGAATTGTGACATGGAATTAACATATTGGAGACGAACCCAGTAACTAAAGTTATTCAGACATCATTATAGTCAACTTTAGGCTATGACAACAGATACTCATTGACTGGCATGGCTGGCGGGATAAGCAGCGGTATAAAGATATCAAATATGATTATAAGTAATGAAAATATATAACGAGGAAAAAACAGCTTACAGTTCTTCAGGTTAAACAGCGAGACTCGTTTGTTTTCGTTGCCGCCAAAACATGACGTTGAAGTTCCTCCTCCAGCTGTAGTGATGTTGGTAATGAACACTCACTTTTATAGCAATATTATAGCCTAATAATAACTGGTTTAACAGATACTGACTTTATCCTTCCACCCGAAAAATTGTACAGAACTCTGTAGGGAGAAAATCATTTGATGTAACTTGTAAATTTGGCAGCAAGGAGTGGTCTATTAGGTGATTATTGGAGGTAAGGTGACTTGGTTTTTCAATTATTAGTATCTGTTCGGTGCATGTGCTACGAAATATTATATTAAATCAGCAGCAACAAATTATTTATTAAGAAAACTGCATTCAAAAGGTAGTTGACTCAAACACGCCATTACCGTGGAATCACGTGTTCCCTTCTTGTTTATTTCTCCAACATCACTGCGATTGGTTTCTAGCGACAAAGAACCCGGAAGCCATGTGCAACACGCGTATCGTTTTTCACGATTCTGTAAAGCAAACGCTGTAATCATATGACTTATCACTTTACATTTGACATTTTCAAAGGCTAAATCTTTTATCCAGTTTTGAAAAATCTTGGCAATTGCACCATGGCAGCAAATAAGCCAGGTTTCGGAGGAGATTGTATTGATGCCAGACGGGGTGATGGGCAAGAGTAAGTATTCTTTGTTGTCAATAGCTTCACATGCGCTCTATGTTGCATGTTTTTTTTATTAAAATATGCAAAAATAACACATACGTAAGACAAGAGTAGTAATGCTTAATTGTATTCCACTGAGTCAGTTATGTAAAACATCCGCAAATCATAAAGACTCCACCAACACTGTTGGGGCTATAGACCGCATGTTTGCCTGAAAAGGTATGGACTTAACAGGACTTGTTTAACGTATTGACTGACGCTTATGTAAAGTGTATTTACTGACAATAAGCTAGCAGGTATATACACGAGCATACGGTGACTTATCATCTCTTTCCTTTTTACTTGATAAAGTGATGTTTTAACTCTTTTTAGGGCAGAAATGGTCCCTAGCTCTTCAGTCCCTGTGGAGGTGGATGCCAAGCCCTCCCACAGCTTCAGCTACAGTCTTAAATACTCCAGCATTGGACAGTGCATCATCATCAATAATAAGAACTTTGATAGAAAAACAGGTATGGTAGGCCATGCCTCTACTAAGAATTAACACATATCTAACTTCATTTATTCGTCTCACATTTTTACGTAGCAAGTGTATAAAGTGATCATATATATATTTCTATGTCAAGGCATGAACCAACGCAACGGAACCGATGTGGATGCTGGCAATGCTATGAAAGTGTTTGGGAAGCTTGGATATAAAGTGAAAGTTTATAATGACCAGTCGGTGGGTCAGATCAAGCAAGTTTTAACAAGTGGTAAGAGTGCATTCAAGGAACTACTTCTGACAGCAACATTCCATATAGGACTACAATAACTTATTTGAAAAAGTCTTATCTCCACGTATTTTTTTTTACCAAAATAGCATCTATAAAAGTTTCAATTTCATACAAATATTTTGCTTGTGTTTAGACATTAGACTTTTGAAATAACCAGAACAATTGCTTCCTAAGGGCTAATATTTTGATGACTAGACTGTGAAGGTCCACTTTATGATGCGTTTTGTGTTTTCAGTTTCCATGGAAGACCACAGTGATTCTGCTTCATTCGTCTGTGTCCTGTTGAGCCATGGTGATGACGGAGTGTTCTTCGGCACGGACGCCTCCGTGGAACTAAAGAGCTTGACGTCCCTCTTCAGGGGCGACCGCTGCCCTTCCCTTGTGGGCAAGCCCAAATTATTTTTCATCCAGGTATTGTCGGCATTTGTTTCTCCCGTTGGAATCATGAATAGATAAGTATCAATTAATCACCATTGACTTTGTGTTTATAACATGGTGCTTGTGTTTTGTATTGTGGCCAGGCCTGCCGAGGTACAGACCTTGATGGAGGTGTTGAGACTGACAGTATCTCTGATGTGAACACTACAACAAGGATCCCAGTCGAAGCCGACTTCCTGTATGCATACTCCACCGCCCCAGGTACTGGATGTATCTAAGATCTGAACCTGTCTGCTTAACATGTTTATTCATGGAAAATTCTCACTGTAACACATACATTTACTAGATATATTAGATGTACTTGGTACATTGATACTTTCGTCTCTCAAACATAAACAACTTCGCCTTAGCCCCCGTCATTCCAACTCTTTTACTGATTCTAATGTCCTCCCTAAACTACCGCAGGTTACTACTCATGGAGGAACACTCAGACAGGCTCCTGGTTCATGCAGTCATTGTGTGACATGCTCAGCAAGTATGGAAGCAAGCTGGAGATCCTTCATATATTGACACGGGTCAATCACAAGGTGGCGGTAGAGTTTGAGTCTGTATCAAACTCTCCAGGCTTTGATGCAAAGAAGCAGATTCCCTGTGTTGTATCAATGCTGACCAAAGAAATGTACTTTACTCCTTGATGTTTTATGTTCCAAACAGACGTGTAGGTTTTTAGATCATGCTTCTGGAAGCAACGCATTCTTTGAATATTATATGTTGTGTTGTGTGTAAAATAGCTCAAATATTCAAATGACATGTTCTTTGACATATGCTAGCCTCAATAAGCTTAAAAAACACTTTGTGTGGTTTGTTTGTAAATCTATTTCCCACTATTTTAATCTGCAAAGAGCAATAGACTTAATTGTGAACAAATCAGGGAATTTGAACGCTGATACATCGCATCTGAATACATCACAACCGTTTTGTAAGACTAGTGATAAGACAATCCCGATGTATCTACATTCAGTTCATTATGGACATTAATCTATAAAAGAATCAGGATTTTTAAGTTACGTATTTCCCGAAGAAAGAAAAACATTTCATATGTTGTATTTCACACATGGATCATGTTCAGTTTTAAGATGTACTGGGAGTATTTTTGAATGCATGTTTACAATAATATTTGACCTAAACAGGAGTTGAGTGACGGATTCAAAAGGGCATTTCAAGATTTTGCATTAGTTGTGGATGGTGGACATGGCATTCCCCAACAATATTTTGTAGTTGCACAACATGGACAATGTTTCCTTTAATGTGTTCATCATATGAATAGTTCTGCAACAGAACAATCTATGTAAAAGGGATGAATTGTGCATTCAGTAGCTACTTCAGTAACAAACTAACCCTAGCTGAATACAATCAGTTTGAAATAACTTTTTGTATTCAGTTAGGGTTCATTTGTTACAGTCAGTTTGTTTTGAGCAAGAAACCGCCCACATCCCAAAATGAAGTTGTGTTTGTCAATGTCATAGGCCTTTAAACCATACTTGAATACAAATAAATGTGTTTTCAAAGTCTGTGACTTTTCTGTTCATAGAGCTGTAATGTGTACAGCTTCCTTGCAGTCACTCCAGAAGAACTTCATGTTACTAACTAAATCCAAAATTATGAATTTAGCTATTTCAGGGAATTATAAACTGGCTGGAATGAAATACCTGTATGTGGCCTACATCAAATAATTGATGGAAAACTGAGATATGGTTAACTGGATCACACCAATACACTACATAATATGAATACCCCCATGACCTACTGCAATGCATTCCCTTAGTCTCCCAGCCACTTTAACATATAGTGCATAATCCTTTGTAGCTAGTCCCGTGTCTAATCACTAACATCATCACATCACTCCCACACTGCCAGATCCTCACTGGCTCCCTGTTAAACCCAGGATCTCATAGTCCCATATCCTAATTGCTTAATCCCCATTGTAAGGTACCTATAATGCATATACGTAGTTTATTCTGAAACTGAAATACTTTACCCCAATGCTACACCACGTACTATAGGGCCTACAAGTAAAATATGTTTGTTGCTTGTAGTGTCACACTTTACACACCTGTTGCGCGTGACACCCCAGTGTTGGCCTCGCGCGATGTTTAGACTGCTTGCAATTGCCAATGTGGGTGGAGCTTCGCAAGAATATGCTTTTCTGAAACGGATTTATTTAGCTCAGTGCTTGTTCATCGGTGGTCTGGACAAGCGACGGATAATAATAACCTAGTCAACGGCCGGAGCACACGATCCCTGACGTTCTGTAGCAAGGTTTCTTTGAGAACGACATCCTTTGTCAGTGTGGCTGCGGTGCGCGCGCGCTCAGGAGCAGTTTGCCTGCATCAGATGAAGTCATGGACAGAGAACGATGAAGTCATCGCCAGGTCCTTGAGGGTGCGATTGTAGATTTCCCCAATGAACAGTTTGAGGGGTTACAACGGTAGGATATGCGAGAAAACACATGTCATGATCAAATACATATAGTATGCTGCCATACAAAAGCCCATCGGCTTACGGACTGTCATAAATTGGAAACTGTTGTCCGAGACCATATTCAAATGAATTGACGATGGTTTGTGCTTATTGGTTGCGAGATATAAAATGCCATGAATCCTAAGCATGCATGGACAAAGTAGCCGAGACTGAAACGTCGTAAGGATGCGCTCGTTTTGGAAACATATCAAAGTGCGAAATAAAACACGTTCCAAAATCCACCGCTCAACTGACGTTAATAGTAATTGCACAACACAGTAGAAGCCATGGAGACATTTCTACAGATTGCGCCTCATTCGTTGGCGTTGGTGATGTCTCGAATTGGCGCCGAGGACTCACCTGCCGCCACTCAGAAGCACCATCATCACCTGGGTTATGAGATCTTTGCGGACTTCAAAGCTGTCAACATGGAGCAATTCTGGAATAAGAAAGTGACAGACGCAATTAAGGATACTTTCTTCCTTGGCTGGATAGATGAACATGTCTTGCTGATTCAAGGGAAGGAGGATCACCTGGAAGTGCTCAGAGAAGCATGGTCCAGACGGGCACTCAAACCACCTGCAGGATTTGACATCAAATTTATAGGTATAGTATTGGGCCATATGAACACACACTGCATGTTTTCAAGTAGCACAGTTGAGTGAAAGTGAAAATGATGCACATTTACTCAAACTAAAAGAAGTAGCTTACTTTAACATCTCAAGAGTACATTAGTATGGTAACTCTTGACAATAAGGCTGGTTTTCTTAGAATGTAGAAAATGTGTGGCCTTAATCTTATCTCAAGGATAATTGACTCTTCCCACTAACTCTATATTGGCAACACTGCCAAGCTCAGGAATGTTTGTGCTTGTTGTTAATAACTAACCACTGTAACTACTCACATAAGAATCTTAAATCCTCTGTTGAGTTTTCCAAAAGGGTACTCATTTACTCAGGGTACATCAAGAGAATATTCTGCTTTCTCGAAATTGACACATTTCCTGAATGAATTCAAGTTGGTTTTCCCAGTATTTGTTAGTTATTTCATATTTCTGTTCCCATATTGGTCTGTTGATGTATCCTCAGTGTCTCATGGCACTTTTGTATCTGGAAAGAGGCAGATTATTTTCCTGATAAAAAATATATCTCCTATAATACCTCCTATAAATTGAAATGGCTATTTGATCGACAACACAAAAGGGACAAAATGTGAGGCACTCACATAATTCAGGATCATGCAGTTGCATAATTACACCTTCCTTCAGTATGTCTGTAATGATTAGTTCACAAGTGTTCACAGACCTAATGAAAAACCCTTAAAACATATTATTACATGTTCAAAGCAGCCTCACTGAATGGAAAGAATGTTGTTTTTGGCATTTGTTTCCTAGTTTTTACTGAAACAAATCACTTGTTTCCGTGGAGCGGATACAGTACAAATAAAGGGTCCCAAGGACGCTGGCCTGTGGGGGCAGGAAAGGAAGGGCCTGTTCAGGAAAGGAGACTGGCTCTCTGCAATGAAGCCTTCCAATGGAAGGAAAAGGAGGGACAGAGTGAGAGAATTGAGGGAAACGCATTAATGTCAGTAGTGCAAAAGTCACATGAATCCAAATATTGCAGGGAGGGTTGTAATGTTCTATCTAGCCATATTTGTTCATGATTCAATACTATTTCTTGACAGAAAATGTATTTGGCATTAGTTTGTGAACATAATTGTGAGGTAATCAGCTTGGCCAATGGGGGTTCCTAGTGTGTTGGAGCTGAGGCGGGTGTCATCTACAGTTGTCGTCAGTTGTTTCAATTAAATATACGTTCAATGCACTGATAACAAGCACTCAATGCAAAGTCATTTTCTATATAACAACAGGTAGGCTTGACACACCTGCTTGAACACACTGAAGTGTAGAACCCTATCTCTTGGGAACATTGTCTGTGGCTCAGGCAAGCGGGTTTAGTGGCCAGTGACAGAGAACGGAGGAGAACTGGTCACTAGACCAGTTGGGCCATCAGTCTGTCTAAGTCTCATGTGGCCCTCATGCACTCCAGACAGCATTTCTGTCTCTGTGTTAACAGTGTGTTGTTCTTTCATGAGAAAGATTCCATGTGTAATGAAGGTCCCTCTGGCGCCTGTGTTTAGACCAGCATGCTCAGGGAGGCAGTTTCCTTTTGATCCTGCAGCGAGGTGCAAGTGTCCCTGTGAACACTTTCATTCTTAATGATAATGTATTTATGAAGCAGACACTTTCATCAAAAGCGACTTTCTGTCTTGGGGGATTTTCAACCTGCAGTTTATGATCTGAACCACCCAGCTCAACTCATTCTTGTCTACTCACGCTCTGTGAGTAGATTTCCTCAGGCATTCATAGTGTAAAGAAACTGGAGGGAATTTATTAACTTACAAGTTCATGGGCCTACAGTATATTTGCCATTCTTTCTCTCTGTGGATTGGATCTGGACTGATCTTGTTTCCAACAAAGAAGACATTTGACTATGCAAATACAAAATTTCAGGCAGGGTCATGTAGGCATCTTTTAATCTAGTTTGTTGGCTAAAATGTTTGTAGGGAAAACTTTTCAGTTCAGATAAATGAGTTGAGGATCTACCCTCACACTGGAGATGACTCTTGTATTGCCTGTACAATCTGATTGATCCTTTCCTAAGTGTCCCCAACTGAAATTGTTCTGCCATACTGACAAACACATTATGCATGGGCTTATCTGTACGTCTTCTCTGTTGACTAAAGCTAAAGCTTTAAAATGTACATATAATACATGTCCTATTAAGTATATTAAGGACATGTTCTATTTGTGCATGATATGTTACACAGAACTTATGTAATTACATTGTAAGAACAAGAACACCGTTGTATAAAGTGCACTTGCTTAGAGGAGCAATGAGATCATCTGCTTGGGTTGTCATGGTGACAAGCACTGTTGCAGCACGATTGAGAAATAAGATGGTTGTGGTGTCCCTCCCCTACTCCCCCTCCACCCCTCTGTCATCCTTTCTCTTTCTCCTAGATATGAGTGAACAGGAGACAATTTAATTTGACACAGACCCACTCTCCCCACTCACCCACCCACCCACACACACACACACACACACACACACACACTCCTCCCCAATTTCTTCATCCAACCACCAACACGTGAGTCAAAAGCGTTTGCTGCTATAATGGCGGCTATGCTGCTATGTGCATCAAAACAGCATCCTTGTTGATAGACAGGCATACCCCTTAACTGAGAGGAACACATTTGTTCTCAGTAACAGAACTTCTATAAGGTTACTTAGACATGTGTCATTGCTCAGCAGTATATCTCACATTATGTCATCATGTATTCATTATACAAATCAAAGTGATTCTAACAAGTCAGTGGCATTTTAATGAGTACTATTCACATCGGAAATGTTCCCAGGCTACTTACTTGACAGACATCCCAACACAGGACAAGCACATTCTACAGGAAAGGTCAACAACACAGCTGTACTGTATTGTACTTTGAAATACTGAGGGACAGAGATTCAACAAATGTCTATAATTCTTAATGGGAAGTCTCCAGTATTCCAGTCATTTAATCCTTCTATTGTTATTTCAAAGTAAATGAATGATCTGTTCCCAGTCCAAAATTACCACCCCATTTGAACCTTTTCATAATGGATTATAAATCCATAATAATACATACCATCACCTAATCTTGCCATCTTTTTATCAGTTTGAGTTCTGGTTTACGTTAAACCTTATATGTGCTTTTAATGGCTTGTGGGCCATAGCTCATTCAATTTGTGTAAGTAAAGCATACTGGACAGATTATTTGGGCTGTAACAAGACACCTCCCCATGTGCAAACTAATTAAAACAATGCATTGAATATTACAATAGTTAGCCGAGCTAGCAAGCTCCATAGCATTTCAATATTCACAACAACATACTTTTAATGTAATATTCCAGAATGGTTTTTGTGTTGAAAAGTTGTTCTGTTGAGACCAAACAGACCAAAGATGGGGTAGGATAGAAAAGGAAAACATTACATTGGCAAACAAATTTTGGACGGCAAAATTACTGTGTAACACTTCTTTTCACCTTACCACCAATTGCATTTGATTAAATGATTAAAAGAGACTACACAAATATGTCCCTCCCCCCCTCCAAACAGCATCAAAAACAAAATAATAGATGAAAGCTAATGAACTTAAAGATGTATACTAATAACATGTTTGCATTATATCAGCAATTGCAATTGTCATCTTCCCAGAGAACATCCTCTGTTGGTGGGACTAAATCTTACTGTCATCTAATGAAAAATCACCACAACATGTATTTCAGTTATAAATATGAGTGTTGATGTGACAAGAGAAAAAATCATCTTATTAAATGTTCTTTAACTACCTCACTCAAAAGAAGAAAGGTTACATACATTAGTGAAAAATGTGAAAATGTGAATGTGAAAATGTGAAAATGTGTTTCCGTTTACTGTAAGATAATGAAGCTAAACATCAGCGTGAATAGAAACCCTCAGTCAAAAGCTTTCTGAGCAGATCTCAGTTGTTCTGAAGACGCATGAGACTGCTCCTACTGCTTTGTTAGTGTGCAGTGAGGTAATTTTATTTCCTTTGAGGCTCAATTCTGCTTTTCGATCTCTCGTCTCCTCCCCCCCCCTCCCCCCTCAGAGTCTCAATCAGCCAGACACTGAGGCGCGCATGCTCACACAGAATCTCGCGCAGAAGCAGGCAGACGCGCGCTTGCACGCCCGCACGCACACACTCTCACACTCTCACACACACACATACTCACACACCCTTCCTGGAGGTATTGGGAGCAGCTGCGGTATTAGCGTTAAAAGAGATTGGTCGTTGACTTGAGTTCTTGTTCTTATTGATGAATGGTCCAGCGACTGCCTTAGGAGCTTCTCATATTGGATTCTGCTGAACGGAGGATATCGGTTCATGTATTTTTTTGCTCTCCATCTTTTTTCCCCCCCTTCCCTCTTCTGGTGTGTTGGTGCTGCCAAGAGGACGATTCTGATCGAATGAAGATGGTGGTGAATTTGGCCTCCGTTACATTCAGAAATATATAAAGCTATAAGCTTGCACTATAACTGAAAGCAAAAAAAGGGGGGGGTCGACATTTTCTCACTCATTTTTTCTAAGGGGGCTCTTTTGTTTTCCGGAGGCTTGGCTGAGCACTCCCGCGGTGAATTGAGCTATTGTTGAAAGACGCCGGGGCCTCTTAATCTGCAATTCTTTAACCATCTATCCCCCCAGCATCTCCCAGCATCTTCACCCCCTTCACCTTAATTAAATAACCGGATCGGAATACCTGCCACCTAAATCTCTACTCACCTCTGATGCCCCAATTCCCTCATCTCTACCCTTTGCCCCCCCTCCTCCTGCTCCTCCTCCTTCTCCTCCTACAGCTGAGCAGCTACGTAATGTGCCTCCCTACGCATACAAATGGGGATGTTACAAATGGTGGTCAGGACCGATACCGATAAAACGGTGATGCCTGGTGCAATCACCTCTGCCGTCTCCACCTTCACAGACAAGCCTGGGAAAACACAGTGGACGCCATCGATCATCCGCAGTCGTAAGACAAACGAAGTTCTCCTGTGGATGTGAATGATGTGCGTGCGTACGTACGTATACAAGCGTGCAGGCTGGCTCCTGCCATCATGTCTCTTGTCTGAGCCATCAAAGGGGACGCCCCAGCTAATGTGGGGGAGGCACTAAGTCTCAGGTGGGCCTCCCCCTAACACCTTGTCCTTCCCTCAACCCAGTCCCCCGACTACCCCAGTAGCCTTGTGGCAAGGCTGCCTTTGCTGGGGGATCGCTATGAAAAAGAACCGCAGCACCAACCAGTGGCGGGCCTGGCCCGGTTCTGATCTCTTAGAACGGTCATTGGAGTGTAATCTCTCTCGTAGTGAGAAGGACCTCCGTGTCCCGAAGCACCTTCCTCCCCCATCTTCTCCTCACTTATCGCCATCCCCCTCTGGCAACTGTACAGCAGGTAAGTTGGAAAATACCCCAGTGAACTTAGTGAGCATTGATGAAGGGATTCGTAGAGAGGAGGAAGGCTGAGGTGATTACTGTCTCTTGTCAATTTATTCTGAATTTTAAGCACACAAATATGCAACAACATAACAAGGTGGAATCAAAAATGTAAGGGCTTATGATACAAAAAAATGCACAAAGAAAATAACTATGTATGTGTGATCATCTCAAAATAGAAATTCATCCTGGTCCTATAAAAACTGAGTATTTTGGTTTTGTCATTGAATACACCAACAAAAAATTCACTTCCATTAATGATATGTGGTATGAGGATTTTGGACAGTGTGTACGTTATAAATGTTTTTGATCGCTAGGGTGAACTGACGTGGAATAGTGGAATTATTACCTTTACACTACTCAAAAGGATGCTTGTCTGTGGCTGTACCCATATTGCTGTGTGTGTGTGTGTGTGTGTAAAATGAGAATCTAAGTAGTAAAACTGACAACTGTACATCCAGGTACTCAATGAAAACTACAACAACTTTGACGTTGTCCAACTGCCTCAATATCAATTTGTTTGCTGTGCTGCTTCATATGGGGTTGTAACCGAATATTTGATTCTATGAATGACATCTGTCTTTTGTCCCCTCAGGTGATGTGTCTCCCATTAGCATGTCGCCTATTAGCCAGTCCCAGTTCATTCCACTGGGGGAGATTCTCTGTCTGGCTATTTCCGCCATGAACTCTGCCCACAAGCCTGTCACCCATGACGCTTTGATGGAGCACCTGACCACCAGCTTTCCAGGTGTTTACCCAGCATTCACTGTTGACTGCTGACTGCTGTTCTACAGTCAGATGATAGTACTCCCAGTTATTTTACAAACCAAATGTTATTGACAGTAGTTAACAATTAATGTAGCATCTAAATGTACAACTTAAACTAGTCTATTTACATGACATTGCTGTGAACCATCTAGTAGGAATCTAAAACATATGTCCTCCAACTCACTGTTCCTTAGGCGTTCCTACACCAAGCTCAGAGATCCTGCGGCACACACTGAATATGCTGGTACGAGAAAGGAAGATCTTCCCTTCGCCAGAGGGCTACTTCATAGTGACCCCCCAGACCTACTTTATAACCCCTTCCCTCATCCGTAGTAACAGCAAGTGGTACCATCTGGATGACCGGCTCCCAGATTGGCAACAGCAGCAGCATTGTACCTCCCCACAGTCAGGCACAATCACTCCCTCCACGCCAGGTTGCACCATAGAAAGACCCAGTCGGAAGAACCACAATGAAACGCACGCTTCACACCAAGATGACCCACCCAAAGGTCAAACCTCTGGGCTCCAGAGTAAGGTGCACAAGGAGCCCAGGGGAGACCCTCCATCATATCCCCAGCCTCCACCACCTCCAACCACCCCCCCAGTTCAGCCCTCACCTCAAACTCCTCCAGACAAGAACAAGGCTATTGCACCCTTTTCCTATAAAATGGACACACTCACCAAAAAGAAGGATGGCAATGGTGGAAGTGTTGGTGGTAGCATTAGCGAAAAGCAGTCAAAGAAGTTTGGGCTGAGGCTCTTTCGGCTTAGCTTCAAGAAGGACAAGATGAGACAGCTAGCTACGTTCTCAGCCCAATTCCCTCCTGAAGAATGGCCGCTTCGTGACGAGGACATGCCATTGGCCTCCATTCCCCGGGAAGTTGAGATGGAGATTATTCGGCGGATCAACCCCGATCTCACAGTGGAGAACGTAGCTAGACACACGGCCGTGATGAAGCGGCTGGAAGAAGAACGGGTACAGAGGAACAAGGCCGGGTCGGCGGCCCAGCACAGCTCACGCAGCAGGAGGGGCCGCGGCCACCGGAGGGTACCTCACGGTAAATCCCGCTCGCATAGTAAAACACGTCCCTCTCGAGGTGACCCTTCCGACATCTCCAACCTGGACTTTGCAATAAGGGACAGGGATTACCGCTTCTTCAGCCATTCCCTTGTGCGCTCGCCAAGGGAGGCCATGTATACCTTGGAGCGCAGGCGTAGTAGGGAAGGAGTGTATTTGGTTCACAGCAATCCCAACATCACTGATTCTCACTGTTCCATCACTCCTGAGTGGGATGTGTCTGGAGAGCTGGCCAAAAGAAGGACAGAGATGCCGTTCCCCGAACCTTCGCACGGAACATCCAACTCCAGGGTGCACAGGAGCCACAGTCACAACCTAGACAGGAAGTCCCGTAACGAGAGGATGGACCAAGCCAAGGAGAGATCTCGCTCCATGGACAACTCCCTGGGCCCTCTTGGTGGTGTTGCTGTGTCTTTGGGAAGGTATGACAGTCCAGACGAGCGGAATCGCTATTGTACCGATGATGGAACCCTGCGGGCTACCAAGAAGTCATCCCATTACTCAAGGATCATGTTCACTGCTGCTAAGTACAACTCAGAATTTTCTGTGCCTGATATAGGGAACAGGAGCTTGGATGAGGCGAGGATTAGGACTACCCTTGAAAGGAACAAAAGTAGAGACAGTTTGCCGGCCTACAGTGATCTGAAGGGACTGTCGCCCAAGCCCTTAGCAGATGACTACTTCCAGTGCAATACGTCGAATGAAACAATCCTCACTGCTCCTTCCCCTCAGGCTAAATCTGAGCATGACACATTGACCTCAACCAAGGGACTCCGGAAGGGCTCCCCGGCTGCTCGTCGGACCCCTCACCTCACCTCTCCACACACTATGGAATATAAAGAGGAACTGTCCACAAAAGGACAAAATGGGTCGATGAGACCAACAACAAGCCAGACGCCAGAGCCTAACCCGAATGTACGCTTGACTCCACACCTACACAATGTAGACCCTGGGGGGGGAGCCAGTTGTGTCGTGGACAAGCGCAAAGAGATCTTCAGCAAAGACACTTTGTTTAAACCTCCACACAGTTCATTGCCTCCAAGCTATGTGGAAAGCAGCTGCTACACCAAGTCTGGCACATTGCGAAAGGCCCCGCACTTCAAATCAACTGAGGCCCTTGACAATCTAGATCCCCAGCAGCCTTCGAATACAGCCACAGACCCACTGTCTGCTGTCATGCCACAAGGTTCAGAATCCAAGGCACCCTCCACCTCGTTCGACTATTACAATGTGTCAGACGACGAGGAAGCAGAGGATGATTTGTGTAAGGAGGTTGCTGCAGTGGAGGACAAAGACCGGGCTGAGGTGGGGGGTGTGGGTGGCTCTGGTGGTACTATGAAGTGGCTTCTGGAGCGGGAGAAGGAGCATGATCTGCAACACAAGCTGGAGACAAATCTGACTCTGCTCAGTCCCAAGGAGACTGAAAACAGCAGCAGCCAGAAGTCAGCTCACTCTGCCCGTCTGGACAGCATGGACAGCAGCAGCGTGACTGTGGACAGCGGATTTAACTCCCCCAGGTAAGCTTGCCGACAAAGGTTTAGATTGGATTTTAAATTGTTATGTACTGTATTTGGATGCATGGCAGAAATAAGGACGTAAAACGGTTCAAAATGTTGTTTGATGAAACTATTTTGCAATTGTATTGGTAACATTATATTTCTGCATAGCGGAAAGGCAATTCAAATGATTAAAACATAAGGAAGAACATACAAAGTTGCTGACTCGGTCAGTTCTTTTACACTTAAAAACTGTGTGATTATTTTATATACTTATCTTCACATTTCAGGACACGTGAAAGCCTGGCATCCAATACATCAAGCATTGTGGAGAGCAACAGAAGACAGAACCCAGCGTTAAGTCCGGGCCACATTGGCAGCACCAGCATTGGCCTGCCCTTCAGCTTCCCCTCTATCCCAGAACCGCCCACAAACCCACAGCCTGAGAAACTACAAAAGTCCTCAAACTGTCTAACCTCCATTACCAGTGTCTGACCGAGAGGATTGTCTAAAAGATAAAAGAGTTGGTCAATGTGTATGGTGGGTGAGTGAAACTAGGTGTGTATTGGGTTGGAGGACTGGACCAGGACTGGGAATTATCTGTTTTCCCTCAACCCATTGACATATTCTCCGTCACCTGAACATCTAACTATTGGGACTGTTAAAACATTGGCATGGCTTCCAGAGACTGTTGTCAGCATCAAAAACTTCACAGAAAAAAAAACTAAAAAATAAATAGAAACAGAATAAGAAAAAAACTTTTTTACCCCACAGAACGGCCAACGTATAGGTCAAGAGAGAGAAATGAACTAGAAGTATCTTTATTTGAATTAGATGAATTTACGTTTTAACTTATTCTAAGATTCCTCCATGTTGGTATTGGGAGAGTTGTTAAAAGTTAATTAATTTACATTCGGGAATATCCCTACTTTTTCATGTAACGTCAAACTCTATGTTCTCTTTCCCAAAATAGCAAGAATTCTTCAGGATTCTCTTAACTGTATGTTGATGTATCAGCACAATGTCAAGCCAATAAAAGGTGTTCTGAGAATCAAGAATGAAGTGTTTCAACAAGTAAATATACAGTATATTATGGGAATATTATTTAACCCTTAATGTAAAAGTGGCTTAAAGAGGCAAATAAATATTTAATATCACCATAATATGTGTTGTAAGTGGCCTAGTTGAAGCTTTTGGTGTTGTCAAAATGATGTGCCTGTAAAGAACAAACCTGTTCTGTGCTGATTAGTTCACTTTCTATCCAAAAGTAACAAATCTACTGTTTGTTTAGGAAACACGTGTTAACTTATTGTGGATGTACAGACAGAGCCTCATGGTTCGCAATAATTACACGACAACCAATCAACATTCAGGCCTGTATTTGCTTGATTATTTCCGATGTAAAAACAAAAGGTTTCAAGTATTTGGGGACTATAGCGGTCACTGTACTGTGCATCATGATCCATGGTTTAGTCCAACCTTGGTTACAATTGTTAGTTAGAAAACAAAGGACATATATGGTCGTTCCTCAAAGGCCCAGGTCATTTACTTTTAATTTCCTAGTTTTCTAGAATCCCTAGTTAGCTAGTTTGCAGACTAAACACCATTTATCCTGCATACATTAAATATATTCTTCTTCTTTGCTTTGGTTCCTCTTCATACTAAAAAACGTTGTGACTTCATCCTAATACCTAGTATAAAATGATACAGTTAGGATTATGGTGTTAGACCATAGACTGGATTTTAAGAAGGTAGTCACCTTCTCCCCACTTCTTAGGAGACTGAGACGGGTTTAAACTACAATGTCGCCCCCTGGTGGCCAATTGCTTACCTGGTTGCCCTCAAACCAAGAGTAAGAGTATAACAGACTTTATTAACACACACATTTAATTTCATCCTCTTTGGTTTTCCTTGTAATTGGCGCACTGTACTTTTGCAAATGTGTTGCTCTAATATATCATTACTATTCAATGGTAACTGTTGGGATAGTTTTGATGCTAAGGATTATCGTGGTCCAGCATGGAACTATGACACACAAAATTATATAAAGAAAATACCATAATTTACGTGCCTGTTTTATGTAAATGCATGATGAGATTGGATGTTAAAAATTGTTTTACCAATAGATCAAAATAAGCCTGGGAGACTGGCTGTTACTACTTTTCCAGAAGGCCTCATACATCAGTGCTGTTCTTTATTAGTATAGCTGGTGCTTACAATGATATTTGTTTATTCAAATTATTAGAAGGCCTCTTGTCTTGACATAAACTACCACCTATGTTTTGGCATTCCATGTAAAAGAGTCAGAACACGGCCTCCCCACGCCGTCAGGTTCTATGTGGAATTGTATTCTTCTGTGGGGTCTGTTTGTTAAAGGGATTTATGTAGCACCAGTGTTCTAGGATTATCCGACGACCTACAGTTTAGCACAGCAGCGATAAATGTAGCCTACAATGTTTCTGTATTGCCGCAGCGTCTGATGATCATGCATCTATTCATTTAGTGATTAAAAAAGACGTCCAGTAGCGGACTGCCCATCTGGAGCATCAGAAACCATCCGAGAATTCACAGGAAATGTAGTAGAATCTAAAATGGACAGTGTGACCGAGTCCTCCGATGACAGTGGAGCGTCAGATGTCAAAACGAATGCACCCCAATTTTGCCCCGCCCATTGACGGAACAAACTCATAACCGATTTTTTGTAAATAACGTCAAGGAAAACATTAAAATGAGAAAATACGAATAATTATTGTTACCTATTTAAACTGTATGTAAATGTGATATATAAATATCAATAGCTATAATTAGTTGGACGATTATGTACCTTTATGATCAATTCTCTATGGAATTATCTTGTTCTAATAACCCACTCTTCAACCAAATACTTTTGTTTTGTTTATAATAGTTGGATTCACCTCCAGAATGTTAATATTGCAATAACAAGTTTCCACACCTCCATTATGTTCTTAGCTGTATCACAGAAGTAGGAGGAGCACCAAAGATCATCGCACCTTTATTCCTAACGCGTTTCAGGTTTAGACTCATTTAGTTGCTCCATGTTTCAGGTCGTCGACCCTGTTACTATCTACACCTTCACCATTTTGTGATGTGTCAAAATGCTAATATTACAGTGTTTATTGGTGTGCTATTTATGTCAAGAGGAATAATCAGTTGGAGTTAAGGAAAACTACCGGTAGGTTGTGTCTACAGCAGGATTTCACCTACCTACGGACCTCAGCTTGCCGCGGCACGCACCTTAAGCGAAATAACTGAGGAGTAGCCTATATTACAAGGTAAGACATTTTTTGATAACTTGCTTTTCAAAATATGTATTTCGTGCTGTTGTCATGATGCCAGTTAGACGTTTATTCAAGAGCATTAACATGCATTCATTTAACATTTAGTGTCGATAATTGGAAAGGCAATTAATCGAAGTTTGTATACCTTCATAGTAATCAATCCCTTACCTTGACGTAGATCTCCAATTTCTAAACTTTAAACTATATATATAAACACATAATTACATCCCTGACATGCCAAGTATTTGAAGTCGATTATGATATGAACTATATGTGTTTTATTGGTTATATTTGACGTTTTGTAATATAGCAAGGTTTACATAGTGAAAGGTCACCTAGGCTTCTGTACCTCACGTGACGTGCACATGTTCATGGCTGGGGTTGTCCACGTGCTCATGTTATGGGTCCACGATCAATTAGGTTAGTCATGCATTCGACACACATACGTGCATTCTGTGTATCTCTGTACGTCCTAATTGGATTGAAACTACATCTGAAATGGGTGAGTTTCTGTGCTGCTCTATAAAGCTTTCCATGATGAAAAGGAATGTGTGTAGAGTTACACCATGGGATCACATTCAAACACCCACCCATCAATGTTTCATGGTTGGCTATGTTTTATTCAACACCTTGGAGGTTGCTGGCACCAGTTCCTTAGACATAGAGATTGTTTTCAGTAAATCATCACACTGTTGGTAAATCTGTGTGCATACTTTTTGGGGGGGAGTGAGCGTGTAACATCACCCTTCATTGTTTTGTTTTTTTGAAAGTGTTCCACAAAGCAGCTCTGAACAAGTGACAGTCTGTGTCTGGCAAAAGGCCATAATGCAGGCAGACTTCCCAGGTTCACATAGTGGAATGTCTGATTTGTCCACTTCTGCCGGGTCTACAAGGTTGAATAGAGTCTCCATGATGTTAAGAGGACTTACAGATGTCATGTAACAAAGTTAAAAGCTGAAACCAGAACAAATCTGAACAGGTGTAAGTGTCTCATAGCCTGAGTACTGTGGTGCCTTGTGCGCTCTTGCTGAGTAAACAGTTGGTGCGCTCTCACTCTCTCACACACACACACACACACACACACACACACACACACACACACACACACACACAAAAGTAAGCACTGAAGTCTATCTGAAGTGCTGTGGTTTTTGGATCAGCATGCCAACAGCTTTGTAAGCGGGACCCCTTTTTTTCGCTGACAAACTTGGACTTAACTTGGCCTTAGCCCTGTCCCGTGTTTTGGATTAGACAAAACACACATACACCACACACACACACACACACACACACACACACACACACACACACACACACAAAATGTGCCATTTGCTGCCTTGGTTGCTTTTTTGACCCTATAAGGTACTTTGTAATGTTTTAGCTCCGTCACTAGAAGGAAAGTGCTAAAAAGTACCTAAGTTGTCCAGTAAGAATGGCTTTCAAGTTGCATGGTTTGCCACAACATCTCAGTAGCTTCAACCAGTTGTGAGATTCCCTGTAGCGGATAATGTCGAACAAGGTCCTTATACATTTGCATATATTTTGACTGAATTCTCAGCGTACAGCATACATTCTCAGCATACAGTGTAGGCTATGTGTCCTGCATGTGTGTGCCAGACAGCCTAGACATGTTTGATCAAGCACATGCCTGACATTAAAAGGTCTTACGATCTGTGTGCATTATTGTCTGTAGAGTGTCTGTAGAGCGTTTGACTCTGCCCTGCGCGAGTTGACATTCTCTAAGTTACCTGTGCCTCCTTTTCCCAGGCTTCTAACTTTTCTCTCTGCGGAGAGAGCCGGTGAAGTGTGCCTGTTTGTTTGTACATGTTGATAAATCCCCTCCCCTGTGGGGAAAACCAAAAGGAACGCAGCACATGTTCACGTGTTGAGCAACTCGGTCCTGCCCAGCCTTTTTTAGCTTTGTTAATTGCCAGAGAGACGCAGCCCAGATTCCCAGTTCTGCTGAGTCTTGTCCTCGACGAGGTTCCTCATATGATGTCACGCACCACCTGTTGGACACGTTTTTGTTTATAGTTGAGACTGTGTGAACTTGTACAAGTGTCTCTGTCTGCTGCGCTGTTCTTACTTGTTGAACTAGCAAGCAAACGTGAACGAAAGGGGAAATGTTGTTTTACTGATCTTTCTAACTGAAGTCAGTTTTAATTGGAGACAGATGTCGGCCCACTGTGCTTGCTGTTCCCTGATCAAGGAAAATAGACAAGCAGATCAGGAAGGATAGCTTCCTTTCTCATGGGAACAATATAGGACATTGACAAAGAGAGGCCTGAAAGGTATTCTGCCCCACCTTTCACTATACATCTACAGAAACTGTTGTCATTATAGGGCTGTCTGTCAGTGAGTTGCCATGGCCACCTGGCTTTGTAAACATCCCCATGGTGTCACCTGTGGGAGAGGGAGGGGTGCTTCTTCCCTGTGTGGGAGAGAGGAAGGGTCATCAGGTCTGTTTTCATGACAATGAATGGGATGACTGGGAACAACCGCTCATTCCCAGCTTACATCATTTTTAAGAATCTGAAACCTGCTCCGTCCGACAAGTTACGAAATACTACGCCTGTTATGTGAACCGATCCCTTGTTCGGTTAGGAGAGATGTCCTGTGTCAAGCCCTGTACGTGTGTCGAGTTCATCTATCCTATCTCTGACCCCACCCTTCTGTGTGACGCCTCCGGAGAGACGCTCGATATCACAGAAACCAATGCAGGCAAACACGCTCGTTTTCACAGCTACTTCTTACAGGTGTGTCCCTCTTTCCTCCTTTGTCACTTCTGAAGCGTCTGCTCCTCTCCCTTTGATTCTGGTGCCTGTTCAAAAGGTATTGTGTTTATCTGTATAACAAGAGAGACAAGTTGAACTCATTTTAAATATCTTTAAGTAGTAACCATTAGTTTTGAGATCTTTAGCAGAGATAGGATTATAATCTTTCGTAACGCGACTAACCAGTCTTGCGAAAATGAGGTAGGGTGCAATGAAACTACTACAGATGTCGGGCATTTGTAGTTCAAAATGTTCAATTGCTACACACGTTCATTCTAGAAAACCTTTTGTTTAGAACTACAAAAGGCCTTTCACCTAATTCCGTGTAGACAGACTGATGAGACAAACACTTTAGCTGTAAGCTTGAGGACATGAGCTTTGCAGCAGGGGGTCTGAGTTAGCTGCAGTATTGACCTCAGTGTGTGCTTGCTGTGAGGAGGGTGCCAGGATTAGCTCTCTTTTTTTGTTTTTCTTTCTTTTTTACAGATTTGTTTCAGTGGTGTATGAAATCTCTCTGTGAACAGATTTCTCTCTTACTCCCTCTTGCTAGCTCTCTCTCTCTCTCTCTCTCTCTCTCTCTCTCTCTCTCTCTCTCTCTCTCTCTCTCTCTCTCACCATCTCTGTGTTTTTATCTCACCCTGCTCCTGCCTTAGAAGCAAGCTGCCATCCATCCCTGAGGGAATTGTACCATTTGTAGTTTCTCAGTTCAAGGAATGTGTGTGTGCATGTATGTGTGTGTGTTTAAACGTCTGTTTATCTTGTCTGTTTAGCTTTTTGGGCTAAGGAGACACGGAAGCATAGATTTGAGTAATTACCTAATTACTGTAATTTGGTAAATACTGAGTAGAAGTAGGCGACATGCAGAGTTGCACATAAAGAGTACAACACTCAGTCAAATATCCAACTCTCCTCCAGGCTCCCCCAATCAGAGAGAGCTCTGTTTTCAACGGGATCCACTCATGGCGTAACCTTTATTCTAAGCGATGCTTCCAGAAGGGGCACTATGGCTGTGTCAAAGACAATTGTGTAGCTTAATTATAAGTGGATGAATGCGCTGGTGTTCTACTCCTGCAGGAAGCAGAAGGCAGTAGCTATTAGCATCCTAAACCTTTAACGCATGGCAACTCATTTACCTACCTCTCCCTCACCAGCAGCCCCAGGAGCGTCCCAGCCGGCCTCTGGCCTCTGGCCTCAGCCTCTGGCACGGCCCCTTGCTGTAATACTCTCTTGTTCTCCATTTGACAGAAACGGCTGGAGGACAGTTTGGTAGGTCCCTGGTAAACGTTACATGGATTGACGATACCCAGCTGGAACAGCTATGGTGCGAACAAGGTGGGATCTTTAACTGTATTCATTTTATTATGCGGATCTTTCACCTTTTGACACGAACCGCCGATTGAGTGTGGTGTCAGATTTCGAGTGTGTGTCTTTCTCACTCCGATGTCAAGCTTCGGGGTTGTGTATGTGGGTCATGCCTGTTCTTTGGGCAGATCGTAAAAATAAATGAGGAGGCTACGTTCGTTTAAGGAGCAGCTTTGGGGAACTGGGTAAAGTACTGTTCTGCTGGTAGTGGTAGTTTACAGTGGCATTTTCCTTTGACTTTTTCAGTTTAGTCAGTAAGATTTGAAAGTGTGTTTGTTGGCAGGGGGATATGTAGAGGATTAAAGTGAAGGTTTACAGTTTATTTTGTGATACAATCAGATGCAGTTTGCCATCTGTCATCCCTTTGATAATTATCATCAGTTGTATTCCTGTTCTCTGAGTCAACGAATACATATACATATTTTTCATTTTGTGGTGTTTTTTTTTTAAATGTGGTGTATAGCAGTAACTTTTCTGTGCTTTATAAACAAACACAAAAACAACTTCTGGTGATTGTTAATATACAACCCAGTTTTGTCTCTGTGATTTTGAAGCTCACTGCAAAGAAGTCCTCAGTTTGTGGACATGTGTTGTTAGACTGCTTAAACAATGTGAGAAATGCAGTTTATATTAAAAAAGAGAAAAAAAGACTTAAGTGTTTCTCAAGCACCTTGTTCACATTGACATAGTGGACATACCAGGCCACTATCCTAAAACAAACCAGCTGCATGATGGAATTTGTTTGCAGTTCACCACAGGCTGGTAACTCATGCTGTGATGTCATCCATCCCACCTCTGAGTCACAGGACCAGGCTGTCATGAAAAGTCATATCCAAGGCCTGTTGGAATGTGGTCAGCAGTGTCACAGACTTGTGAGATATTCCAGAACAGAGTGGAGAACTCCTTGTCTGCTTTTTGGCAGGCACTCCCTGAGCTGAGGAATAGCAAAGTGTATTGTGCTTTAGGTTCCCACCCAACACACACCCAACACACCCACACGCACACCCAACACACACACACACACACACACACTTCTAGTTGTCACCGTCTTGTGTGTACTGTTATTGTTGCAGCTGCTGTGTAGTCTGGCTAAGTGAGGGTGAGGGGGAGAATCGAGGTCTGCTTCAGGCCTCGTGTGTGATTTTGCTTTTGTGCATCATGCAAACCAGAATGTTGTGGTGACGTTTCTTTCTTCAATCTGCAGGTCCCCGACGCCCTGTCACCTCCACGAGGCAGCGGGTGCACCCAGTCCACAGTGAGGACTCGTCCCCCATCCCCACCTCCCCCCCATTGACAAAATGGTCTAATCCGCCCGCATGAAAGCATCACCATAACGATGGCCTCCATGGTTGTCAACGGAAACCGGGCTGGACAGTCTTTGGTCCTGAAAGGAGTGGACCCTGAGACCTGCATGATTGTTTTCAAGAACCACTGGTCACAGGTAACCACCACCACACACCTAAACCACGTTCCAGTTCCGTGTTTCATTTTGTGGCTCAGCATTTTCTCTAACCTCGATTGGTAGCAAGCTGCAACCTGCCAAGGTATGCCAGGTGAGCAGGTCTAGTGATTCAGCCTGCAGGTGGTAGAGTCAGGTGGTAGGTGAGTGGGGTGGTAGAGTCAAAAACAGTACAGAAACCTCTTCTAATGGCAGACGAGGCCTTTTAGTCTTATCTCCCTTTCACCAGACCTCAGTGAAGTCACTGTCCTTTTGTTGTGGGTTCGCGGCAGTGACGTGTCATGTAGGTATAAAGGGGCTACGCATTGTTCAGCTTCACAATGGTTCTGATAATGCATAGGTGCCAGCAGATCTTCCATGTACCTTTTCCTTTTGATGTCCAAGAGATAAATCTCTCTGTAAACACGCCTGTCCAGCATGCTCATAGTGGACAAGTGGACCATCTGTTCGTTTTCTCCCTATCAGCCAACCTGATCCCCGATCCGATTTGTCACCGTCGACACACGGGCATTTGTAATGTCCTTACGCGTGTGACATCACCCCTCCCCCATTGCATCTTTCATGCCCTCTCCATGTCGAGTCATCGTGCTGGGATTGTTCACTCGGGTGCTTTGTTTCTGTCAGCTGTGATTGCATCTCCTGGGACGACCCCCATCGCCATGGTAGCAGGGCTCGCTCGGTCAGGGACGACCTATTGTTGTGACTCAAGGGAAGCTTCAACCGTGAAGGTTAACGGGAAGGTTCACACACACACCGGTAACACAAGCTATGTAAACTGCTGGCACAGGATAATGTGTAAACTTAAGTGGTTCATTACTAACTAGATTAGCAAATATGTTTTTTTTACCATTGAATTAAATGGCTGAAGGCTGTCGTTTGTCTTTTTAATAGTTTGTTAACCCCTTAACAAATAACCAATGCATCTGAGACACATTGAGGACATTTAGGTAATGCACTTCTTGAAATGTTGGAGACAAAGTGGGAAATCCAATCTCAATAACATTCTAATTTGATACCGTAGCCTTTCAGCGGTATTGACCCCCCCACCACCACCCCTCCCTGAAGGTTTCAGTTTAATTTTGGTTGATTCTTTTGTTCTAAGATAAGTGGTTTCATTCAGATTTGATAAGAACAGCAATGCTGAGATGAGTCCTGATTGCTTCAGTATGAGGTCTCTTAAAGGACTAGCTCATTTTGAGCTCAGAGGGCAATTGAATGATGTTTTCCATTTCCAAGCCACAGTTTTATAGACTTCTTAATTTGCTAAATGCCTGAAACTTGTGGATCTGCTGTGGTAATGTTGTCAGCTTGTATTTGATTTCATTAGAGAATATAATGTTTCTATAGCTAATCTAGTTCAAGTAACAATGCAGATTAAGATAAAAAGCTACTTCTTCTCATGCAAGGCAGTAGAGCGTGTGAGGTTAATACTGAATGGTAAACCACAAACCTGGGTTCGTTTCCAGCCTGAGCCATTTACTGCGTTTCATCCCCTCTCTCCCCCTTGTGTCTACAAGCTGTCGTGTCAGAAAAACATTTAGAAGCAGCGGACAGGATGTGTGACACACTTTGTGTTCCTGCAGGTGGTGAAGATCCTGGAGAAGCACGACCCTCTCCGCAGCTCGGGCCTTCCCGCCCCCAGGATTATGAGCCTGAGCGGGGGCCTCGGCGGCGGCTCGCGCTTCGGCTCCATCCCGGGCGACGAGGCGAGCGCCGTGCAGAACTACGTGGAGCACATGCTGTTCCTGTTGGCTGAGGAAGACAGCGGACAGGCGGGCGCCATGGGCCCCATCCTGGAGTTTGTGGTGATGGAGAACGTGATGGAGCGCCTGTTCGTGTGGAGCCTGCGGCGGGAGTTCACAGATGACATGAAGCTGGAGCAGATGAAGATGTACGAGATGCTGGTGGGCGAGGCGCGCCAGCCGCTGCTGCACCACAAGCCCGTCCTCCGCCCGCTCATGATGCTGCTGTCGTCGTGCTCTGGAGCGGCCGCACCCGCCGTGGAGGCGGAGCTGGTGCTGCTGTTGAACCAGCTGTGCTGCGTGCTCGCCAGGGACCCGTCCGTGCTGGAGCTGTTCTTCCACACCAGCGAGGACCAGGGCGCAGCCAACTTCCTCATCTTCTCCCTCCTCGTCCCCTTCATCCACCGTGAGGGCACGGTGGGGCAGCAGGCGCGGGACGCGCTGCTCCTCATCATGTCGCTGTCGGCGGAGAACCTCCGCGTGGCGCAGCACATCGCAGAGAACACCTACTTCTGTCCGGTCAGTCGCAGCGGAGGGCTTCCTGTCTCTCAGTCTCTGGTCTATCATGTATCTGTTCTTTTATACATCTGTGCACCTCAACTTAGTGATGCGTCTCTCTTCTAATCCTTCTATTTGACTGAATGCCCAAAATAGTAGCTGACACAGGTCTAATTCCTCCAATGACCCAGTGAGGCTTTGATTGTAGAATAGCCATACTGTAGCCACACTAACATTTTCCACGCTCCAAAGGCATATCACCTAATTAAGTCATAAAGCATAGCCCTAGCATTAAAGACTATCAGATGACATTAGATTAGATAGATTTGATGATGATTATATATATGTATATATGTATGTATGTATGTATAAAATATATATTATATATGTATAACAGCCTTAAAGGTCAGTGCACAGTTTGGGGGGTAGCTGTACGCTCACCTGTTCTCCTTCATGGCCTTGGGCCAGAGAGGACACAATGGGTTACTGTACCTGCCTACCAGAGAACACAAAGAGTACCTTTCAGAGCAGTTTATCTACCTCGAGGATGGACAGCCTTGGTTTCGCTGTGTCATTGATGGCTGCTGCTCTGGTCCCCTCTGGTAGGTGCTGGCCACGGGACTGAGTGGTCTGTACTCGTCTCTGCCCACCAAGCTGGAGGTACCAGCCGACGACTGGCATGGCCTCCACAGGGAGGACTGGCAGCAGCTGCCTGCTCTCGTCCAGTTCCTGAACTCTCTGGAGTTCTGCAATGCCGTCATCCAGGTGAGAAGATACACACGCGTGCTGTACACGTGCCTACTAAGACAACCACACACGCACGGACATGTGATAAACACGCATCTGCTTAGGATGCAAACACTCAAGCTCAAGAGGACAATCTCATCCTCAGTGCTGGAAGCTGGCATTAGCTGAAGCACTCGTTCTCATTTTCACGCAAAGCGTTTCCAATTCACATGTGAAAAAAAAAACAAATGCTGCTTGCAGTCAAGATTTAACCCACACGCTGGAACGTTAGTATGCAGTTAATAATAGTAGGTATGAAGTCATCAGTCATCTCACTGATTGGCAGAGCTACAGTGCTACTGTGACTCAGTTCCATGCTGTTCTGGGCTATTTCCAGGTGTCCCATCCCAGCATCCGGGACCAGCTGGTCAGCTACATCTACAACGGTTTCCTGGTTCCTGTCTTGGCCCCAGCCCTTCATAAGGTTAGGAATCATCCATGTGTCATGCCCATACACACACACACACACACACACACACACATGCATACACTCTGGAATACACACACACACACACAGTCTCATCGGTGGACGTGGGTGTGTTGTGGCAGCTCACGCTGGAGGAGGTGATGACCACCACGGCGTATCTGGACCTGTTCCTGAGGAGCGTGTCAGAGCCCGCCCTGCTGCAGACCTTCCTGTCCTTCATCCTGCTCCACCGCTACGAGAACGTCCACATCCTGGACACGCTCGTCAGCCGCATCAACACCCCCTTCCAGGTGTGTCAACGCAGACCCATGAGCACCCACAGCCAAACACGTTATGAAGCATATTCAGAATCAAATTAAATGTTATATTATTAAGGGAGGGAGTCATGTGGCGTAGTCGGTTAGGGTGTCGGGCTACTAATCAGAAGGTCCCTGGTTCGAACCCCGGCAGAGATGTTCTCCAAGGCGTCCGTGTGTTATTGGTTGTGTTTCTGTTGTTTGCAGCTGGGCACGGTTTCTCTCGCTCTGTTCCGCACGCTGATTGGCCTGTACTGTGAGGATGTCATGCTGCAGCTCGTCCTCAGGTGAGCAGCGCCACTCTCGCTCCAACGCTGACTTTCCGAGCCTTGTCTATAACAAACTAGCGAGGAAAGCAAGCTTTGCCCCAAATTCCTCCTTTACTCCATGTTCCACCCCTGCCCCTCCATGCCCTCTCCTCCCTTCCCCAGAGCCAGCACATTCCTCTGGGTTATCTAACAGGATCACCCCCCATCTGTCCCCCTACAGGTACCTGATCCCCTGTAACTACATGATGCTGAGCCAGAGGAGGGTGGTGAAGGAGAGGGACTTCTACTCTGCATCTGCCGCTAAGATCCTAGCACTCGCCCCCTCCTGCTGCTCCCCAGACCACAGCCCGCCGCCCCTCCGGCAGCTGGACTCCATCCTGTGGACTAAGGGCTCCGACTGCCCCGGTCCCCACACCACTCGTAAGGGGCTTGGGGGGGGTACTTACAGTGTCTCCAGGGTTTATCCTTGGACTTGAGGTAGTTTTGCTATCACTTGATGAGAGTGTGGGCTTGAATGTAATGGATCTCATAGTATAGAAATACATGTAGTGTATATTTAATGAGTTTGTTTCCACTTAAGTTACCTGGATAAATGCGTTTCACAATACCTTGTACTGTGGATTGGTCAGAGTAGCCCAAACAAATTAGGATAGCATCATTAATCTCTTTTCCATTTTCTTGCTATATATATCAGCCATGTACGGCTTCAGTCTCCTGAACACTTTTTATTCGTTAGTAAAATGGGATTTGCAGCTTTTGGAACTATTCTGGGACAGGCTGGAACTGTTATGGGATATCCAACGATGACATTGTACATACAAATTCAATTTGCAAAGATATTGCATTTACATTTCAGAGAGAATTGGACATAATCTTGTCAAAAGTTTAATTAAATCTGTCTTGCCAAAGCCATTAGTTATGCTCAATGTGATTCCAGTAATTAAACAGTGTCTCCATAGTCGTCATGTTAACGATGTTCTCTGTCTGTCTGACAGAGACTGAAGAATACGTCCCAGAGGAAGACCCATCCGGCTACTCCTGCGTCATCGGCTCTGAGATTTACCTGGATGTCAGCTACCTGCACTATCTCTACGATGCCCGCCTGGGCATCAGCAGCTGCATGCAGGCCTGTCGGGTATGGTCGGCTCCCTACGACGGCGAGGACCCGCCTCCGGAGGAGTACCAGTCAAGCACCCTGGAGGATGTGGGGGTCAAGGGTCGCCAGCTTCAGCACGTACCCAAGAGGCTGCCTCAGCAGGCTCGGCCCCCTCGCCCTAGCCTCATCCCCAGCGCAGAGCCTCCCTCGTCCAACCAGCTGGAGCTGGAGTGGGACGACAGCTACGACGCCTGTCCAGCGGTCTCGCCCGATCCTGCAGAGTTCAGACCTCCTCATCCGCCCGCCGTTGAGCCGCCCAAATACATCCAGGAGATGAGGCGCACCGCCATCCTGC
Source organism: Neosalanx taihuensis (assembly GCA_030340665.1). Lineage (NCBI taxonomy): Eukaryota > Metazoa > Chordata > Actinopteri > Osmeriformes > Salangidae > Neosalanx > Neosalanx taihuensis. The sequence continues at coordinate 10,211,382 of CM059301.1, forward strand.
TGGTGAAAGGCTCCTACATCGAGGAGTCAGACTTTCAGAACGACGTCATGGTCTACGACCTCGTCGCAGAAAAGGACGTTGAGGACATTGTGGACGGTGGCCAGCAAACTGTAGGGACAAAGGTCATGGAAGCTTCTCCAGACCGGAACCCAGAGGAGAGTAGTCCCTCACTGTCCAACCTCCCACCAAAAGAGACGTCTCTGCCCAACGGAATCAGCCTGTCGCTCAGGTCGAGCACAGGAGACGACAGGATCAGCGCAGACGCTGAGTTCAAAGGTCAATCGGAGCCAAACACCTACCTCCAGAATGCGGGCGAACGCGAGGTGTGCGACGACCTTGTGTCTCAGTACGAGGAGCTGATTCGGACGCTGGATGGCGAGGGGGTCAAGGAGAGCCCCGTGAGGACGGACGTGGAGTTCCAGAACGCTGTCACCGCCATGGAGGAGGAGGAGGTGGACTTCAGCGCCTTCTGTGCGGACACGCCAGAGCCAGAGAAGATCAGCTCACCTTTTGGGACCAAGCAGAGAAGCGGGAGCAGGAGTCATTCAGTGCCTTTCACAGGTAACACAGGGACGATAATGGAAGACACTGTGAACAATGCAGCTGCATTTCTGAAACGGGACTGAACAGGAACAAGATTGCAATAATAGTATCCCACATTGCATTACATATCTCTCCTAATCTGTCTGTCTGTCTGTCTCTCTCTCTCTCTCTCTCTCTCTCTCTCTCTCTCTCTCTCTCTCTCTCTCTCTCTCTCTCTCTCTCTCTCTCTCTCTCTGTCTCTGTCTCTCTCTCTGTCTCTCTGTCTGTCTGTCTCTCTCTCTCTCTCTGTCTCTCTGTCTCTCTCTCTCTCTCTCTCTCTCTCTGTATCTGTATCTGTCTCTCTTTCTTCTCCTCAGGTCCGTTTGTCAGTGTGCTGCTCTCCCGTCTGGAGAACATGCTGGACAACTCTCTCCACGTCAACCTGCTGCTGACAGGTATCCTGGCCCAGCTGGCAGTCTACCCCCAGCCCCTGCTGCGCTCCTTCCTGCTCAACACCAACATGGTGTTCCAGCCCAGCGTACGCTCCCTATACCAGGTACTCACACACTCAAATCCCTGGGGCCTGTTTGAAGTGGGGGTGGGTGGAGGTGAAGGTAGGGGTGGTTTTGGTGGTGGGGGGTTACTGAGCACTACAAAGTGAACAAGGCAACCTGGCAACCAAGACCTCATAAGATTCCAGGAATGTTTTAGAAGAGATTTGGTGGGGGATATGCACTGGAACTGCAATTTTAACATGGCAACCAGATGATGTTCCGTACCTAATAAACTAATCTCTAATGCAATATTACTCCAACCATCTTTCATTGGTGTTGTGTGTCTTTAATGTGTTTGTCTTTCATTTATTATTAAGTGGTAGATGGGTAAACAAATGAATGGCGCTGGGTCTTTTACATTTACCTTTTGTCATTTAGCAGACACTCTTATCCAGAGCGACTTGCATAAAGTACAGGGACATTACCAGCCAGTCAGATGTTTCTGAGCAGTCTAGTGTCTTGTTGTGTTGCTCCTCTTAAGTCCTGTGTACGTTCAAACCACCTACATTTTCACCAGCGCGACGGGATTGTCCACATTCACAACAGCTGAATAAACAAACAGGCTCCTTTTTAAAGTCTTGTTCTGGCATGCCTTTGATTCCAGGTACTGGCCTCCCTGAAAAACCAGATTGAGCAGAGGGTGGCGAGCAGAAAGGACTCCACACAGCTGATAACAGCAGCACAGCACTACCTCCTCACCAGAGAGACCTCGCTCAGGGCTCCAGGTCAGACACACACAGCCTGTGTATGACTGGAGGATGACATAAGAACCTGTGTTTTCAGGGAAACCTGTGTTTTGGAGTCAGTGTTCAAGGATTTGAAGTCAGGTCCTTGATGCAGACCTGTAAAGGGCAGCTTTAGCAGCAGTAGGAAGTGTGGTACTAAAACCACATGTTTGGAATCTTTTAATAGAATCAGAAGTGTAGGCACATCGTAATCTGCTGTATGTAATGTCAGCCAACCCTTAAGAGAGCTTCTGTCCTAATGTTGCAGACACAGACCGTTCCAGCGGAGACCACAGAGGACTCTCGTCCAATGGGGAAGGAGGAAGTACACTGAAGAGCTCGCCGCCACCACAGCCCAAGACCATCTCTCTAGTCACAACCGAAGTCTTGGCCACGGTCCTTTTTACCGAGTTCCTCAAAGAGCTGGCTGCTATCGCACAGGAACACTCCATCCTGAACTACACACCCATGGAGGAGTGAGCCCAGCTCACAGAGCTCTGTTTGAAGGGGGTTTTCCAAAAACAAAAAGATGTTGATCTATTTGGTCATTATTTTGTCATTTTCCTTAGAGGTTTTCTTAATATATATATGGATAAATAATGTATAAATACAGTTTATATTATGAACTTTTTATATTGAAAAAGAAAAATCGACTTTGAAATGTTCTTGTATATTTTTGGCACCAGTGCCCAAGTGGGGTTGTATGCGTAAACACTGTAACAACTACTGAATGAGTCATGTGATTTGTGAGAGGCCGATGACCTACTTACAAAGTGTGCTTGGGAAACCCTGCACCGGCCAATGACACTGAGATGGAAGCTGTAGGTTCATCAGCTAAAGCCCCTATGAACACCTGGGAGGATGAGGAATAAAACGTTTTAAGTTTAAGCAATGCACAAACAAGCTGTAGCGTCTCTGTGGGTATGAGTAATTGTGTGGGCAGGTGTCATTTGATACACACAAACTGCTTGTTTAGATTCCATCAAGCCACAAGCACTAGGATGATGGCCATAGCTTTTATACTGTTTGGTGTGTGGCTGGGATCAAGAACCAAATATTCATTCCTTTAGCAGATTTCATCCAAAGCAGCATAGAAACAGTGCGCATAGGATGTGCATTGAAAAACCCAGGATTAGAACTATGCACTTATGGTGAAAAGAATCAGCGAAATGAGTCAAATGTAAATGTGGCCTTACATACAGAACACTGCAGGATTTCCATATAGCTATCTCTCCAACATTTTTAGAGGGTTAACCTGCTCAAAATTTCTCATCAGGTTGAACAATCATAAATGTCTGATGTCAGAGCTTGAATTTACCAGGTGCAGTTTGTTGTGACGTGTCATCAGTTGTTTTCAAAGGAATCTCCATCAGAATGATTTTAGTCTCTTTCAGCATACTTAAATAAGCTAGTGCACTAAATCAGCAATCTCCATTGTTCAAATACATATTAACACTTTTTGCTGGTGTGTATGCTGGACCTGTGAACAGGAGCCTGTTTTCTGTAGTGAACTTTTAATCAGCCTTAAAACTCCCAGGGTGTTTTAGATCCATCTGCTTGAAAGCACATGGGTTCCTGTCTGAAGGGGGCCTTTACATATCAGACACCGAGGAATACACACTAGCACACCTTGCTCCTGTACTGTTTGTGCATGTTGTCGCTTGGAAGGAATATTTTGAAACAACATTTCATGCAAATTCATAGATATTTTTGGGTTTGATTTTATTTATGTGGGTTTTCTAGATGGGGAAGGGTATTTAAGATGTAAGGTGTATAATTTAATTTTTGAGGATTAATGCCATATATTGTTTTTGTTTAACTTTAAAGATTTTCCCTTTGTTTTTCAGGGAACATCTGTTTATTTCATGTTTATGCAGCCATGTACATGCATTTTATGGACGGGTCACTTCTGGCTCATTGGTGATTGAACACAATGGTGTGTCAACTGGTCTAAAAAGACACAACGATAGAGTGCATGACAAGAGCCTAATGCATCAGATTAATTGTCTGGATATTCATGGTCTTAAATTTTGTACATGTTATATTGAACTATAGTTTTACCTGTGAGTGCTTTTGTTACAATCTGTGGAATACTTCAAGGACAAACACCTACAATTGTTCTATGAACTTCTATGTTCTATGAACAGATTCCATTTCCCCATTTGTCTGGACTTGACTTGTCTGAGTGATGTTGCAAAACACAGTAAAGTAACTAATCAAATCACATTTGTTTCATATTAAACATGGTATTATATGATGCCATAGGGAATTGTTTCAAAGTGCTTAAAGGCTTGGTTTAATTTTGTTGTCATGTTTCTACTGTTTCTTGTGTTGGAGGAACAAGGCAGGACTTTGAATGTGTGATCATTCATTAAAAGAAATATCTTCCAGCTGTGTCTTTTTGCTAATGGAAAACAAGATGAGCAATAGCTTTAAAAAAAAAACGTTGAAAGTTGTCAGTCTTGTATTTATGTTCTTTTCCCCCAGGAAAGGTCAAGCAGGCCTGGATTAGCTGAGACAACTGAAAGTTATTGTTATGACTAGATGACTGTGTTCTGCACTGCTGTGGCCTAATTACAGAAACCATTTTCTTGTTACTTTTATCCTGTCAGAGCCTTTGTTCAAAACTAGGTCTTCCATATGGCCACTGGGGCAGCCGCTGAATATCTACCTCTTAAAATAACGCTACCAAAAATAAACAGGCTACAGCTGTTCTAGGTGACTATGAGGAATAAGATTTACTTGCAATTGCCCAAGGGCAAAAAGGAAGGGTTCATGCTCCTACTGTATTATGAATAAAGTTGTAGAGCCTAATCAACCTTGCTTTTATGTAACTATGAAATTCACATAATTCCATGTCAAATGCATTTATTCAGTCAGTGTTTATCAATACATCATTATTGAAACCCAGAAAGAATTGATGTACCTGTCCTCAGTATGATATATGACGGCCAGTACATCATGACATGGTATAACATCTAGATGTGCTGGTACAATACAGCATTTACTTCATGCCCTCTCATGTGTGAACATTTCTAACCACAAGAGGGGGCTCAACACTTGCTCTCCAGTCATTCCCTCTGATACATTGCATGTGTAGAAAGGGTTGTCTTTTATAAACATGGAAATAACCCAAAACATATTTGTCTTGAAGAGACCATGAACAGACAGTTCTGGTAAAGACTTGACAGAACGATCCCTGACACTGAAGATGGATGCCATGCAGCCTTCTACAGAAACTTCAAATCCTCGCCTTTGTTGCGTCTACGAATTGGATTGATTGTAAAACGTATGTCACTCCTCCAGTCCAGGCTAACTTCTTCTAAACTTTTTATTGTTGAGTCCCACTAAGGCCCTTTCTGTCAGGTCCACTCTGTAAGGTCCACTCTGTAAGGTCCACTCTGTAAGGTCCACTCTGTAAGGTCCACTGTAAGGTCATCTCAGGAGGTCATCTCCTCCAGAATGGCGCGGACAATAACAGGGTCAGCCCTCCCTTTGGTCTCCTTCTGAACCAGACCTATCAGCTTGTTCAGGACATTTCTGTTCCCTGCCCTTATGGCTTGCACCTACCAAGAAGAAGAAGCACATTACAGTTCGTGAGATTTAATGATGCATACCTTTCTTCCTTCCATGGGTCTCAGAATGACACATTGTGCCCAGAAAGTCTCACCCGTTCAGGATACGAGTCCACGATCCTCTGGCAGATGTTGTGTATTTCCGTTGTGTTACTGACCAGCCCCAGGTCCTGTTCCTTGACGATCTGTTGAGCAGTCTTACCTGGTTTTGCCCACAGCTTCTGGAACACCTGTCACAAGGGAATTGTGGGATTCTTTCTCTTTGTAAACATACGAAAAAATACATGTGTGCTACCATCTGAGATGAATTTTAATTCCAAGTTTACTCACAAATTACCTCAAATTCAAATGTTAAAAGCTAAGAATTTGGGAAACCATACAACATATTAAAGTAATGAATACATATGCACAACAACAAAAATGTGTTTAACATTTACTTAATTATTCATTCATCCATTAACTACCTCTTATTAGCAGTGCCACTTATTCCCGTTAGGGGTCAGGGGTGACTGGAGCCTATCCCAGTTACTTTCGAGCCTTAGGCAGGGTACACCCTGAACTGGGGCCAGCTAGTCGCAGGGCATTTACTTAATTAAATCGACATATTATTACAATGTATTACTTTCAGGTTTAGAGCAGAAACTTGTGCCAAGCAGCCTTGAGGTAAATGTCATTGATGGTAGATTTGAATTTCAGGTTGTCAGGATGACACACTCGCTCACCTGTCTGGCAACAGAGGAGGATATTTGTCCTGAATCGAGGAGGTTCAGGAGATCTGCCAGGACATGAGGAGAGACTGGACTGCAAGAGGGGAAGAACAGGCAGCTCATTTAGGGGTTTAATGTGTCTTCTCTAGTGAGACAGAGAGCTAGTGAGATGGAGAAATAATGACTGGATGCCGCCAACAATCTTATTGTGTAAATTGTTCATTTTCCTCATGTTGTGCTAGTGCTTTGTAAGTATCTGTCTGTGTGTAGTAGAGAGTGAGATTGTGTGTCTGTATCGACCAATAAACTGCTATGTATGTGCTGTGAGAGTAAGGTTTGTGAGTCTGTGAGTGATAGTGTGTGTGTGCGTGTGTGTGGCAGTGAGTGGGTAAGTGACAATGTGTGTGTGGCCCCAGGGCTGAGGGACATGCCTGATGATTACAGAAACGTCGATGTCACTGCCCTGTAACGCGGAGTGGAGCTAAAGAGGCGCTCATTATGTGGAGAGTCACTCTGGCTTCGATGGCTCGACATCGAGAGCTGCGCAACACAGGTCTGACAGGAGCTTAATGACGTGTGTTTTATCTGGCTGTCTAGCCCTGCTTCTTCCTGCCTAGTGGTTGTCCATTACTCTCCCTATCCTCTGTCTGGCCTTGTCATTCCCAACATCTCTGCATCCCTTTTCTCCAACAAAAATGTACAGGAAAGTCAGTTAACAAATTTCCCAAAGCTCTTCATGGCATGACTCAATTGTGCTCTTTTTCCAGTGCTCCTTTAGTCTGCACCCTTTTTTCAGTAGACAGTGGAATGACGAATGCAAAATGGAAGCGTTTTGTCTAATATTTGGCATTGCATTGTGTATCAATATGCTGGACCCCAAAAATAAGGTGTGCCGCATGTAAGCCTCTGTTGCTGGTCTAGACAACATCGCAGCCAGGTCTTAGCTAGATAGGATCTCTTTGGCCTTTGAGGGATGAGGATGTGGGGAGAAAGAAAGGGAACGAGGAAAGGAAATCTAGGTGTTGGGAAAAACAAAGGATCAAAGAGACGAGAAAGGGGAAGAGATGAGATGAATGAATATATGGATGAGAAAAAGTGACAGTTCCGTGGCAAGAGAATGTGTGTGTGTTTGCGCAAGTGTGTGTGGTGTGCATGTGTGTGTCACCTCTGGCTCACGCTCATCCCCTGCTGATGGAGTACGCCAAGCAGCTCGTTCGTCACCCAACCAATCACCTTCCTCGGCTCCGCCTTGGTCGCCCCGACAACGGCCTCAAAGTACTCCACAAGCCCATCCTCGTTCTACAAACATAAAGAAAGGCTAACATCTTTTAAAACGTTGCCCCCGGATGTATTGATTTCTGCCTCCCCTCAATTCGGACAAATGAAATAGAGGATAAGGAACTGCCTTTATCACGTATCGAAAAGGAGAAAAAAACTGTGTTCAATGGGAAGAATCATGGAGATATATCTCAATTCCTATGTAATTCAACACACTGATCCTCCTGGGGATCTCATTGCAAAAATTCAATACCCAACTGATTTATATCTAGACTCCTTCCACACAGATGACTCAGTGGAAAGGCTGTGCATTCTACGTAGTAGGAGAGTCACTGCAGGTGGGATTGAAGAACTCACCACCAGGGTGAAGCTGTGTTCTGGGAGGATACTGTAGGCCTCCACCAGACGCACTCTCCTGACGCTGGGCAGCTCTGGGAGACTCTCCCTCACCCTCTCCACCACAACCGCCTGGATGGGGTCTAGACCGGGGGGTGGGGGGTGGCCCTCCGAGTACACCATGAGCGGGGGCAGGTTGGGCTCCGGCATGAACCTGGGGGCATGGACAAGAAGGAGGATGGAGGGGTGCGGTGGTGATGGGGGAAGAGGAGTAAGAAGGACGAGGCTCTCCAGGGAGCTGGAGATAAACATTGTGTGTGTCTGGGCATGTCTAAAAACAGAAAGCTTGCGAGTGAGATCGGAGATAGCCTGGGAGGGAGCCCTAGCAGGCGAGAGATGGAGCGATGGAGAACGTTAGGGAGCGAGCGGGAGGGCGAGAGAGGGAGGAGCGGACGGCCTCTCTTCCTTGTCGTCCGTCGCGGGAGATAAGCTTGAGTGTTTTGTCACCGCTAACCCCGTCTGAGAGAGCCACCCAGACTAGTGCGTCATACCTGACGTTCTAATCAGAAAAACATCAGGAACGCTGTCACAGCACTACCATTAAGTGGCATGTGAGTGCCTAGCGGGGTCTGGGGTTATCTGTTATACAAGGCTCCTTGATGTAAACAGGCTCTCTCTTCCTTTCGTCGATCTACATGTCGTGTTTCCATCTCCTGCAGCCTTTGCTGGGTGGTGAAGCAGACTGATGCTCCTGTTGACTCACCTGTAGTCCTGCAGCCCCTCCTTGTCTCTCATAGGAACGGTGTGACTGTGTGACAGAAGATTACAAACACCATCATGCATCTGGACATACCAGGTTGGGCTAAACTTTGTTGGTTCCATTTTTGTATGATGAAGGATATAGTTTTATTACAAATGGGCTGAGAGAAATAGACAGGGATACAGAAAGAGAGAAAAGCGAGAGAGAGGAAAATAGATAGAGGGAAAGACAGACAGAATTTGAGAGAGGCAAGGGGTTTAAGCCCCAGCTGTGTGTGTGAAGAGCCTCATTTCATGGACCTGTGCTCCTCTGTGAGTGTTCGTCCTCAATGCCAGACAACAGACTGTCTGGGTCCAAATGATCATATTTATCATCATTAACGCAGGTTATCTCAAACAGGGGTGCAGATAGAGCGGCTTTCTATCAAAACATCCACAAACTATACAAATGTGACAGGGTATTCACATGTAGTGAGCATGATAACCAACTCCAGATCTCTCATATGTTACAGGTCGCACATGCTATTATCTTGGTGGCTGAATAACAGACATCTGGTCTCTAAAAGTCAGTCTATTTTTGGCATCAAGTGCCAAAAAGGCCTTCTTCTTCTTCTGTTTTTAATCTCTTACCCAGATTTAGAATCAAAGGCCCGTGTCTCGTTCTGCACAGTTCCACCGCTCTTGAGAACATCCATCTGCCTCTGGATCTCGAAGTCTGATGTTCACAACAACAATGAGAACACACACACTGATTGAAATTGCACAAACAGTACATACAAGGGCACACACGGAACCCACAACCAGTTAGTGCAAACACACACCTGTGCATGCAAACACACACTATCACAAACACGAAGAGCAGTAACCAGCCAACTGGCATCCTGTCTGAGCCTCTTAACATCTGCCATGGCACACAGCCGTGCCTGAGCACTCCGCCTGCTGCTACATTAGCACCCGAATAACTAATGACAAACGACTACGCTCACTTTGACTTTTAAAAGTTCCTGCAGCCGGGAGATAAAAAAAATGCTTAAAAACTTCATAAACAACGCAAACGTAAAGTGTGAACTCAGGTCTTGATTTGTTTGCGGGGAAATGTAAGGTGGTAGTGAATCTGTGTGTCCCGACAAACGTCTGTACAAAAGCAATTTCACTTCGGTTAATTCCATCACAAAGTCAAATATTTCTGAATTGATGTGGAAATGTACTCATGTATCTCGTAAGTCTTTCTGTTTGGGATTTAAGACTGGAAAAAACATTCCTATGGTTCTGGTGTGAAACCATTATAGTAGACTTATTCCGCAGAGGCTTAGAGAACATGGGTGCCTTATCTTTGGGTTGGACACATGCATGTTGGCAATCAGTCAGGATTTCAGCCACGTGTGACCAGTTTAGAGAAAAACTGTGTTGGCACGGACGCAGCTACAACTTTAAAGTGGCGGCTCTGTGTAAATGTCTGTATGTGTACACTACTGTACGTGTGTATTGTGAGTGTTCACGAGTATGCGGTTCCGCTGGACATGGGAATGCGTGTTAGTGTGTAATCTTACGATCCTTTATTTAAGAAGGACCCGCACCTATGGCTCTGGCCAGGAAGCGGGCGCTGTTGATGTTCTTCACCTCTGTTCTAACGCCCAGAGGTTCCCCAGGCCGGTGCACCGACACGTTGGCATCCACTCTCAGCTGGCCCTCTGAAAGAACACCGGGGAGAACAACTGGGTTTACAGAGAGTCTACAATGAGGAGAAGCTGCCATTTTGCCTTCTTTATTGTACTGACTGATAAACAGAGTGCAAACTGAAGGAGCCATGCAGTAAAGCCCATCTCGGAGTCCTAATATGGAGCTCTGGGAAATTGAGTTCATCTTTGATTATGTGTGTGTATGTGTGCTATTTAAGACTGCAATGTGGAGTCTGCATGAATCTCAAATCACATTTTCCATGTGTGTGCTTCCGTAAACTGATAGGTATTTGTGTCATTGTGTGAAGGAGAAGTGTGTGTTTGTGTGCATGTGAAGTGTGTGCATGTGAAGTGTGCGTGTGTACGTGAAGTGTGTGTGTGCATGTGAAGTGTGTGGGCGCGTGAAGTGTGTGTGTGTATGTGAAGTGTGTGTGCCTGTGAGGGGTGTGTGTGTACGTGAAGTGTGTGTGTGCCTGTGAGATGTGTGTGTGTCCCTACCGGACATGTTGCCCTGGCAGGTCCCCAGAGCTTGCAGAATGAGCTGCAGCTCCCTGACAGCAGCAGCTGCCTCCTCTCCACATCTCATGTCTGGTTCCATGACCAGCTCCATCAGCCCTACTCCTGGTGGGGAGACACACAAGGAGACACACACACACCGTCACAAAAATACACCCCCTACCCCCCCCCCTTCTCTTTTTTCACATTGTTTCACACACACACACACCGTCACAAAAATACACCCGCTCTCCCCTTCTCCCCCCCCTCTTTTTTCACACTGCTCTCTCTCCCCCCTTCTCTTTAAATGTCTATCTAGTTACACATCTCTCTCTCTCCTCCTCTCTTTCAGTGTCTCTACCTTCCACCCTCTTATCTTTAGCTCTGTTGAGGTCTGTAAGGATCTGGGGTTCCTGTAGTTGTCATGTAAACTCTTACCTGCTCTGTTGAGGTCTATAAGGGTCTCGTTCCTGTAGTTGTCATGTAAACTCTTGCCGCTGTCCTGCTCCAGCTGGACCTGTTTGATCCTCACACTCTTGCTGACCACCTGGCTCTTCTTGCGGCCTCCCAGGTGACTGTAGGTGAGCGTGCCGTCCACTGCGATGGGCAACCTCTGCTGGGTGATCTGGTAGCCTGCCTGGGAGGAGAAGAGGGTGAGTTGGAGACAGGTTGGTGACTTGATTCTAGGCGCCGATAATCAATTAGTTTTCAGCAACTGTCCAGCTGATGTAGGTAAAAGTCTCCCGTACTGCCTAACTACAGGAATTCATTAAGAGTACTTTTAAAAAATACATATTTGAAGCAAAATTGGTCAGAGACATAGTGTAGGATCTACATGCATTAAAGATGAGGCACTGACGATCCGTTTCTCCCGGGGTACACAGGTCACCTCATCATTATTCAGCTGAGATATTATTGTTCTGCCATATTCTAGTCCATATATTCAAAAGCAGATTCACATTTGATCAGTTTCTCTGTGTGGAAGGAACATGCATGCACCACACCAAGGGGAACACCACTTCACCCTGTTGCCAAGGTAACCTCAGTTTAAGATCCTAAACATTCATCATAACGTTTTGACATTCCAGAAAGAGAGAATACAAAAAAAAGCTATTTGCCACTGCCATCTGTGTATTGTGCATGTTCAACAAATCAATCACCGACACACAAAGCAAACATAATTGACCATGAGGGAAAAGGTTTTATCACAGTCCAAACCTCTAGATCCCCTCTGCAAATGTTTCATACAGTTCTGTCCCTGCCAATGCAAATGTGCTTGATTAGCATGAAGAAGAGTGGCGAGCATATGCATGCCGTCCATTATGGATAGAATTCCTCACATGGATGCTAATTTCCATAATTCTCATATCATCTTGCAAAGAATGTGTTGATGACTCTATAAAGGGGGGGAGTTGGGTGTGGGGCAGGCATCTCCGGATAGACTGGGTGAAATTACTTCACACATTATCTCTCTCTGAAGAGATATTGGGTGAAATCATACGTTCACAAGTTATCTGTAACCCGGAAGTCTCCCAGTGTGGGAACTCTCAGAGCCCAACAGGCAGAACTGATTCAGCCGTCGCCTGCCAGTATCTCTGACTCTCTCACTGGAAACACTAATAAGACGATGTGGACTCAGCCACGTCTTAACTACCTGTTGCCTGAAAGAAAAGTTAATTATGTGCCGCTTCTCATTGATTTGTGTTGGACTACTGGTGCATGTTATTAAAATAAAACACCCTTAAAACATTTCACAAGCCTCCCATTTCCATTCCAACAAGAAATGTTGGTCAGGCAGGCGTATGAATATTTTAATAAGTAACTCGCTAAATTAAATCGAAGAGTCATGGAACATATCAATAATGCAAAACTCCCTTTTAGGGTATCTGTGTTTTAATAAATGCATGTAGGTTTATTTCTAGACCTTTCTATTACTTTATTATCCATGAAGTTAAAGGATTTAAGTAGAAAATGTGAATAGGACTATTCACATTCACATGCTGTCGTTATGCTGCTCTTGTTCAAGCACATTGTGAAAGACCATTTTGTGTAAAGACAAAAATAGCACCTCAGTGCTGCCATAATCTCCCTTCCCACCTCAAACAATTTAATATCACATACATGTAAATCTTTCCCATACTAGCATCCGTTTCGGGGTTACAGACAGTATATCCGACACAGCAGAAGTAACAAAGACAACTAAACCGAATATCTCTGACAACTGTTGGCAGCACGGGAGACAAAAATGATCTAAACTGACATTATCATTGAAGCAAAAGAAAATACAAAGGAGAGAAGATGCAATCCCCAGTAAGAATATCTACCTTGGACAAAAACTATGCAGAGCTAAGTCAGTCAATGCTTCCAGCCAGGAACCCACTGGAATACCTTCCTCAGCAATGGAAATAATCTGTTCATGGGGGATTATGCATCTGCTGCTGCCTGATAATAATATTAGACTATTAGATAATAATATTAGACGATTAGATAATATACACTTAATCTGTGAAATTAGACATGTTGTATTACTGTACTTGTAATGATATCGCTGCTTTACTCACAACTATGTTTTTATTTTTAAAGCAACCAGAATCATTAGGGCTTGTAAGTCTGCAGCTAGAGATTTCACTTCATCGTGAAAAGGATAGAGACGATAATTATTGAAGGTGGATGAAAGTGAGCATTGTTCATGTACGGTGTATAGTGACTATAGAAATATCATCAAACATTCTGTCCAGTCATTTAGCAGATGCTCTTGTCAGAGCAACTTACAGCGAATACAGGGACATTCCCCCCGAGGCAAGTAGGGTGAAGTGCCCCCTTGTTTGCACAGCCGGGGTTCGAACTGGGTACCTTCTGATTACTAGCTACACTCCCTAACCGCTCAGCCACATGACTTCCAATGCCACATGAATCAGTGACACTAGGTGTTTCTGACGCTTCAGCCCAACTTGTCATTATTCAATAATACATAGGGACGGTGGAAACACAAATTCAATGGAAATGTTATGCTAAACAGATGCCTTATTGTTTGACAAATGATTACAAAATGCAATCGACACAGCACCCAGCCCAGAGCCTATTCTCTATTCTTAAAACAAGATTAAGGAATGGCGGTCGTTCATCTGAAAAACAATTTACTGAAAAACGCTTATGACTCACTGGAAGGTCAGCATAGAAATAATGTTTCCTGTCGAAGAGGGACTTGTTGTTTACGGTGCAGTTGAGGGCCAGGCCTGTCATGACTGCCGCCTCCACACATCGTCTGTTGAGCACCTGACAGAAGAAACAGTATTGCTTTATAAACGTAGAGGAGTACTCTTTAGTGACTGACGGAAATAGAACAAAATTCCAACTCAGTCACCTAACTCTAATACTGCATAAGCATTATCCTTATTATTAGAATAATTAAAACTAAATTGTGTATTGATAGTGCCATGGAAAATGTATATATATGAATGTTCACACATGTTACATGTGTTAGTGTAACTAACGCCATAATATTGCATATTGCATTATTGGCCTCTTTAAAGTAAGTTTAATGTACAGAAGAGTGTGTGTTCTCGACTCACGGGCAAGGTGCCAGGTAAGGACGCGTCAAAGAAGGATACCAGGGAATTTGGTGGAGAAGAGAACTTAACTTGGGAACCAGAGAAGAGTTTGGTGTTGGAGTGTATCTGAGCATGGATTTCCAAACCTACCACTCCAACAAAACCCTCAGGAGCACTACAAACATAAACAAGACAAAAATGGTTTGCATAAACAGGGATAAGGGAAAAATCTCAATGAATCACATAGGAGGACAAACCTTCTGCTCTCAATGTAATCAAACGGGTCCTCCTTACACATAGAAAACATGCATATGCTATGTTATTCTAACGTTTTAGCAGTTAACAATATTCTACCTTTTTCTTTTGAGTTGTGGTTGGCTTTGGTGTCGAATGGCAGATGTGGCTATTTGCCTGACAACGCACCTCTGACTAAGATAAACGTTAATTTGTGTGTAAAGCTTTACTAGTTGCTTTGATATATTATATAGAAGAGCACTCGACCCTGCAGAGGACGCTGCCATGTTTCTCAGTGAATGGACTGTGCGGACTGTAGTCATTACGTATCATTTCAAGGTGGAAGAGATTCCAAAAAGGACTACAAAAACCACAATTCAAAGCGTGACATATATTTACGACATTTCCGACTTACAGGCTTTGCTTACAGGATTTTTTTTTCCGAAAGATAAACAGACAGGTTTTGGGTGGAAGATAAAATGCTGTTTACATTAAACGTATATGCATAATGGTTTTAAAATATTTAGATTTACTTAAAGCCTTTGTCTGATCCACACTCCGGAACATAAGGCAGCGCTAATGCACCAACAAGCTTAATGCCAGCCGCAGTAATACAAGAAGAAGAAAATACACAACATCCTTGCTTGGGGCGGGAGTTTCGCACATGGTGGGCAGGTGACGTTTTAATAGGTAAAGTAATATTGAATTCGGGCTCGAATTTCGTGAAAATATAAGTCGCGATGGCAATGAATGGTGATGATGTGCAAGGTCTGAAAGGCGACACGTCCGTCTCATCAAACTTAACAAATGGCCTTCCTAAGAAGTTGCACTCACTGTCAACTTCTACAAATGGGGTTGATGACTCAAAACAGACAGGGATGAACGGTGCATCACCAGCAAGGTTTGCCTTCAGTTCCGAACCCACCATCGAAGATATTCGGCGGATGCAAGCGGAGTTCACAGACGAACGAGACTGGAATCAGTTTCACAAGCCCCGCAACCTTCTGCTCGCCATGGTCGGAGAGGTGGGTGAAGTCTCCGAGCTCTTCCAGTGGCGTGGAGAGGTGGATGAGGGCCTCCCCGGCTGGACCGATGCAGAGCGGGAGAACCTCGCACAGGAACTCAGTGACGTTTTCATTTACCTGGTGGAGCTTGCAGAGAAATGCCACGTGGATTTACCTCAAGCGATACTCCGCAAAATGGCCCTGAACCGGCTGAAGTATCCGGCCAGCAAGGTGCATGGTTCAGCAAAAAAGTACACCGAATACAAAGACTGAGCATGGATTACTTAGACATACTATTACGCTCAACTTGGTTCACTTTAATGTTGGAGAATTCTATCACGTTTCGGTTTTAATAGGCTCTTTACATTAGACTCGAATGGATTGTAAGAATAGCATAGATGGCCTTTTTATTTTTAAATTGTGTTTTAATGTTGCAGGTAACAAGATGTTTATGGGTCATGTAGCAGATTTTATGCAAGTTCGTTTTCCACTTCTACGTCCCAAAGTTTCCATAATCATTGAGTTGACAATTTACTGAAATGTAATCATTAATAGCCAAATTGTCAACGCTGAGGCATTAGGTTGCATTGGTCAAGTCATCCTCTTTAGAGTGCGTCTTGTGATTTCTGTCATTGAAAGTAAAGGTGCATCAAATCAAACAGTCTCATTGTATTTATCCATTTTAATGTATCTTATCCAAGACCAGGGCTAAATCTATGCTGACTGCTGAGGTGGATTTGTCCTTTTGCTGTCAAAATAAACTCACTAATTAAGCAATTAATAACACAATTGCAATAACAACATAAAATACTCCCACTTACCTCACTCTTGTCTCGTTTCAACCTCACGTACACATTACACCATGTTGTGTTCTACTGTAGGTTTCACATACAAGATCTGTTTATTAAAATTATATTTGTTTGAAGGAGAGAAAGAGACCAAAAGCTCAGTTAGACATTGATCACTAGCTGCTCTACCCTATCTGAGGTATAATTGTAGTCTTGTAAGAGTGCACACAGGCTGCCTGTGGCACTTTAGTAAGGTGAATCTGAATGACTTTCCTTTCTCATACATTCTTAAATAGCGACTTATTTAGTGCACCTTTCTTAGCGGCTCAGCTATCTCTGTTTCATTCCACCAATCCTGTACCATTATGTCTGAGTTAATCATGGATTAACGAAGATTTACTACTTTTGCCCAAGGCTGTGTCTCACTTTGGTTGAGACACTGAATTAAATAAGGGCACTCTTTTCTGTTCTGTAGCTTTTAAATATCCTCATGTCATCTATAGTGTCTGCGGATTTGCGGTGTTAAGCACAAATTTATCTTTCAACAAATTTATGTGCTTGATTCAAAATAATATTCTTCCCAACTCCACTTCAAGT
Organism: Neosalanx taihuensis; assembly: GCA_030340665.1. Classification (NCBI taxonomy): domain Eukaryota; kingdom Metazoa; phylum Chordata; class Actinopteri; order Osmeriformes; family Salangidae; genus Neosalanx; species Neosalanx taihuensis. Next base: position 10,228,186 of record CM059301.1, read on the forward strand.
TCAAGTAAAAAGCAACTTCAGTTCAATCATGGTCAGTCGATGCTTTATCCTGCACTATAGACTAGTGTGCTTCCACAGTCGCAAGCACTTTCTCCCCCTGTAACAGAAGCTCTAAAACGTTTTCAAATAGATTGAATGATTCAGTGCATGGGAGAGGTGAAATGGAGGGATTGATTAAGTAGATAATAAACAGAAAAATTGATTTTGTAGTTGGAGAGAACAAGGCACTTCTGTCACACCACTATACTGTTGTGAATAATTGAATAGCCTACTTTTTGTGTCTACCCACTCAAATTGTAGACCTGCACTCTACCATACACACACTGTAATTATGCATGTTCTGTAGCACTTGGAGTTTGATGCCTGGAAACCAAACCATTCTGCTTCTGAGTTTTGCAGAAACCATGGATTACTGGTTGTTGCTGTCAGAATGTTTCCTCTGAATGTTAATAGGAAAGTTAGTCAGTAGAAACAAAAGCTGAAGATGTACATACCAGCAAACCATGCTAGTTTGCTGCTTCTAACCCTTGACTTTTTTATCTTTAATGAAATATAACGGTCTGCATACTGGAATAGTCTGCACTTGTATAGTCTCAGATTTTTTTCATATCAAACTCAAGATGTTAGAATGTGCAAAGAACAAAAATAAATTGTCTGTCGTTGGACTGTTGGGGTTAACTGCACTTCACACGCACAAACACACACACTACCATACTTATACGTATTTGGTGGGAAACAGTGGGATCTGTCTGACATATCTGGCTGTGCCAACCAGGGATCATGCACATCATCCAGGCACACACAGACTCTTCCACTGAGTGATTTCTCAGGCCACTCAGCATGTAATGGCCAGACAGCGATTTCTTTCAGTCCTGATGGTTAGATGCTGGCAGAGCACCACGCCTGCTGGAGCATGGCACCTTCTTCAGCACCTTCTTTTGACTGGTCTCTAAATGTGTCAAAGCCTGACATTTTCTGTCTCACCCAAGGGAGATAGTTTGTCAGAAGCAAACCAGATGTTTCGACCAGTTTAGCAAGATCATGTAATGTCTTAAGAAATGATGCGTTCTACCTTCTATTCAGATGAGAGTTTCACCATGGTTCCAAGGTTGCAGGAGGAAAGCAGGCACGTCATCTTATCAGACATGAAGTCAGGTGCCCACGCTTGTCGTCAGGAACTTCTTGACATCCCTTTTCAGTGACGTGTGCTTATGAGAGACACAGTTGTCATTCAAGCCAAATAAAGACTCTTTTCTCTCTGAAAGACACAAATTTCATCAGAACCCGCACTGCATCTGAAATCCTTTCATGTTCCTGAGGTCTTCATGAATCTTTTAGATCCTTTAGATATGTTATTGTGTACATCACTTTAATAAACCATAAGAAGTTAGAGGTCTGTGGTCATTGACATTCAGGAAACTGGTGGTGATATTAGTAGTTGTGCTTTTGACTGTTCTAATATGCATATTTTGGCCTTCTTTTCTCAGTAGCCAGCGTTATTTTTGTTATTTTACTACAAAAGAGTAAAACACCCTGCGGTGAACTAGAGTGTTCAAAATTCATACTTCTTGTTTTTCTCCAAGAAAATTGTGTTTTTTAAGTCAGAGAATTGCAATCTATTCATTGTGTACACAAGCCTTACCTTTCAATTATAAACAGCGATGACTGGGATTGCAGCGGCATATAAATCCAATGTACATCAAGGTGCCGAGATATTTGAAATGTGTGCTTTCTTCCACGCATGTCTGTAGGGGATTTGAAATTCTATCATCGGTCCTTGGTTTCCTAGTCTTGGTCATATCTGTACTGCAGGGTCTGTGGAGTAGAAGGTAGGTTGACAGATACAAGCACTCTTTAAATCTACTGAGCAGTCTGATCAAAGCACTGCACTGTGGAACTGAAATTACACTCGTTTACCCCAGGCCTTTCCCTGTCTGACTGATTTCATGCTCTGAAATCCCATGGGATAATGAAAAAAAATACAAGCTGGTGCTTTTGGACTCTCCTTTGTCAATAAAATATTTTTTGTCTTGAACTAACCTGTGATTCATTGTTTACTTTAATGTAGATGAGTCAGGATCAACACTGGCTCTATGGTCTTTGTGTAGTTCATTCTTGCAAAGACTGGTCAGAGAAGCTATTTGTTCAGTGTCTCAACAATGGTGGGCTGTCAGTTACAACCAATGTGGTACCATCACGTTGTGTTCTGTACCCAAGTATGAAATATGACAAATACAGTTTTATGTGGGGAAAGTGTATAAAAGATGTCCTTGATTCATGTGAAGTTGTTGCTACGTAAGGCTGTTGCTATGGAGAGGCCTGACACTTGGAAAAACGCAGTGATTGGGTGCGAGCGCCATTCAATACCACTGAGAGACGCTGTTTCTCTCTCCTTCTGGATCTTCTTACTTTGAAAGTTTCTAATTGGTAATTGATCGGATTTCGAAAGTTGATTTAGAAGGACATTTCTCTCATCCGTGACTGGCCTTATCGGAGAAAATGAAAGTGGCCTTACTTAGGAATATAAAAACAGTTCGCTGTGTTTTAGTTAATAAGGTGGTGTATTTAGAGGTCGATTCAGTTATTCTTCTCAGACAGTTTTAAGGTAAAACACCGGAGAGGATTTTTCTGTCATCATTTCTCACTCTCCTGCTCGCCGACTGTCCTGTTCAGCCCCACTAGGGTTGATGTAGAAATCCACGAGGCTATAATGCCATTACTTCTCACAAAGAGACATTTTATGAAAATTGCTCAAGCAGTTTGTGGACTGCCATAAAAGAGACTTAATGTGACAGACTATGGCACAGCAGAACCACTGATATATGATATTCAAATGTGTTATAATACAGATGAATTATTAATATAATACAGACGATCTGTAACAAATTAGATTTCATCAGCAAAAAAAAAAAAATTGTCACAATATTTGTCACAGCCCGGTGTTGTGCAGCTGTGTGAGTGGGTCTTTTCTTCTCCTACCTCTCCGAATAGAATGACTTTTAATGCTCTGTCACTGCCCACGGTAAAGTTTCCCACAGAACAGTCGAGAGTGTGTCAGAGTCCTCAATAAATCAGTAAGCAGCAGCAGCAGTAGACCCGTGGGCTGGTTCTCTGTGTACAAGTACTAACCCCTGGTGCAAAACGGACCTGGAATACAAATGAGACATGTTTTCTTTCCCTCAAGCTTTACACACAAACACGCACACGTATTCATGCACACACACATGCCTCTCCTCCCCTTATCTGTCGCTCACCCAAAAAGAGGAATGGATCTGCAGCTCCTGTCTCCCTCATTGTTCTGAGCCTCCCCCTCTTCCCCTCCTCCACTCCTCTGTTCCCTCCCTGACTGACTGGCTCTCTCTGTGTCTTACACCCTCCACCTCTTTACAATCCTCTCCCTCCCTCATCCCTGTCCTATTTCATTCCTTTACCACCACCTCCTCCCCAGTCCCCCTCTCTCCCTAGCTCCCCCACCTCGCTCCCTGAGTCCCATGTCCCACCACACCCATCTGAGTCATGCCTTGAAGAGGCCTTGTCTCCCTGGCCCAGAAACCCAGCCATCTGCTCTGGCCCAGTGTTCCCCTTAATGGGCCATCATTCAACCTCTCCACAACTCACATCACCAACACTACACACCCCATCCATGAAGCTAGCACAGTGAGGGGAGGTCGTAGCTGCAACGGTTACAGTCCCTTGAATGGAGCGAAATTAGAGCATCATAGGACACGGCTTGTGGCATTCCTACGTTTCAAACATCAGGTTATCTGTGTTGGGACATTCCTCTTACTACACCATAGCTAGACATCATCAATCAATCCCTCATATAATCCACCTCACCAGTCCAACATGCAAGCTCATAGATTATGGATGTGGCCTATGCTGTGGAGCCAATGTCATCCATGCATATTGCAGCAGGATCCTGGGGAGATGTGGGGTACTGGGCATACATGACCAAACAGTTATCTGGGAATAGCATAGTCACTACAAATGTCTTGGATCGCAAGCAATGATGGCAACCTCAGCACAGGCACTTAACGGTTGATAAAGGTGATGGAGAGTTAGAGACACACCGAGAAAGGCTGGAAGAGAAAATCTTGACGTTAAATGATATTGTAGGATTATACGTATTCAAATACCCATGAGTTTATGAAAGCAGAAATAATTTCAGGAGATTGGCTATGCATCAAGGATACAATTTCTACATTTCTACGTTTGTCAATTTGATTCAATGGAGAACCAGGGAGGCACAACTAAGCAGGAACCACTAATATGCTTATCAGCTGAGGAGTCTTATTTATGCAAGTGATAAGACACAGGGATTATAGAGACACTGTTCCTCCGCCTTCCTTTCACGATCTCCTCTTGTCCCTGCTTTGTTCTTTGCTAAATTCAACATTCAGGCAGCTTGAAGGCTGTTTTTATTAATTCGCCCTCTATCCAGGACCCGCAAGCTCATTAACTTGTTCATCTGTGAATAATGAATTTGTGAAGAATGTGTTCCATATCGTTTATGTACCGAGAACAGAGCAATATTGTCCATCAAGTGTTTAAGTTGTCTTCAGTGTTCATAACTCTTAAAAACTCTAGTATGAGCTAGATGTAACTGAAGGAACTTTGTCTGTAAACAAGTGATTGAACACTGATTTCTCTTGTCAGTGGTAGAGCCCTGTAGTGTGACCTTCAGCTGAGGAAACAGCCATGTTGTTTAAACAGGTACATTCAGGCAATGTCAACACCATGGCAATGTCTTTCTCTGCAAAGTATTAGCAATTTTGTCCATGTTGGCACTTAGTATTGTGTTCAAAAGATACAGGTGGCCTCTTCATTAGTCAGTGCCATGCCACACCCCCTAAAACACACACACAATCACTGATTGAGGTAACTGGGGGCAGAGGGTTGCTAGAACCCATGGGGCTCCTGCAGGTTTAGTGAGCATCTATAAGGGAGATAAATCCAGCTTCATTAGGACACAAATCACCGTGGATAATGGACTTGGCCCAGCCCAGCATGACCTGGGCCAGCCTAGCAGAGCCATTAAGTCCCTCACCAAAAGGAGGGCAGGACTGGGAGGTGGGTAGGTCCATCTCCAGGCTATCCACAATGGGAAAAAATCTCTTGGTACAGAAGCAGGGGACAAGGGTAATTACACTTTACCTCCACAGATGGGCTTCACTGTGATTCAATGTTCATGCTTTTACTGCTTGTTGTTTTTGTAGTTTTTTTTCTTCATTCTTTTGTTCTTGTTTTTTTCTTTCACTGTGTAAGAGAAGATAAAAAGAGAGATGGGGAGTGAGGGGAAGAAGGAATGGATATGTAGAGAGGAAGAAAGGGTGGGTGTGTGTGTGAGAAAGAGAGGAGAGAGAAATCAACTTGTAGGGAACCCAATGCGAGTGTGTTGGTGTGTTGGCAGATCCACTCAGGAGTGCTGAGGAGTGAAGGCCTCCTATTCAGGAGATGCCATGGAGAGGCCTGTTCCCAGCGCTGGATGCGACTAGACCCACCTTTGTTTCACCAAGGGAGGGTCCTTTTCTTCCTCGCTTTCTGAATAGAATAAGGGCCCTCTCCTTCCTCTCGTTTTCCTCTCGTTCTCCTCTCAACCCTTTCCACTTTTCATTCTTCCACCACCCATCGCCCTGGTCCTCCCAATCCTGAAGGATACAGAGGTTCTAAAAGACCAGTTCTGATTAAATTGGACAAAGCACAACCCTTTTTGTTAACACGGAAAGCGTACAAAGTGAACAAAATAGGATCCCAGGGAACAGGAATGTACAGAATTACCTGACAATCAATCAATTCAAATGCTAATTTGTGTTTTTCACTTATGAAAAACACGGAGAGCATGTAAGAGCTGCTTACATTTGTTTTTCAGTGCCTTGTATCCATAGTGACATGCCTGCACAAGTGCTATATCAAAATTTATAATTCAAGGACATCCACAATTATTTAAATAATATTGTATTTTCAGGTATTAAAGTGAAGGTTACGCATTTAGTCAGAAAACTTTCATAAAATTACCAATCACTTGTTCCTGGGTTCATGAACTAAAGCTTTTGACTTTACTCAAATGTAAAAATATTAATATTTTCACTTCACTTGGACACAAACTTCTCAATTTAATGTGAATCAGGTGACTGAGCGATGAAGGTAGTCGGGCTGGTTATCAGGAGGTCTCATGTTCGAACCCTGGCTGTGCCAATATGACGTTGCATCCTGTACGTTTCTCTGGATAAGAGCCTCTGCTAAATGACTAAATGTAACTTACTTGATTTGTTCACCTACAAACATTCATTAGTATTGCCTTGACATTTAGCAGTGTTTTCCATAAGCATAGTCTATGCTGTTTCTAATATATGTTTAAGATTAATCAATATGTCAAATGAACGATTAAGCTGCACTAATTGCCTGTTCTCAATGTACTATATACGTACTGTATTTGTAATTAGGTTCGACACAAAATTAGTCATTTTAGTTGTGTTAGCGGTAATTAACAACACATAAATGATATACTCAGGGGAGTGGAGGTGGCTTTAACAGTTTTACTGAACAAAGCTCCTAATGAGAAAAACAGTTTAAGATGTGCAACAATGTTATCGTAGTTGTCTGTTGATAACTGCTGAGAGACCGATAAAAAATGTGCCGTCGTTAAACGCCTTGAAGCCGATGCCTGTGCCGAAGGAGATATATTCAGATGTTGCTTCGCGTTACAAGTTGATGTAAAACACCTCGGTGGAAGGCAGGAAGGTAGGTGAGGGGAGGGGAGGGGGGAAGGCGAGGGGGGTGGGGGTGGATGATGATCGTGACATAACAGAGTTTGATGTATTGGTGTGTGACTGTGCTAAATGTTGTAAGCATTAGTGCTGCACAGACTGTCAGTGTGTGACAAAGTAAATCCAAACTCAACTTTAAAGTACGCTCCAAAGATTAGCCTTAGAAACTAGACATATATACTTTCCACCATTATCCAACTCAACTCCCTAACCCTTTGCTGTGACACACTGACCGTAGCTTCAGTACACACAACCCTGACCCAGAGGTCAATCACTCCAAGAGATTGGATTCGTGTTATGACTCAGTTTTGCTCCATTCGTTTAGGTAACATGCTGGACAAACAGGTTTTCAAAACAGTCTGTGTGTCCCTGTGACACAAGCATCAAAAAAGAGAAACAGTGACTGCCCAGCTGGGACTCAAGCCGTCTGTAGTAAGGTCAAAAAGATAACTTAATAGTTAATAGCTTAATAGTTCTACTTGCTTTCGGCTGAACTTGGGACATGATCTTGTATTCCTCACAATTTCAAAGACAAACTTGCCTAAAAGCTGAGTCACCATGTTCACCCAGACCATGGAGGATGTGAACAAACACACAAACACGTTGCCTGGCCTTGGCTTGCTGATGGAGAATGTAAAGACCAGGGCCAGCCTAAGAGCCGAGCACTCCGCCATATGAGGAAGCCACAGGAGTGGCAATGATCCTGCCAACCTGTGCAAGAGGAAGCAAATACACACATGCACACTCAGGGACAGATACAGATACACACACAGAGACATACACACACAGACATACACACACACACACTTCATTAAGGCAGTGCTTCTTTGCACTATCCAGGGCACTAAGAAGCAAAACAAACAAACTATCAGAACTGCTTGAGGAGGAATGAACACGCTTGAATTTATTCACACAGTGTAAGCTATACACAGACACACATACACACAAGACACAAAAAATTATGCTCTTGCACCAAGCTCAGAGCTTGGTTCCATGGCAACAGCTACTGTAGTCTTCTGTGTTTGTAAGGGTAGAGAGCTGAACATGCAGGGAGTAAAAAATCCAGTTTTCTTATTCATAAAAGGAAGCTGAAGTTATACTACTAAGTACTAAGTACTACTATGGTAGACACCATGCATTGCATTGACATCTGATGTTGAATGTGTCCCAGTTTGGGGTCCTGTGTGTTTGTGTGTATGTGTGTGGCTTTGGACATCTGCCATTACTTTGACAAGCCAACCACATTTGTTTGTTGTGTTGGCATCATCATATGCGATAGTACACAAGCAAAACTGTGAAGGGGAAAGACAACAGGTGATATTAGACTGCTGATGAGTTGTGATCTTAATGGTCTGTAAGCCCTGATTTGTTTTCATAAATGGATCAAAGCTTTATCAAACACAAACAGCAAGTTAGAAACCCCAGTCTTTTTTGGCACCAAGGCTGTCCCAGTCCAATTTCAGTTTGACTGAGCCCATTTATTTATTTAAACTGTAGGTTTATGTACAGGTAAAAATGTGTGTATACAGGATCAAATTAAATCCAAATCTAAATAAACAACATTTTCAGTAGAATGAATGTTTGTAAACGTTTAATATGTGGAATGTGTCTCACATGTGACTCTCTCATAAGCACCATTGTGCTCATGGTTTCTCAAAAAGATCTGAGAAATTTCCTTAATTATGAAGCCGCTTATTTCTCCTTCAGTGAGGTATTCCTGATTTAGCTTTTAAGTCCCCTTCAACCCCCACCCAAAACACAGATCTGAGACGTTCTTTGAATGTCTACAGAATGCTTCTCCAAACCCATTAATTAATCTAACAAGCAGTGCGTTCACCGAAGCTCGGATTGCACTGGAGTTTAGTGGGAAGAAATGGGACTCCGTGGTTTATTCAACAACAACAAAAAACCTGATTGAAATACATTTTGATACTAATGAGTGACTGTAATTGGCATCTGTAAACTTAAAGGGGGATCATTAAGGGACGACGTGGCTGGTTGTCAAAGCTTGCTGTGCTCTAATCGCTCTCAGGGAAGCGCCTGCACTCTGGCTGGGGGGAACATCTGCATGCTTGTATTGTGTTTTTCTGCAAATCACATTGATATTCAGCGAAGATGATCTAATCCTTGACGTCTGAGCAGTCAGCCTGTCAGTTGACTATTAGAGGGAGTTACACCAACTCAACTCAGTCACAATGGCTTAGAAACAGCTTAGGTGAAGTATTTTATTTCTTTTACATTCATGGCAGTGAAGAGGGTGGTGACATTCAACTCAAAGGTATTCTCCAACTGATACTGTTTGGGTTCTTTGGTATAGATTTCTACCTAACCTGCACTGAAGTCGAAACATCGACGCAGCCAGATAGTTTGTTGTTGACAGACTGGGCAGGAGGAGAGGAAAGGAAAGACATACCAATGAGAGCTGGAAGGAAGAGGAAGCGGTGAGAGAGAGCGTTAGTGTTGATGCGTTCCCCGGCTGTCACACACTCCAGCGGGCTGCTCTGTCACAAGCGGGAGCTGTGCACCCATAATTTAGCCTGATTTAAGGCTTGTGATAGAGCGCTCAGGGATAATAAGCAGCATAATTTGCAGGAAGGTGTGACCAGACTGGTTAAGTGAGAAAACACTTTCTGTGGCACGTCTTTCCTTTCCCCGTTCTCTATCTTCCCCCTCATCTCTGTCTCTCATGCCTCTTGTCCTCCAGCCTTCACCCTTTACAATTTTCTCAAGTTCACCTTAGTGAAATGGACAGATACATAAATGCAATGATCAATCACTGATTTCAGTAACTTAGAATGTCATTATTTAAGCAGAATACAGTATATGAATAAAATGATTAGTATTATTATAATAAAAGGACAAACCTATCCAAGTGGTGCAGATATACCTTTGTTGTTCGACGAAAAATTGGACAACAAAAACTCAAAAACAACCAAACATTAGCAACAGTCTTATTTGAGTTTGGATTTTCCCACGTTGTTAAAGCCAAGCTAAGCTGGGTAGACTCACTCCTCAGTCAGCTCAGTAGCATCTGATACCCTGAAGGCTCAAAGGTATTAGTGAAATGATTTGTGTTAAGCAAGTAAAGGAACAATAGGCTGAATCAGGAGGAAAAAACCCCCACTGATGGATCCTTTATTGTTTGTAATCTGCCTCTCTGCAGTGTTCTTTTTGCAAGTTTTTATTTTATTTATACATCATCTACTCATGGCTCAAGACTTCACATCAGGTTCTTTTTGAATTAGTTCTGCTCGTTACCCTCGTTTCCTTATCACATCCCCTGGTGAGATCTGTAATGTAATCCACACTTTCTGTGCAAAAGCATGTTTGACTCTTTTACAGCTGGACTACCGAAAGGCACAAAGACACGGCGTTCGGATTCAGACCGCAGTTATTTTGGGATATTATACTGGTTTAATCTTGAAAGTTTCTCCAGCCTTTGAAACGTCAAAGCAACCTTAGTTACCAGATGATCGTTCATAGAAGCGGTCTCCTTCCTGTTTTCACAGATGCAATTCTCTACTGGTGGAGAAAAAGCAGTCTGGTGCCAGAAAAGAGCCAGCTCAGTCATGTGCAGAAGGCTCATCAAAGGCCCTGCCGGACAGGGCTGAATCAATTTCCAAGCTGTGCAGGAAGAATCATCTTAAGATTTGTGACTGGTTTCTGCCAGGCCATGACTAAGGGAATGGGGACCAGGCAACGCTGACTCTGTGAGCATTATCGGCAAGATTGGGAGGACTGGGTCATGTTTATCAAGCGCTGACTGTAGATGAGGAGGTGGATGGTGGTGGTGGGGGCACTGGAGTGTCAGTGTATCTTGTGATAGATCCACAAACTGGGCGGGGGGGGCGAGGGGGGGGCGGGCGAATGGAAGAAAGGTTCCAAGGTGTCAGGCCACATTCAGAAGTAGCCCAACCCAAATTCACCCACCCCCTTCTTTCCCCACTCCTGCCCCTCTCTCACTCCTTCACCCTCAAGAAGGTCAAGGTGGGAAAGATAGATGTTTGGAGAGGTGTCGAGCGCATGGCCTAGTTACTGTTCATAAATATCTGCTATGGTAAGTTGGACTGAAAAACTATGCTTATTTTTTCTCCTCTCAAAACTGACACCAATACTAATATATGGGAAAACTAAGGTGGTGTGTATATAACAAACGATAGCCTATAGTATTCATGTAAATCTTTTGTGCGCATAAAATATTTACCAATGAGGATCCAGGTCATTTGATCATGACTGCTGTGTAAATGACACCAATATTTTACCGGGTCTTGGATGTAGACGGCTGTAAAGATGAAACACAGTTTCTTTGGTCATATTTGTGACCTGAAATTCTTCCACTTTCTGTTTAAATGCCAGAGGCAATAATATGGGGAACAGTATCAAATTGTAATACAGAGACTGGTTGTCTAAGAATTCCATACCAACCCATCAGCTGTGCAATATTGATGAGGATGGAAAGAACATTGCCGAGAGGATATCAACCATAACTATTTAATTTGTCATCTGTGTAGAGCTCATTATGAAAAGTTTCGTAGAAGCCAGGCTTGTCAGCGAAACAAATAGTATTGTAAAGACATGAAACTTATTAAGGATTGGAAATACTCTCCTAGTAATGCATTGAGAAATCCTACTACTGACTCTATACCAGTCATTTGCCCTGGCTTTTGAGCTCTAGAAACTTCCAGACCTTCTGAGACCTTCATCACAGGGTCATCACAGGGGGTCTCAATGTCTGAGGCAGGGATTGCTATAATTTATTGATCAAAACGACACAACATGCTTTTCCCTCAAAACATTGGCCATATCAGTGCTCATAGCTAATAATGCTTTACGTAGACAAGATTCAGAGGAAGGATTTGCTGTAGCACAGTTGACCTAATTTAACACAGAACCAGTGATAGTATTGTCTGTCCATTTAATTATTCAGGGCCTCAACTGGTTGGATTGACAAAACCCGGAAAATACTGTCCAAGTTGGATGAACAGCAGAAGTCAAGGGGATGCAAACATGATCTTTACTGTAGGTTTAGAGGGTAAATATTTCCAAACACACACACACACACACACACACACACACACACACACACACACACACACACACACACACACACACACACACACAGTACCTCTTCCCCAGTCAGTTTATGTGCTATTTGTCTCTCACTAGAAAGACTGCCTTGTCTTGTCATTAATATTTTATTCGTGCACTCCAATTATGACAAGAATTTCAGCTATGGGACACAGCTCTAATGATGCACTGCATAAATCTACATTGTGTGCACCTATAATTTCTTCATCTTCACTGTTTTGTATCCAGAAGAAAAACCTCCCAGGTAAATGAGTAGAGGAGAAAGGATGAGTTTATACTTTGAATGTTTTTCAAAAAGTAGGACATTTTATTAAAACAAGGTCATACATCAGGCCGCATAGTATTATACTTGTTTATGGCCATGGAAGTAGAGAGAGCTGTTGTGAACTTCAAGCCAGGTTCCATTACTTGAAGGTCAGTATAATGTGAAGAGGGATATGGTGGGGGTTGAGGTTGTCAGAGGAAAGATGAACCCAAATGCTGACACTGATCCCACCAGAACCATGTAAACATTGTTGAGAGCATCCATATCTGATTAATAGATGTGAAACAGGAAAATTAGATAAATGTCTGAAAAATGTCACTGAGCTTTCGGCTTGAATTCCCAAAACAAGATCACATCCAGTCGCCCTGTGGAACTGAAAAGCAGAAGAAGACAATTTGGCGTTGAGATTCTACAAGTGTTCCATCTCATCTCATCTTTGATGTGGACCAAACCTCATGAATAATGTAACATGTATGCCTCCTTGAAAGGATTATCTTTGGCAAAGTTTCTTGATTCAGTGATGCGCCTTCCTTTGGGTATAGGTAAATTTATTTTTAAAAAATCCAAACAAGAGTTGATCATGTCAGGCATAATCAATTGTCCTCATAGATTCTCTTTAGTCTTACCCTTCTTTTGTGAGATCAAAGACATCCGTAAGCTTTTGCCATGGCTTTGAACTTGAACTTGTCCTCACATAACCTTCCTCCTGTCTGCGTCTTCAAGAATGTTGTATTGATGCATACAGAAGAGGCTGGGATCGTTAGTCAGAAAGTTTCACCTCAGCCACTTCTAACATATGAATGTGCAGTGAGTTCTGCATTTTGGGTCTACATACTGAAAGAGTGGAACAATAGCTAAACGGTCCGGCTCAGTTTTAGGAGCTCTCAACAAAAATAGTGGACGGGGCCCTTTTAATTGGCAATTTTTTTGTACAAGCTTATTTACTTGGTTAAACATGAATGAGCCTCTGCTCAGTCCTGTGATGTAGAAATGTGTTGCCCTTCATGGCAAATTCTCTCCTCCTTTGAGAGCAGATACAATTAGCACTATCATTACAGCCCCTCCCAATCTGAATAAGCTCTGCCTTCTCTCTGTGTGTGTGTGTGTGTGTGTGTGTGTGTGTGTGTGTGTTTGTGTCACATTTGTGAACTGTAGGTGTGCTTGTGCTGCTTTTTCCTGTCTTACTGGGACCTCAAACACAGTTAGTTACATGACATCTTCATGCTTTATAAAGATGTTTTGATGTCATGAGGTCTTGTTTAAGCTATTGACCCTAAATAAAGATGGCTTGTAACAAGCATGCTGTCTTGTGGGAAGATATATATCACAAATTTAATTGTAAGTGTATGATCAATTATGTATTAATTTTGAAACAGTGTTGCAATGGCACAACATTTTAACAAGACTATTTGAATAATGTAGCTATCTTGATATTTAACTGTTTTGGGTTAAGTTGTTTGATGGACCGGCAGTAGTGATATTTAGCACGTTCTCAGGCACAACGTTAATCTACAAGGGCAGTTATAATGAGTTTAAAGGCTATGCTCACATACCACCAAAACCCAGCGTATCTTAACTTCACATGCATACTCCATCCAGAAACCCAAGATAAGCGGCTATACTGAATAGCCATTATTGTTCTTAACCAATTCAAGAATGAGAAGAACTCTCACAGCACTAATGACATAATTGCAGCTTTGCTTGATTAAAGCGGCATGGGCAAAGGCCCAAACCCAATACTTGATTTGCTGTCTGAGCAATGACAAAAATGTGAATGTTGTAGATACACAAGCACAGAGACTGCTGACTGATTTTCTTTCACCCCTAGCATTAATTTCTGTACCATAATTTCTGAACTGTAGTTATGGCCCTGGATTCTAGTATCCACAAGCACTTGATGTGTGCTCACCGTGTTCTTATTTTCATACACTTAAAAATGAAGTTGAAAGTGGACTGAATATAATTGTCTTTCAAGTCTCCACGATACAGACAGAATTCAAGAGAAGGTTTTCATTCAGAGCATTTTGAAGGTCAAAGAGCACAACTCACCCTCTGCAGAGGATTCATGAGGCAGCAGCTCGCCTGGTCTTCAATCTACCCAAACGCTCCCATGTTACTCTGCTCCCCATCTTCCTCCACTGGCTTCCCATCACTGCCCATATCAGATTCAACACCCTGGTACTGACCTTCCAAGTGGGGAACGGGATTGCACCCAACTACATCAAGTCTCTCCTCCAGCCTTACACCCCCACCCGCCACCTATGGTCTTCTTCTGACAATCGTCTGGTGGTCCTACCACTCAAGAGTGCCCGGTCCCAACACAAGCTCCTTCCCCCAATGGTGAAATGAACTCCCCACCTCCGTCAGAGACTCTGAGGACCCTATCTTGAACCCAGCGCAATTGACTCATGTATCATTCCTATTTTGCAGCTAACGCACAGCAGATTTTTCCATCCACAGAGGCACGTCAGCAAATTATGGAATGAACTAACGCACGGGGTGCAGTTCGGCGAAAAAAGGAGGTTGTGTTCGGGACAAACATTCCCTGGTGCTATTTCGCAGTTTCTGAAAACCATTACACCACTGACCAGGAAAAAGGTGGTTAAAACGCCTGTTAACACAATCTGAAATGCAAGTGTCAAGTGCGAAGAGCTTAGTGTGTAGGCTTTGTAGGCGGGACTCGGGCTGTTGCTATTATACCAGCGGGATAAACGACTCTACACCCCCAGCGCAAAGCAAAATCGGGTTGGTCTGAAGAGTCTAAATTATAGGTGTGGTTTGGGCGTAACATGCAATAAAAAAGTGTCAGCTCACATTCAGCTCACACGGAGCACTTGTTCTATGGTGGGTTGCTATTATGATGGCAGATTTTCCAAGCGCACGTCAAGAATGCCAACGCCAGTTGTAGCTGCGTTTAAATGATTGTAATCCCTTTCCCTAATCAGACATTCTGTAAAGTGGGGGGCGAATTATTTTGTATTCACTTGGTGTGAATGGATGACTGCCAGAGGGAAATACTCTTTCCTAAGTGGCTTCTGATTGATGCCCAGGATTCCAGAGACACATACAGTAACATCAGTTATTTATTATTTTGAAGGATAGCAACTAAGTACTAGATACTTGTGAGGCCTGAAACAAGGGCTGTGTCAAGGGTTTGACTCTGGATAAAAAAGTATCCTAAATGAATAAATGTTTAACCAACATCTAGCTGCAGCAGAAAAAAAACACTGCTGTAGATCCTGTGGAGGAACTGTTCTGTGAATCTTTCTTCTTCTATTCTCACAGAGGATGTGAAGAATTTAGGATTCATGAGGCTCAGGTGCATCACTCTGTGTAAATAATGTAATTTAGGGATGTTTAAGGAAGCAAGAAGCAGCGTTAGACTAGCTATTGCTTATTAAGCCTTTTTAAGGCAACAGTTAAGAACATCAAGTCAAGGCCATGAGAGAATATATTTTCAGGTAATAGATCTTCCATCATAATCTCTGACAATGGTGTTTGATAAGGAACACGGCACAGTATATTGGCTAAAGTGGATGCTCAAAAAGAGCTGTCACTATATGCGGAAAAGCCATTAGACGCAGAAGTCAAATCGAGTCAAACCTTTTGTCTTTACCAGTCCTAGGAGTTGCATGCATACATCCTGTAGAGCTGGACTCCATTGTATTTCATTTGGAGCCTGTATGTCTGAAATGTAAGATGGTGGAGGTATACGTGTATATCTGCACAGGTAGGGTTGTTGACTAGGGGGCACAATGCACAATGTTCTTGTGTGAATTTGCCTGTGAGTGCAATTTCAGGCTAAGTAGTAGCCTATTGTTCTAATGGCACCAGACAGAAATCTCATTGTCTATTTCTTTTGTCAACCACTGTGCAGATGTCTTACTTGTCTGCCCCTGTGACACAAACACACATAGAATGTGATGTCGAAGCCTTTTGTGCCAAGGAGAACATTTGTGAAGAAGAGATCAAAAGATAAGCGATGACAGTGGAGTCCAGCTCCAAAAATAACCAGAGCCAATTTAACGTGTGTGTATTTATTTGTCTTAATGTAGCTTTTATTTTATACTTAGGTGCAACATCAAAGACATGATTGCATCATACACCCTTAAAGATCAAAGTTGTTAGAGGGTAAATTACTCATATATACATCACCCACTATCAACTCCATGTGGTGGAGTTATTAGTTATTTATGTGAAGATTCCCATCCGTTTTTTTCCTGGATTAATTGACAGTTTGTATACATTTGGCCCATTGTAGGACATCCATATCCACACAGCCGTCTTTGTGGAGCTGGGTTTTTTGAAAGCACAAGAAGATAAATATGTTTTTGTCTCTCTGTTTGTGTGTTAATACAGTATGTATGCAGTGACATATCCAGGTCATTTCAGATGGCCAGATGGGTCCAATATTTATTTTGGGTTGGTTCTGTAGCTCAGGTCCAGCAGGAACATATTGGAAAGGACAAATGGACACGCTCTGAGGGGAGAACAATTTGAATTTGTCTGAGGTCATTGCTTCCCAAAAGAATATTCCATCATCTCAATCCTGTAACACGACCCAGTAAATGTGGGAGGTTCTATGGGTAAAATGTATAATATTTTCTGTCAAGCATGCACCCAGATGCATGTTTTTGTTCTTTGCACTTGATTTTCTTTCATGATTGTGTGTGAAATAACTTGGGGCATCAACAAAACACAATTTTTCATGCATGTACTGTTTATTCTTTCTCAAAGACATGCAATGGTATCAAATTGATCAACAAAGTTCATTAGAATTAATTGAATGGACTGTTTTGTTTTTGTTCACTAATGGGACACAAGTTCGGTCCACACAAAGCCTAGATTTGTGGGCCTCTGGCCTACATTACCCGCTGCCGCATCCAAAAACTCTTTGATTCGCTCTTTGAGAGGCTTGCGATTACCAGTATTTAAAATGCGAAAAGCATGGTAATTGCTTTATTAATTTGGAGGGCTTTGCACTAAACCGATAAGTTTCCCAGTTTTTTTCCCAGGGAGTCAGAGGCTGCCGTCAACAAGATGAGAGCGCTTAGGGGGGGAAGTGATTTTAAAGCCCATTTCACACTTGGCTTCAGAGACGACGCTTGGATCATGGCACACCCCTGCCTCGCCAGACATTCTATCCTCGCCTACCTCACCAGGCTTTCTATCCTTTCCTACCTCACCAAACATTCTAGCCTCCCCTACCTCACCAAACATTGTAGCCTCCCCTACCTTACCAAACATTCTATCCTCCCTACCTCATTACGAGAAGTCGGCTCCAAGGCATCTTTTGTCTTCATAAGAATTAAAATAGTTGTTTACAACTCTTGAGAGGCCTTGTCCAGGTGGATAAACATGTAGTCGGTCAGTTCACTAATTGGATACCATGTAGATTGTGTGTTCTTGGTTCTTGATTAAACTAACAATCAAACTGACTATACTGCAGATCCTCAACAGAGCACTACGCCGTTTAAAGATCCATTTGCTTCATACAGTGAGAGGAGTTTCTAGCGAAGGTTATGGATAGATTGAGTCTCTGGTTATGGTGTATGTTGAGGTTCACTGCCTAAGGTCAAGTTCCATGCTGTCCATCTGCTTTTGAACGAAAACAATACCGGACTGAATGGCTCTTTTTCAAAACAACACCTTTTCAAGTCTAGTTATAGGTCATTAGTCAGTCATCATCCTTCAATGTTGTTGTTTGTCTAGATTATTGAAAGCTGCATCTTGTTAATATTGGGATAAATGGCGTATGCAGTATGTGTTTAGCCCTTTGTTTTCTTCCCAGAATAGAGTTCCAATCAATAACGTACACAGACCCAGATGTTAATTGAATGACCTTGAATGGATGCATTATCCTATCTTGTTAGTGGAGGCGCCATCTTAATCTCCATCAAGAGCTTGATAAGGCATCCTTTCCCAACTATCTGCCAACGCTCAAAAATTGTTAGATATTTGTAAAGTTTATCTCAGTTAGAGAGTACGGTAATTTTTTAATCTAAAACAGCAGATATGAAAATAGCTTTTACTGTCTGAGCACAGACCACCCAGTAGGCTTCTGTCAACAGATTGTCTGCAAGGGCTCAAATAAACAGATTAATTAGATTGATTGATTCAGGATTAGTTCATTTCTTGCAGTTTGAATATCAGAATTGGCTTTGATGGTAACAGCCGAAAAGTCTTGAATTTTTTTATAAACTGTACACACGGCAAGGGACTGCAATTAACTACTGCTTTAACTTTCCTGCTTAGGTATTTGATAGGAAGGAAAAAAACTGTGACAATAACAAACATGGGCACTGACATCAGTGAATGGGGCCAATTGCTTTTTCAAATTTAGATACAGGGGGTATAAATGCAATTTGACCTAAATATTTAATAACAGAATTGGAAATTCATCAAAACTTGTTCTCTCACAGAAAGAGAGGCTATCCCAAGACTCCATCTTTGGCCTGTTTTGTGGATCTCTATTCTATTTATTCTTGTCAATCCTTTTAAGGTCGGAAAATAATTGCCTTCAGGAAATAATGATCTGTGCTGCTCGGGTCGGTAGTCATTATGTTTCTTACTTGATCAATTGTATTCTACCTCTCTGACAGGATTTTTCTCATTAGGGGAAGATAATGCCCCTAATGAGATTTCGCATTAAAATAGTCAACTGAAATCAGCTTGCAGAACACACTGACAAAAACCAGGACCTGTATCTCTGAGGCAAGAATGTAATTACCCACACAAACTTAGAAACTTTCCCCATGTTGTGTCTGTTCAGACTGAGTTCAGGCTTTGGATGTTAATGGTTTTAGCATTTCCACCTCTAGCGGCAAAACGGCGAATGTTGCACCATGTTTTATAAAGAGGGGCAAACAGTGTTATAGTGCTTTATCAACAGGTGACAGACAGTAGATGCTCTTATCCAGAGCGACTTACAGCAACTAAAGGGGCATTCCCTTGAGGCAGGATAGGTACCTCATGTTGGCACAGCTATGGTTCAAACCAGGAACCTTCTGATTACTAGCCTTACTCCCTAACCGCTCAGCCACCTGACTCTCCCAAAGATTTAATCAGACTAAATAACCTGAATGTGCCTGAGCTAGTCTTCAGACCTAAATGGTGTGCATTAAAATAATAATATAACATGTTTCACTGCTTCATTATATTGGTTAGACAACCGAGGCTAATGAGTTTGAAATGCTCTTCCAGGGCCCATGAGGATTTCCTTTGCAAAGAAACCCAATGAAACGATAATTTAGCTCCTGCTCATGTCCGTGGTCAGGCATGAGGCTGGACACTTGGACCTGGTCCCCTGGGCACTGCAGGTGCGGTTGCGCACTGTTCCTGGCTGGGGTTATGATTTAGAGGAGAATTTCAACGATAGATGCTCCTGTGTGTGTGTGTGTGTGTGTGTGTGTGTGTGTGTGTGTGTGTGTATGCACTCCACCGCTCCCTGGATGTTGTGTGTATCTAGTCTGTGTGTGCGTGGTTCCTCGATGACTGTGATAAATACAGGGCTTCTTCCATGTATTTTTCTTGTAGTCTTAAAGCCTTACTGTTGTGTGCATTGCAGATGTGCTAATACTAAAAATCCATCTGCCCTTCAACAAATCATGTCTGTGGTTTTTTACTTTTAAAAGGGCAACAAGCACCAAAGATACAACTTTGCATGGGCCTATGGCCACACACAGCATGTGCAGTCATCTATGAAATAACTGAATGCAGTTTCCCCAACACATTTTATACATAACAAAAGGACTGATAAATAATTAACTAACTGTATTATGTAACGTTATCGGTCAAATAATGAAAATCCCAATTCAAAGAGTCTTGTTATGCTCCTGTAATTGAAAAGGGGATTTGCATTTTGAAAATGATCATATAACAAAGATGCTTTTCAACTTTCCCATTTCATAGGTTTGGTTTGTGGCTTATTGAAAGTGCATTGAACTCTGAAATGGTTCCATCTCGAAAATTAGAGGGATCCAAAACTATCACAACAGAACAGAGAGATGTATTCACAACAGGAAATTACTAGTTTTTTTGTCCCTGACACATTCACAGGCAGACTTACAACTCCATAAAGATATTGTTATGCATTATTCCTGCATGATTGATTTCACTGCATATAGCCTCGTATTCTCACATTCAAACATAGTTTCAAACAAGCATTATTGGATCTCAGTCTAGTCACATCACCTTTCTCCCCATCCAAGAACTGAACAAGAGACAAGCACAACTTAACTGCACACAAACCCTAAAGCACAACACAACATCACTGCACAGTGCACACACACACTCTGTGACTGCACACAATGTATCACACGCTGTCTCAGTGTGTCTCAATTTGTGAACAATTGCTTTTCACTGTTAACACACTGCCGCAGTTCATAAACCTTTCTTAGGCATGTTTAAAAACTGCAAGCGGCAAAAAAACGTTTTAGATGTAACGTAATGGGAATAAATGACTCCAAATGGTTGATCTCATGACATTGGATACTAATCATGCATTGAATGTGTCCCTGCACAAAAGGTCAGTACATACAGCATAATTGAATAAGGCAGAGATTTCTCTGCCTATGTCTTTGTGGAGCCCTTGAACAATTTGGCTCTCTCTCTATTACTGGCAAGTTCTTTATGAAGCACGCCCCCCCCCCCCCTCCCTCCCTCCCTCCCACCCATCCTTCTCCATGTCCTCTGAAGGGAGACTATATATCAGCTGGCTTGGCTCTTTGGCAGCTTATCGCGCATTGGTCATAACATGGTGAAACATGCTGGGTTCCAGCCCAGAGCCCACCAGCATCCAGATCCCATGATTGTTTCGTATAATGTTTTTGGGCGACTCATGCCATTGCATGTTTTATTTATTTTTTAATTGCCGCTGTCATCCACTTTCTCTCTTTGTATTATCTTTATCCCCCTTCTGCTGGTTTGTTTATAAGATCATATATTTACATTTGTATGTACAGTTGGGGAAGAAGGGAACACTGACAGAAAACCGGCACAGCTGGTATGTTGTTCCCTTGCAATAGGCTGGAGTGATGAGACGAAAGTGCGTTGCCCTTTGTTTCAACACAAACTGTCTTTAGGGGAAATTAGATTTAATGGTGTTGATATGACTGCAGATCCCTTCGAGAAATTATGTTTTGAGAAATTGCACAGTTTGCACAGGCTGAATATATGTACAATATTGATGTTGCATTGTTTGGGGTGAGACAAGGCTCAAGCATCCTGACTCATAAGAGTATGATTCTGTTTTCCAATATGGCTGACGGTCACCCTGAAGGAGCTAAAGACAATCATCTCCACAGCCAAAAGCATCTCCTTTATTCCAGGAGCAGAACTGAAGCTGGAGCTCACAGATGCAATCTGGAGGAGTGATGGGACTCTGTGGCTTCCAGGTGCCAAAAGTCAGGCTCATTTTCTCCAGAAGACTTCAAACTGAGGTCTGTGTGGGTGGACACATTGTCTGTCTCTGGACAGATTTAGGCTCAAGCTTGATTTGTTGAACACAGGTGTAAGGGGTTCATTAGTGGGTTCAAAAACTCTTTAAATGGTTTTACATTGTTTAATCAATTTAATTCAGCAACTAGCAATTTACTAATTGACTCAAGGACTGGTTATACAGTGTTCTGTCTGTCTCAGATGTAGTGTTAAGAACGACTGATGTTGGGATTACAGGTGTAGGGGTTTGTTCCAACTGTGTACTTCTCATCTTAGAGCAAAGTGTTGGGATGCCTCTTTTCCAACTTCCGATATAGCTGTGTACAGCTGGGCTGAAGAGCTGTGTCATCCTTTTATTCTAAGGAAACTTGACAGTGATTGGCAGATATATCCAATTAGGGCAGCAATTGGATGACACAAGACCAGTCATCAAATTCACATCTGGATTCCCAGCTGTCAAATACTCACACAGATCTTTGGAGTATCACTTGAAGAGAGAGGAATCCTGCCTGCCGGTCTGCCTGTCCGTCTGTCTTTCAGTCTACCCACCTGTGTGCTTGTTTACCTGCCCTGCTGTCTGTCATGCACTTTTAAACAACCTGCTAAAAGCACTTATCAATGCTGATTACATGCCAAACCAATCAGTCTGATTTCAAATATCATCATATTTTGTCATCAGAACTAATATTCAAACAGAACGAATACATGTGGGTGCTATGTAGTGTATTGACATGACAATGCTGGGTAGGGTGTTGGTTTGGAAAAAAACTGAATGGCTTAGAAAGCAAAATGAACCTACGAAACAGATGATTAACTATTGAGATGTCAATATTCTCTGTTAATATTTATAGTCCAGATATCATTTGTTTATGATAAACAAGTAACTGTATTCAATATGACAACACTCAATACTAAAGTATCTTGCTTGTTGTGTTTGATTACACAGCTGCAACTAATTTGGAAATAAATATGATTAGCCTAAGCCTTTAAGCTCAAGTCGGGCCTAAAATGGAACACAAAGGGTTAATCCTCATCAAACCCATTTACTGTGAAACTGGCACTGGAACTGAACACTGTGAAAACACTGAGCCATTATTTACCCTAATTTTCCAAAATGCTTTTGTCTGAAATAATTAAATTAGCTTCAGCCTCTAATGTACATGGCTGAACTCACAACTAATATTAGAATTGATGAGATTATCATGAAGAAAAAAGGAATTATGAATTCATTGTTAAAAGGAGTCAAATAAAATGTCACTAATGAACAAAAGCAACCACCACGAAAAAGACATTCTGCAAAGACCCTACAAAGATTTCCTCACCAAACAGCTTCAATCTCCAGAACACTAAGAGCTGTAGTTGTCTAAAGTGCTTCTGATGCTAGGGCATCATTTCTGGATTATTCGTTAATTCGACATTTCATGCTTGGAGGCTTCCTACCACTGTCTTTGATCCAGAACACTCTAATCTACAACCAGTCGAGTGCCCCTCTCCACTTCCCCTTAGCGATGTACAGCATGACACAGGAAACATATTCCCTGTTCTCAATCCTAGATGTCCCACACTCCTGTCACGGTTCAGTAATTTTATAAAACCATGCACTGCACAAAAAATAAATAATGAAAAGACAAAACAACACTTTTCTCCACATTCAGTCGTTCAAGAATGCCGTTATTCTTTTCATTTATCTGTTTTTGTATTTTATTCTCCTTCTTTGAATAAATGGCAGTTTTAGTGACAAGCAAGAATGACGGATGAATTAAAATGTGCGGATGTACGACTCGATTATCAATCTTTTATCATTAGGCACTAGATGAAGCAATTTGTCTAGGACTTGACAGTTTCCATTTTTCTAGTGCAGCCTGAATGAGGTGCTACAGCAGCCAATTGTCGTTGACTCTGGATAAATTCCATTGACTGTCATTGCACACACAGAAATGATGCTGCAATAGCTTCTTCAAATTTAGCCTTTTCCATGAACATCGTTTTCAGGTTAATTCTTTCTTATTCCTGTTACTAGCTGTAGGGTAGAGGTCTGCACTGGGATTGGGTCCCGCTGGGTCCCGCGGGACCCAACGCAAATCTCGCGGGAACGGGCGGTTTCAATTTAACTGCGGGCGGGAACGGGCGGCTAAAAAAAATACTGCGGGTTTGTGCGGGATTGTAATAGCTAGGTACTAGTGAGTCATGACTCAGTCAGCCAACGAAGTAGAGCAGAACATTAAACAAGTTGTGTACACCATTAAAACTAAACAAGGCAAGTCTGACAAGCGCTCTCAAAGCTAGCGCGTTTCATCTTCAGTATTCCCGCATCTAGTTTAGTACATTTAGTGTCTGTGGGCGCATCTTGGAAGAGAGACGCACGAGAATGGGGCCGCAGTCGGTCAGCAACATCCTCTTCCTCCATAGCAATATTGGCAAGTGATTCGTTAAATTCATTTATTAACTTAGTTTATTTTAGGCTATGCTACTACTGTTTGAGCCACTCAGCCTCTCGTTGCCATTTGTTATTGAGGTCATAGGCTACATAAAGGGGCGTGTTGGCGGTGTTACTAGTAGGCTGACAATTTTCATATTTATATTGTGATTTGCAAAGCAGCCTGTTTTAGGTGCCATGTGATTATGCAAGGTTTATATAAAAGGTATTTTAATAAAACAAAGTTATATTTAAATGCGTGTTGCTTTGTCTATTTATGTTCCCATTAAAACGATTGTATAGTAGCTCATTCAAGCAGCCCTGTTGGTAAAAGCTCGCTAACTATATTGGAGACACATCGCGGGTCTGGGCGGGCACGTTGCGCACACTTTGCGGGAGCGGGCGGTAATGGTCAGAAATTCTGCGGGAGCGGGCGGGAGCGGGATGAAAAAAACAGTCCCGCGCAGTTCTCTACTGTAGGGTCAAAATACTGTTTGGTGTGTGTGCATGGGAGAGTCTTTGCTTGAGTATTGAGTATTCCACACAGCAATATAACAACCTGTTCATTAGAGTCAGGTGTGTTAGAGCAGGGAAACATCAAAAACCTTTAGGACAGCAGCCCAGACGACCTGAGGATCAAAGTGCCAAAGCCATAAGAAGTATCGTGCAGATTTTTGGATGTTGTAGGATTGAAAGAAAGGAGGGTCTTAGCCCCTGGCATTTTCTGTCGACGGGGGGGGGGGGGGGGGGGGGGGGGGGGGGGGGGGTGCCGTGAATCCACTGTAATCCGATGCGAGCTAGCCAGCGATTCCCAAAGACGTCCGTTTTTAACTCGTTTTTCGAACTTGTGGGTTACATTTTTGACGAAAGCATCCGGTAATTTTTCTAAATAAAATATTGTTATTAAATATCATATTTCTTCGGCGGCCGGATAATAATCCCGCTAATTATTTTGGGGGGCTGAAGAACATCACAACATCAAATATAGAACATCAAATATATATATATATATATATTTTTTTTTAAGCGTCATCAAAGAATCACACTCCAAAAAAAACGAGGAAAGATTGACAGTAATTACATTTGTATAGTGCTGAAACCAGAAAGAATATACAATTGAAATACTTGACGGAATGAGAGACCATCCCTCTAAAGGGCAGATGATTAGAATGATGTATGCCAGAGAAATACCTTGTGAATTGCCTCATCTCATTCTGCAATCTCAATGGTAAATGATCAAGGAAGGTTGGTTGTATTCTATTCCACTCACCAAACAAGGCCCATCTGCCATTCCATACTTCCTTTTCCCTTCAGTGTCTTAGTGATCAATCCATTAGCCTTATGGAAAGCTCTACTGTATATCAGTGATTGTTTAATGAGGCAACAGAATACTCCTTTGTCCCCTCCTCGTAGTCTGACGCTTCAAATCTTACAGTCCCTTGCCAAGTGTACTGTGGGAATACAATTGTGGCTAAAGAACCTTAACATTACACCCCACCACCAAATTCAATTAACTTTTGTGGAAGATGAGCATTTGGGGAAATAAGCAGAGCAGGAGAGAGAGGATAAATGTATATTAGGGTTTCACTTGACTGGGTGAATTGAAGGGGAATTGTGGTAGAAGGATGCGTTGAATGATGGAAAAAAGAAGAGAGGCAATGTGTTTCAATGTGAACCCTAAAGCACCCGCTGTGCTCCAATGTTATTGATTCCACATGAAAACAAATGCAGATCCACTGGTGCTTGGTTAATGACAAAGAAAAGAATAATGAAGAAGAAAAAAAAAACGATAAAACAGCTTGAATAACAAAGGAGTGATAAATGTATGGTGCTAAGGGATCAGGGCAATCTAACCCTCCAATTGTTTAATTCTCAATACAGTTTCCCTTATCTTTTATATCTTCATATTGATCCTAGATAGTGCTTGGGATAGATATTATTCTACAGTGTTTACCAATTATATTGATTAAATGTTTTGTTATTGTACTCATTAATGTATTTCAAATGTCATTATTGGTTGTTGCGGGGTTTTTTTTTTTTTACATTTCGCTGTAACACATTGGAGTATTCCAATTTGACTTCATGCATGAGGAAATAATTTATTGTAATACATTTGATTTATATGCCCTTATAGTGATATTCTACTGTTTTGTAAGCTCATTATTCAAACAGTTTGATGCAGAGAAGGCCTAATTCTCCTGGTTTACGTCATATCCCAACAACCCTGAACAGATATTTTCGATCCAAGCTTGGAAAATAAAGCAAATAAAGCAAACATTCATCTCCGTGCCCATTTATGTTGCTGTTCCTGTGAGTAATGCCATCGAAACGCTTAAGTACCATAGAACTGGACCTTACCTACCTGGATATGACCTCAACTGGATCAAAGATTGCGGTGGCAGATTGTGTGAATGATGGAAAAAGCACCATGGACAGCTGCCAGACTGATTCAAGCTGACCTTTAGACACAAGGCTCGGAGAGTTTCATCTCGCCCCATCGGTCCCCAGCTTAATGAGAGGGGTTGTATGAGAGGCCCCAGAGAACTACTGCAGAATCAGACTTAACAAAGGCCTGTTAAGAGTTTACCCAAGCACATCAGCACAGAGCAAGATCTGTCTGTGGACAGATGAGGCCAAATTAGACCTTCACAGGAAACAGCAAAGCTGGAATTCAGCCTCTGGTACTGGATGTCTTCATGTCATGCAATACTGAAACATTTTCAGTACAAAGCACACGGAGCCAAAAGGGAACTAAAACAAACTTGTTACTGGCATCAAGGGCCAAAGCTAAACTGTCTCGTAACTGAGAAAAAAAAATCTAAATCCAAAACTGAGAAGTTCATTAGCTGGTTTATAAGAGCAAAGCGAAAGTGATTAGTGTTTGAATTAAAATTAGACATTCAAAATTTTTGGGTAACAGCCGCAGATGACAAATAGACAAGTGTTAGGTTTCCAAAATATGGAAATATGATACTTTAGACTCTAAAGTTTAGAGCGTTCCTCTCGCTTTCCATCTGATTTCATGTTAAGTGTGCTGTTAAGATTCCTCTGAAACAGGCTCTATTTAAATACACAGTTGTTCATCCTAACTACATAAAAACAGTCATAAAGTTTACTTTATGTTACTTGACTCTCATTTTCCCTCCTTATCTATCCTTTCCCTTTCATTGTAAAGGAGAAAAAAACCTTCCCTTAGTGTATAAACTATCCTGGCTTGTCCCAAAGCAATTACAAGCCCTGTTATTTCTCACCCTCTACAACACACAGACACACACACACACACACACACACACACACACACACACTGTCCCTCCCCTCCCTTCACTGACAGTAGGGCACAGTGTAGAGGTAATCCACACAAACAACCGCCCTCAAATAGATTGCTTTGCTTCCCCATCCTTGTGCTGTGATAACAACACCGAGTACACACACCTGGTGAAACCGACTGGATGACTTCCTGAAGAGTGACTGCGTCACTGCATTTTTACTTGTGAATGATTATTGACTCTTTGAGACAAAGGACTACCGTACAGTCACGGCCAAAAGTGTTGGCTTTTTCTGCTTTAGTTGTTGTGGTGCTGATTCACCTGCTGTTTCTAGATGAATGCGGAGGGTGGTCAGATGCATTTAAAATAAAAGCTGCAATGGACAAAAATACAATGGAAAGGGTGAATGAGTACTGGTCAGATAAAATCACTGTAATTCTGTGATTAGAATTATAGCCAATAAATGTAGGGCAAAATTGAAGGGTAAATAAGCTATTACCATTCATTTTATCCAAAGCACATGCAAGCACACACTTCCTGGTGATGATCCTATGTTCAACCTGTAATGTACCCAATATGAATAATATACCCTGTTACCTAATGAACACCAGGAGGTGTTTGCCTTTAGTAATGCACTTTACAAGTCTTTACAACCTGCATTTCAGAACTACACACACAGAATAACACAGTACAGTTTTTGGTTTCAGCCAATAAAAATAAATACAAAAAACAGACAAAACAAATAAGAGTTACTAAGGCTGGTACCAGCCTGTGCAGAAAAAGAGGTGGGAGAAGTGGGAGAGAGCGGTTTGTTCTATTACTCCTCCAGCCCAGGAGGGTTTGCCCTGGAGTGAAACACTCCGGCAGCTGGTAATGAACCTGTGAGCCCTCTACTCTCCTCACCTGTCACCCATTCATATTTCAACACCAGCCCCATAATCACAGGTAGACAGAGAGGTACTGTAGATGGAGCAAGGAAAATTTGAGAAAAAGAATGGGAGAGGGAGAGGGAGGGCAAAAGAGGAGGCAGAGAGAGCGAGAGAGAGATAACATGCAGGAAACAAATGTAGCATTCATTATTGAAATCTTTAGTGGGGGAAAACAACAGCGAGAGATCAATTTGGGATGGATGGATGAATACGGAAAGAAAAGCAGTAAAAAGTGTGGAACAGAGTGACTCAGTAAGAGTGTGATTGCAAAAGAAACCATGACCGCATGTGGACATCAACTGGATATAGGAATAGGAAGTAGAAAAATAAAAAGCCTGAAGGCAGAGGGAGAGGTAAGGGGAAGCTACTGCACCACTGACTTGCTGCTCTGTTGCCTTGGTGAAGTCCCACTGAGGTCCAGTGTTCATCAGACTAAATCCTCAATTTTCTCTCTCCCTCACCAGTCTCAAACCCACTCTCTGGTAACACATCATCTAGCTGGGATATGGTGCTGTTTGGCCCACACCCAGCCTCACTCATCATTCTCATGTTAATGCTTATAGCATAAATGTACCATATTAGAGATCTGTAGTATGAGGATTACTTTTATGAAGCATTTAGACTTGAGTACATACTGTATGTCAGCAAGTCATGGAGCTTTTCAGTCCATCACTGCCCGTCTTTCTGATGACGATATCAGCAAAATCCATGATACAATGATGGGCATGATGGGTATTTTGCATATGCTGCATGTTTTTTGCACGCTCAGGATATGGTGAGGGTTTATTTTCACCAAGGTTGTCCCACAAGGTCATTCCTTCATCCGAACCAAAGCACTTTCAATGTGACTTTATGGATCAATACTGATAATGTTAGGCGGATGTGTCAAACTGTATATTACCGGTGATTAACTGGTATAATTTACTGCAGTCTTCTAGTCATAAGGAGACGAAGGGTATTGTCCATTATTTAAAATACTGTATTAAGTGCATCCATGGTAATAACAGTATGAAGGGTATTTCTGGCATGGAACAGTGCGATTCCCTGATGAGTTGCATAATTGGTGCAATTTAGTTGTAAGTGGTTGAAAACATTTGTGAGCTTTGAAAAGGAACACTCCTCAAAACCTGAACCAAACAAGAATATTTCCAGTCACTCACTGTACAATCCAACATTATGTTGACTCTGAAATGATCTTATGGTACCATAAAGGGAAATAGCTGCGCTCAGCGATGCAAAAGCTATATATCATTTATCACAACCATTTTATTGCGATTGCTTACAGTTCTCATTTCAGTCATTTAGAGGAAGCCGATTCTCTTCCGGCAAACGCACCTAATACGATGTTGTATAAAACAATCCTCTGATTTTGAACCATGTTGGGTTCTTGGCTTGAGGGTGGTCATGGGTCTTTGTCTTTCTATAAATCAATAGATGTAATGGTAGAGATGATTGGATGGGCCTGTGGCCATAGTGGAGCTGTAAGTTACCCTGCTGTCTGAGGACCACATCTGGGCAGGGAGCCTATAGGGGTCATGGGTTAGATTCCACACTCGACATGCTACTGGATGTAGGGGTTTCTAAACAGGCCTTGACTTTCGTTCAGGCTGAGGTACAGAAGTACACGTAATTTATATACATGGAAATTAAAAGCTATATTTATTCAAATGTAATACACATACCCTAAACTTTTCATCACTTGCTCATCACTGAGCCTTACCATTATTTAGTACACTGAATATTCTACCTCTGTTCCTTGTCTTTGGGCAACTCTTTAAAAACAGAGGATTGAAGTGTTTGCTCAATGAACAGGTGAAAACAGACAAGCAGACGGCCAGCAAGATGAGCAGAGAGAAAGAGCAGGGCTGTTCATGTGCTGAGATGTCATTAACATAACCCCAAAGAGACAGTGGAGCTACGATAACATAAGATAACACCTTTACTGTGCCCCTAGAGGGTGTTTTATTGCAAAATGTATTGTTTTAAGATAGCCAATGTAGCTTTAAATGTTCCTTTTCCTAGTGTGTTAAGTGCCTGTTTTAACTCTTTATAATGAAAACAGCATTGATAAAGTCTTTAGCAAGGACAAGACAGGCAGATAGACAGAAAAACAAACAGGCAGAAATCCTACCAGCCAGCCAGTTAGTACGACAGTCCAACAGAGACAGACAGACAGACAGGTAAGATCAAAGCAGGACCAGCTGGTGGTCTCACCTCCCTGGAGAGAGACAGATGGTATGCCATTAATTAAGAAGAAATCACAGAGGACCACGACCCACCTGAGAGCATTTTTTTGTCTCACTGCCTGTCTTGATATAGAGACTTCTGTCTAAGCAGAACCTCTCAGGAATCCATGCACTGCACACACTCAGGCAGGTAGATCCGGTCTCACGTTACAGATTATCATATTAGAAATGTCAAGAAGGAAACCACGCATTTAAAGTACTTTAACAGTACTCTAAGTTGAAGTATTGTTTTGTATTTTCTGGCGTATCCTTTTCCCTTATCCTCTTGAAAATAGTTTGGCTAGAAGCTACAATACACTTAAGTACCAACAGTACAAGATCCAAGTACAGGATTGCCTTTTGGCAATACTTTAATTTCACACCATCTAATATCTCAGGCAAGCAATCTCAGTCTGAAAGATGAAATATGTTGCATTGCCTCCTTATTCCCAAAACTGATTACATCAAAATCATACAGAACATTTCTGCAGAGTATACCATATTTTTCGTACTATAAAATTATTCGGAATGACAATAGAATAGAGAACAACATCCTGAATAGGTGTCTGGTATGTTAACGTCACATATTAACATTTATTCAGATAACTAGTATTAACAAGCATTAGCACTAGCATAAACAACATACATTTACAAAACGCTCAATCTCATTCCAAATCACTCCATTGAATTATTTATCCTGTGTGTCGTTCTGTCAGTGTCGGTGAAAATAATGAACATATGAAATTATATATTTTAATACATCATTCACACCTGAGTATAAGTCGCAGGACCTCTCAAACCATGAAAAAGTGTGACTTACAGTCTGAAAAATACGGTAATCATACGTTTCACCCTTTATGATTGACGGAGACTGCTACCTTACCAAAGAGGAATCCATTCGGAAGCAGCAACAAGCCTAGGGTGTTGTGTTTTGATATATGTTGCGTGTTGTAATTATATGCCACCGCTGGGCTCTGTCTTGTCACAGCGTGTTCCGATCCATCAGCCGCTCCCCAGGAGGTGTGCACGGTCGTGGGCCCCTACCTGGCTGTGGCTCCTTTTAGGGGAGCTGCCTGATGTATCTTGGTCTGTCAGTGATGACACAGTCTCCCCGCTGGCTCTCTGTGACTCAGCCGGGCGGGTTCACACGGAGACGGCCGCGGCCTGGGGCAGCAAGGGCACTGAGCAGGCGCAGAACTGTCTTATATGAAGGCAGTGAGGAAACTTTAAAAAGACTAGTATGTCTCTATCATGAGGCTGAGTGACGGTTTTTGTACCTTCGGGTGGGATTTTGATCCATATTATACCATGGTCCGTGTGAATACTCAATTCTGATTGGCTTAAAAAAACGTATAAACAGATAATTTGAAGTTACAAGTTACCCAATGTTAAAAACTTAGCTGATGATCACAGACAAACACGATTAAATTGTAATAAAAAGGGGAAGAAATTAATCACCTCATAACTTTGACACTGGATCAATGGACATTAGTATCAACAGCTGGACAAAACAGCCTAAGTCACATTAAACACAGACGTCTGGCTGCAGTTCAAGTTTACTGGACAAAGTGTCCCTAGTGTCTTGACCTTTTACAATCACATTCCAACTCTAAATGTCACCAAATGTCACCAACAAGGCTCGCCATTTTGGCTGGTTTGGCCAGTAGCATAGGTGAACAACCAGATAGAGTAAAGTTCAAACTATTGTCATTCTGGGGTGGTTCTGTTTTAAAGGAGACAACAAACTAGGTGTGTCCCCAAAAACGTATCTCATTTTTCCTCTGCGGGAAGTCTGTTTATCAAACCTCAGACGTTTGAGGCAAAAATAACTTTGCAGTGAAGATTAAAAACACAACGTTGTTGTATATGTAGTTGGAACTGTTGTATACTACATTGTACATCTTAATGTTTAAGCGTATGCACAACTTGGCTAACTTGGACAATGGCTAACTTGTTTAAACAAATCTAAACCTCAACTCTTCCTAACAACATATTTTAGTAAATGACGGCTCATAAGGAACCATCACTAGGCATACCTGATCCTCAGCCTGTCCTGGTAAATCAGGTTTAAAATATTATTTCATAACAGGGCTGTTTGGTTATTCATGAAATTCATAAGTTCATGTAATCATTAATATGCATCTATTCATTAACACTCCTAAATGGTTGCTCCCAGCTCAGATATTAAAAATCTAATGAAGGCAAATGAGTTGAGAGAGTGAATTCAATTACCTTCTGCTCTTTCCCTCGTTTCATCTCCACCCATTCTTAAAGGACGTGTGTGTTTAGAAATACAAGCTGCAATTGTGTGGAAATCAATCCCAGAATGCATTCATGAAGTGACAGGTTCATGAGCATCGCCGCAAATTTGTACATCGCACACTTTAGGATAGGCATCTCAGAGACAAACCTTGAGAGCGTGGAAAGAGTAAAGGAGAGAGAGAATACAAAACAGCATGATGGAGTACAAGCAGAGGACTAGATGGCGTAAGGACCCTTGTCATTATGCCTGTGGCCGCCTGGGAAATCTACAAGCTCAGCATGATGGTAAAAGGCAAGGCTACCAACCCTAACCTGACAAGAAGAAGCCTGTGCTTACAGCAGCTGCACATTCTGACCATCGTCTCCTTTAACCACCCCACAGGTGTCCTAG
This sequence comes from Neosalanx taihuensis, assembly GCA_030340665.1. Lineage (NCBI taxonomy): Eukaryota > Metazoa > Chordata > Actinopteri > Osmeriformes > Salangidae > Neosalanx > Neosalanx taihuensis. The sequence continues at coordinate 10,261,233 of CM059301.1, forward strand.
CAGGAGCCACGAAATGGGGAATCGAACTCATCAAAACACAGAAGCTGGTGACGAGATGGAAAGCAACCGAACAACCCCCCCCCCACTGGACGGTGCGGAGAAAGAGAGCCATCAATGAGATCGACAATGCTGCGTTTAATCCACATGGGAGTTACCGTTAAGATTTTGAAATGCATCCGTGAAATTGATATGAAAGTGAAACCCACTAGAACAACTACAATTATGTATTTTATTTTTTTTCAACCAAAAATGAAAACGACCAAAGAAACACTTTTGGGAGAAGAGCTATATAGAACACGATTTAAGATCAAATTTGAAGCTCACCAGGGATGCACAACATCTGTGTACATTTAGTTCAAGAAAATACTATGCTGTTTCTTTAAATACGGCTTTAAATAAGTACAAACTTGCTCAAATCACCCCTTCCTCCCCTGCAGTATGCTCCCCAGTGGCTGTATTTGAATCACAAATAACTTCAGAGGGCACAGACAAAAAAAAGATGTACAATGCACACTTGCCTCTATTCAGTGTCTACAGTACATTTGCATTTCTTAAAAATGCCTGACGCTGCAGGATAGCGTCTCGCCTTAATCAAGAAAAGGTCAGCAAATGGGAGAGAAACAAAGTTTACCCTTCTCCTCCACGGCCGGTGTCAACCAAACTCACCCCTGTGGGAGATCCAACCGGCTTGATAGCGAAGAATCCCAATGAGTCGATTTGTTTGTGCACTCCACAGCAAATATTGTATTTATATTTAATCAATCATGTCCCCGTGACGAAATATGAATGTATGCCTACCCGAAGCAACCGCTCTCTCTCGAGCTTGTAGACGACGACTTTGCAAAACGTGCTTTAAGCGATTCATTTTAATCTCAAGGACTAGAACCTTCATAATATAAGACACCCGACCTGTTTGGGACTCAGTTTGCCATCAAAACACCATGTTTAGGCAGCCGTGCTTTTCAACACACAGTAAAGTTATGATCTTTCCTCCAGCCCGTTACTTGTTTATGTCAACTATTGATTAGGTTTGCTTGTTTTCAGACATTGGAACAGCCGCCATCTCATTTCCCGGCCGGAAGGGACACTGACTGCGTTGCAGGTAACTAATGACAGGATCAGCCTCGGAATGGTAAACCCAGTCTTAATCAGCACAGATACATAAATGGCTTCTCATCTTGGACTAGTAATAAAAGCCCTGTAGTAAGAAGTAAGTTGGGCCTTATAAGATTGATTATAGACATGCTGTAGGTTGGACCTTGACTTTAATGTACAAAGTACAATGATTTGTTCTTGTTTAAGCTGATCTAGCTCCCTGGTACTATCTTAAAAAAAAGCTTAACTCTGATTATCATAGTGTAGCATAGTATGAGAATAAGATGTCTACAGTCTAAGGACAAATAATTGCCCTAAAGAAATTATTAGAGTGATTCTTTGTTCAAGTTCACAGAAGGATAATATTTGCTGTGCATTTATCATCAGTGATCAACCTTGAGAAAATCAAGGTTTGATAACAAGCTTAATAATTGCTGGGATGAGAAACAATTGAGCCTGATAATGACTTCTGAATTCTAATCCTGGTCTTTAATTTAAATGTGGATGATTAATAACATGGTCCATTTTCTCAGTTTTGTAAATGGAATCAAATAATTTATCTATGAAATTGTAGATAAGGGGATAGTTTACTTCCGAAATGAGAACAATTCCTGCCAAATAAGAAAATTACATCAAACTATTTATCAAAAGATTCCACTCCAGTAGAACAGACACAGACAGTTTGTTACTTTTTTAACAGAATCCTATGGAACAGTCACTAACAGTGTATAGTTAGTATAATCACTCTGTAATCGTGTACAGTGTTTTAACTGTACCTGTGTTTAGTACAGCTTCTAAACCACAGCTGTCTTCTCTTCACAGTATGTTTAACCACCTGCTGAAACTGAACAGTCTTATCAAACACTAATCCACGTCTCAAAATGCTGGACTTGCAGATGAACATTATCCTTCTGCAGAAATTAAGCTCCAAGCTACACCTTGAACAACAATTGTTGTGTTTATCTTTTAATTAAAAACCCGCAAGATGCATAGATGTTAAACAGAGGCTTTCATATCTATTTACAGGTATTAAACAGTGTTCATTTTTAATTTAATACAGGATTAATACTCTACAGTGATTTGGAGAATGTTAATGTGTCAAAACATGTTTTTTCCACTTCAATATCGCAACATTCCTACAGTATGTTGACTCGAGACTGTGCAAAGGAATTTATCACAAGATTGTGCGAATCTATTAATCACAATATGTACTGTAGGACAACCATGCCTTAAATACTATGTCTTCACATAGTTGTCTACACACACCCAGAAATCTATCCTCTTCATAACACAAATGTCATCTAATCTAACAGTTTGTAACAGTAGCTCATGTTAAGTGCAAGATGTCACATTGGAATGCCCTTCTATTTCATCCCACCCTTTTTCTTCATAGATGGAATCTGACTCTGAGTTTTATTGTCTTTTGTGGACTAATATGATCCAAGGTCCACAAACCAAACATATGCGGTTTGTGGTAGACAGACAGAAAACTGGGGCCATGAGATAACTTATTTGGAAGGAGTTTGGCGGTTACGGACTCCAGATGATTGAAAGGTGTGTCAGGATGATGTGACAGGTCTAGGCCCCCGACTGGGATTGGTGGAGGGAGGTTGGGGTGTGACAACAGCACAGGGGATTGGATGTTGTTTGGAGCACTGGAGCGTGGACAATGAGTCACGTGCCACCTACAAAGAGAGACCAAGACATACTGTTATCGTAAAGTAATTCAATATTCCGTTTCTTTTCTCTTGATATCAATAAAAAATAAAAGCGTGAAAAGACTCTTTATGTTTTTACGAAAGCACTTTATGTATATCATATTTCTTCAAATAGAAAATTGAACATGTCTGAATAAATCTCAGAGAGTAATAACAAATATTTATAGTGCATACAGTTGTAAAATGAAACCACAAAGCCTTAGGAGCACTTGTGTCACTGCTTGTTGTGATTTAATTCTTTAAAAATGCAGAGAAAAAGTTCCTGACACCAATTGATATAACTGAGGGGAAAAAATTATTCAGAACAAAATGTGATTGTATACTGAAAGTCTTCTTAGAGAACCTAGAACTGTATTAGATATGCACTCCACGCTCTAAAATAAACACCTTCTCAGCCTCAGCCTTCACAATAGAGAGGAAGGGAAGAAGAAACGAGGACGGAGAAGAGGATAAAGGGACGAATGAGTGATCTTATAAGTAATCCAGTGAGTAATCAATCGATTAGTTGACTGGTATTCAGTTAAGCTAAAGAGAGTGTGGCTGACAACAGGGAAGAAGAGAGATGGTGTTTTGCTCATTAAATTCTCGCACGTACAGTATTTTAGACATGGTTTGCCTTGCAAGGACGATCTGTTGGACAGATTCTTGTCTTGTGCATTCACAATGAGAAATCCTTGGTTTTGGCCATCTGGCAACACAGAACACATCCTTCTGCAAATGAGGATGTCGTAGGGCCAAAAAGTGTGTTTCCCTGTGTGTTAGCAGACTCTTGTAAGTGTGGGTTTTTTATTCATATTTTTCAGAGAAGACAAAGGCAATGTATTTTTATGTGCAGCATTAATGGGGTGATGGGTGGGGGGGGGTGGTGGGGGGGTTGCAGTGATAATGGTATGACGCCAGCGCTGGTGTGTGTGTGTCTACATATGCACACGTGTGAGGCAGTCAGTGTTCCGTCTATGGCCTTTACATACTTAATTCAATTAGCACACGCCAGACCCCAAGCCCAGACCTCATGTCGGTACAACGGCCGCTGCTGCTTCAAAGAGCTTTGGCCTGCTGTCGCCAGATGGTTGTGGAGACTCGCTTGGGCTATAAACAAAGTCATCATTGTCAACCGTCAACCACAATAGAAACCAAGCTACTCAATGGGGTGGAGTAAAGGGGTGAACTTAAAGTCATAGGCAGGAAAGCTGAATTCCCTAGTTTGACACAGATATGATCATATTACACCAACACGTATTTGTGTCATAAATTGAGCCAGGTAGCGTTTTATAGTGCTGTTGATTGGCCACACAATGTCACATTTCTGCTGTGATTTCTGTCAGCTGTCATTGACATCTGTCATTTAATAGACGCTCTTATCCAGAGCGGCACACAGCAAGTACAGGGACATTCCTCCTGAGGCAAGTAGGGTGACGTGTCTTGCCTAAGGACAAAAACTTGTTGACACAGCCGAGGTTCAAACCAGGGACCTTCTGATTACCAGCCCAACTGCCTGACTGACTGTTTACGAAATCAATATGTTCTGACACCCATCCGGACATCATTCTCAATCCGAGAATATGAGTTGGGAATGTCTTCTATTCGGACTAAATAAGGTAACGCTCCTATCATTCCTCACAAAGTAAGAGATGGGTGGTTAAACATGTGTTCTATATCACCATTTGTGCTCCCAACAGCAGGAAAGCTCTGACCTTTAACAGCAGGAAACCTAATAAAAGGCAGAAATACAGACATTGATCACTGTATTTCTCTTGTTTCGTCTCCAGGGGTAGTCTTCTGTCATACATCAGTGCTGCCTGAATACGACCGTTACCTGCGTTTGATATGCTTAACCTTTTCAACCACACCACAGGCAAGCACAGGCAAGAGCATTTGTACAAAGAGAAAATCAATAGATGAATATTGTGCTAATTTGGCTGTTAGTGAAGCAGCAATCGGAGACTTATGAGTATCTGAATACCAGGCGCAGACATGCTTTACTTGACAGTTGGCTCAGTGCTGGGCAAGGAGAGATCACAGAGACTTACTGTAGGCTTTTCATCTCTATGTTTCTCTCTGTGCTTGCTAGCTCTCTCCCCCCATCTCCCTCCCGCCCTCCCTCCTTTTCTGTCTCTCTGTCTCTCTCTCCCCTCCCCTCTCTCCCTCTCACCTGCCCTCTACTTTCTTCCCTCTCTCTCCTTCTCCCCCTTTCCTCCCTGCCTCCTGCCCCCCTCTCCTCCTTCTCTACCACTCCCCCTCTTTACTGCAGCAGCCTGCATGGAGACTGTAGGTGCATATCAATCAGGAATAGGGTGCCTTTTGATGATGCGGAACAGCAACTCTCTCTCTCCTCTGTCTGGCACTGGCTGAGTGAGGAAATGAAGGCCCTTACAGCCACATAGATGTTCCTGGTTTCATCTGGGCTGACAAAGAAAAGGGTCTAATTTGGGGCACCCTGGTATTTTATGGGTTAGCGCACATACCACATACCACCGGGTTAGAATCTACCCTGGGCCATTTCTTACACATCTCTCCATCTCCCTGCTTTCCTGGATTTTTCCAACTGTCTCTATCAATATAATTAAAGTCGATCTAATAAGAGAAGCTAAGGCAAATGTTTTAAATGACCATCGGTTGAGGTAAAGTTGGACTAGAGAGTCACGGCTAAATTAAATGTTGGTCTCTTGTTATTTGGTGTACTATGTTGGTAGAAGCAGCCAGCCAAACACTACTAGTCAGCACAAATCATTCTGTGGCCTGTGGTTAGATATGTCTGTCCCTGGACGCCACGCCCTAGTTTCCCCTCAGGTCTGAGTCACGGCTTGACTGGAGAAAAAAAGTGATCGTGATCAAAAGAGATGGGAAGTAAGAAGGTACAAATACTTAGTTTCTGTAACTTAAGTAGATTTTCGTTACTACAGGCTGGTGTTCCTTCTGTGGTCTGGTCCGCGATTCAGCCGTGTTGCCACGGTTTCCATGACATTGCGCATCCCAATATGAGCTTGCAGTTGAGAACCCACAGCACGGCTGTGCCTGCGTGCGTCAGTCCTGTTCCCCTGCATCATTTAAGAAACACCACAAATGAAAGCTTTCAGAAGCTAAAGAAAGACTGGATTGACGTTGCATAATTTTCTACAGACCAAAGCCGGAAAGGAAAGAAGCCAGTTTTCTGGGGTCTGCAGACGGCATGTTTGGACTGGGATGAGACGGAAAGAAAAACGTGTCTCCCGCTTTTTAAATCGGAAGCAAAATCCTAAAAGATGTGATTCACAACCCCAAAACTGCTTTATTTGTACTTGAAAACAGCAGTGTTCAACATCAGTTCAGCCGTAAAATGCCAATGTTTTAGCTGTCCAACCTGTTGTCCCTAATTCTAAGTGCATTATGACTCATTAAGAAAATAAGGCTGTAGACTACAATAATGACTTTGCTGGTTAGTATGTGTGTCACTTTTAGGGCAAGTATGCTAATGCTAAATAGGAGGCCCAAAAGTCCCTTTGCACAACAAAACTAACGATGGGGGGCTGATTTGATGTGGTAATTTTCATAAATGACACAAGCGCGAAAGAGAGGCAACAAGAACCAGTGAGCCAATGTCTGAGATCACAAAAACTGATTTTCTAAAGGGCAGATGGTTTAAACTACAGGTGAAAATAACTTGTTTGCCCTCTGGACTTTGAACAAGTATATCATGCTGTTACTGTCATGCTGCTACTAATCTTCCAAAGTTCGAAAACGGGAGCATATTGCTGCTTTGGTGTGGATATTCAGCTCTTGAATATGTTAAGCAACATTGGCCAGTTTGTTTTTGGATTATGATTGGATAATGTGTTTATTCATTGTGAATATACTGTTATTTTTTTTCTTATTTTTCTTTCAATGTGAATTCTTCCAATTTTCATGGCATTGCTTTTCACATGGGGCCTTAAATCTCATAGATTACCTGGCTGAGCCGCTGGTAATAATAGTAGTTAAAACCAGCTCTGGGCAGACAACAATTTTCCCCTCTCTCTGCTGTCAGTATTGAGACAAGCAGACTGGCTTTTTCCTCACTGCACTTAGAAAACCAGAACCAGAGCCTGAGTCTGCCCTCTTGGCGTCAGCAACATGTCCCTGATTGTTCTATTTTCACAAAGTGAGGACAAAAGGAACACAACTTTCCAATGGGGCCTAGGGAGGGGGAGAAAGGGGGAGGGAAAGTTTGATAAGCCATAAATAGGAATGGCGGCCATAATGACCTTTCAACTCCTGAAATGGGTTGCTGTCACCAAACTGGTAATTACCTGCCTATCAGATAACTAGACTGGCTTGTGAAGGAGGGAGAGTAAAGCAAGTGAATGGCAGGATGAGAGAGAGAGAGAGAGAGAGAGAGAGAGAGGGAGAGAGGGAGAGGGTTTAATGCAAAGACACGTCTGCAGAACTGAAGCGATCAGGATGAAAAAACACAAGCAAAGCACATGTGAAGAGAGTAAAAGAGTAAGAGACGGAGAAAGTGATTAAGTGTGAAATTCAAAAAAGGACAGGGGAGGAATAGAGTGAGGTGTGTATCTGGACATAGTGAGAGTTGTAATGAGGCCTTAGAAAATGACAGCTACCGATGCAGTGAAAGGAAATCAAGGCAGATGGTTGGCCAGGGAGGCAAATACGAGAGAGAGGGGTAAGAGACAGGGAGGCAGGGGTGAGAGACAGGGAGGCAGGGGTGAGAGACAGGGAGGCAGGGGTGAGAGACAGGGAGGCAGGGGTGAGAGACAGGCAGGCAGGGGTGAGCGACAGGGAGGCAGGGGTGAGAGACAGGCAGGCAGGGGTGAGCGACAGGGAGGCAGAGGTGAGAGACAAGCGGGCAGGGGTGAGAGACAGGCAGGCAGGGGTGAGAGACAGGCAGGCAGGGGTGAGAGACAGGGATGCAGGAGGGACAGACAGGGAGGCAGGAGGGAGAGACAGTGAGGCAGGAGGGAGAGACAGGGAGGCAGGAGGGAGAGACAGGGATGCAGAGTTGAGAGACAAGCAGGCAGGAGTGAGACACAGGGAGGAAACAGAAAGCTTCTATCTCTTCTTCTAATGACACCAGTTTCAGAGAGCAGCATGTGCTTTTAGCAGGCGAAGCCATCATGTTCCACTTTAGGGCAGCAATAATGCATGCTTGCCTGCCTGCCCGCCTGCTTGCCATTGCTACCGGCCTGTTTGTGATTCCAGGGGGCCAAATGACGCTGAATGCAACAGCCCATGCATTTGTCTAGACAGGGGATTAGAACATAGTACAGAATGGCAGGGGCCAGGGGCCCAATATGAAAAGCAAAGCTTGGATAAGTCCTAACATTGATTAAGTTTGACATCAGAGGAATGGGTCATTCAATCAGGTCTTGTACAAACAGCGATGGTATCTCTCGGTTGAAAGGAATACGCAAGTTTGAGCATGCGATAGTAATTTAACTTTTATTCTAGGACACACGGCTCACAATCTCAGATATGTCATATGTATGGCTTTCGACAAAATGTAAACAGGATGTGCTCAGCCAAGCAAATCAAAAGTAACCCATTTTTGTTGTCAAGTCTGGAATCGCCATTTAAACTCCATCATCACCCTTACTGTTGGATTGATGTATACGAAGGTCAGTAGGTCACCATCTGTTTCGTGTTTGATTCACGTCTTTGATTGTAAGAAGCAGAAAGCAAGATGCATTTAAAAGATTAATTCATGTCAGGCTGCACCAAATTCTACTTCATTGTTAGTTTCACCATTGAGCTCTGTCCATCAAAATGAAATGACTCCTTCCTGACAGAACGCTGTCGACAGCTCCATGTCAGTTTGCCATTCAGAGACTCCTAGCTCTAATCTGCGCTGGTCAGAATGAACGACTGCAGCTCTTCCTGCTAAGCCACCAAAAGCGAACGCAAGCTAACGTTGAATTTGAAGTCCTCTAGCAAATCTAACAGACCTTGTCAAAAAAGGCCATCATGCAGTCTCTGCTCTGATACACCTCCCTAATTCAGTCACTCTGCTCCCGCCTTGCTGTCCCTGTCACGTCCTTGCTGACAGACTGCCCCCCCTCTGTCAGCCCGTGAAGGAGATTCACCTCTGACTCCCCCAGCTTGGCAAGGGATGACACTTCCTGTTTCACAGCCTTGCAGGAGAAACAGATTTGCGACCACAGACACTGACTGTGAAGCCAAAAGCGACTGTGTGACCTAGAGAAAGACAACGATAATCAGACAGTTCGCAAGACACACCAGACAGCTTATGTTCTTTTGATAGAAAAAGAGTGAGAAAGCAATCATTTCATTACAAAAAAAGATGTTCTAAGGCATGAAAATCTCCAGGTATATTTCCCAGCCTCTCTCAATAACAGAAACCTTTCTCCAGGCCCGGTACAGTAAAACCCCTGTCATTTTCTGCCGGTGCAATTTTCCCCCGGTAAGCTTGCCTTTTCTCCTATGGGTGAGAAATGAGGCTACTCCATTTTAGGACGTTCATGTCTCTTTAGCTCTTCCCCTCGTTGAGAAATGCTTCCTCTTGCTGCCTCTCTGACTTCCATTGATGCCATCCTTCTCTTCTGTCGTTTTGTCACCGCCTGTCTCATTAAGGCTCCTGTCTCTCTACCTCTCTCCTCGACTAGGTCGATGCACTGAGGTAATGGAGATAAGTAAGAAATGTCGTAGTATAAATCCTGCCGTAGCCTCAAACTGCTCCTCAACGCAATTCGACACGGAAGAGGCAATGTGGTTGCAGATCCATTTTTCAGTCTGGGTTTTTCCTCTATGTACAGTTAAGCCTGTCCTCAACAGTCTTTACCCAAGATAATCACTGACTTATCACTTGGTGTTACGGAGGCCACATCCGGTAGTGGTTGAACCTTTCAGATCATGTTGTGTTTCATAATGGGGACTCACAAGTGTGTACATGGGTGTTCTCATCAGAATGTGTTTTGATTTAATGCTCAAGCGTTCCTATTTCAACAAGATTGGACCTTCTCTGCCTGCTTGTACAGGTATTTTTCACACACACACAGCATGCGGTATGTTCAATGTTCTATATGTGCAGAGGCAGAAGCCCCTCCTACACACTCCCAATTCCAGACACACAATCATTGGCGAATTAATTTTAAGCGATCCAGTCGAGTGCCGATTGATCGTGTGCCTCCCGTTTACCCACAGGAAAACAGTCAACCTGAGTAAGGAAGCAGCTCCACTCAACACAACAGCCATCTACACAAAGCTACTGCTCCAAGCATAAGCAGCAGGCTTGAATGAATTGTGGATATTGAAGTTCCCATGTCATCACTCCAGGCAACGGAATTTACATTCCATCAACACTACACTGTGTATTGGACATGGTACATTGAACCATGCATTGTATATTGACACAACAGATTTGATTTAGGTTATTTAACGAGACATCCCATGTGGCTACAGCACCTGTATCCTCTCTTCCTCCCTCTTTCCTTTCTTTTAGGTGCTACTCTTGTGTTACAATGTCAGTACATGTACGGTTAGGGGCACAGTACTTTGTGCTGTCGCTTCGCAGCAAAGAAGTTTCAATTCCTGGTCTGTGTTTACGTGGATCTGCTTGGACTCTCAGTGCGTCGCTTGAAGCTTCTCCCAGTACTCACTGTTCCTCTGCAAAGAACCCCAATAAAACATGTTTCGATGCCGATCAATAATCCCTCTCCAGTCCATGTCCCTGGCCAGGCATGAGGTGAGCTCTTGCAGTCGGCTTCAGGCTCACCTTGCTGTGGCTGATCACGGCTTCTAACTGTCCTCCGAGGATGGAGAGCAGAGTGGTGAAACGCAGAGAACAAATTTGTATGGTGGTCACTCTCTGCGCGTGCGTTGTAGTGCTGTTAGACAAACATGTTCTTCTTCTTCACATCCAGCTAATATCATCACACCGCACAAGTAACACTCATTAACTAAGTATTATGAGGCAAGTTTTGTTTACACGGCAAAGGATTTGTTGATTAATGACTTTCATTGACAGACTTCTGCAGCTTAATGTAATATTAATGCGTTGTTGTTTTTTGGTCTATTACCTTAGTGGCCCAGAGTGAACAGCAACTCATCACCTACCATCCAGAAAAACAGGATATATAAACATCTTTCTCTAATTTGCATCTAATTTAGATTCCTGATACTTCAATTTACAACCAATCTTCAGAGCTGGCCCCAGACAGATTGCTCCAACCCCAAACCTTTTTTTCAATAATAGTTTCTGAAGATTTCAAGCTTTCTGTACAACCCACATTTTCTCGTTAAGTGAAGAGGTCGATAAAGCAGGACTGTACTGTACTGCAATGTAGCTGTTCAGTTAAGAGAATTTGAGGTTATATTTAACTATTCTGTGTGAGATTTCATGGTTTCATGAAGTATTGTTTGTCTCCAGATTTTGAGTACAATATACTGTATTTAAAGTTACCATGCCTAATAGTTCTAGCAGTCCTTAACCATGGGACTACTCACTACTCACAAGGGACAATCTTGATGCCTGAAATGCTTCTGGAAGCACCTATTTTGAGGGGGGAAAGGACAAAGAGATGAGTAGTGAGCAAAACTCTTCATGGCAGGCCATGTGGCATGATCTAATTTAGCGCGATCACAAAAGGAGTTCTCAACTCGGTTCTAAACTCAAGCTTCTGAACTTTGACGCTACACATAATTCATGGTAATCCTTGTCTGTCCGGAGCATTTCAACCTACCGGGAACCAGAAGTGGTCCAAATCAAATCAACATTTATTTGTATAGCCCTTTTTACATGCAATGTCAGAGAGGGCTTCCCATAGAACTGCCCCCCAACCAATCTAAACCCTCAAGGAAGACAAGGAAAAACTCCCAGAAAAACTCACTAGGGAGAAAAAATTGAAGAAACCTTGAAAGGAGCAATTCAGTGAGGGATCCCCTCCTCCATGGACGGTTGGGGAAAGTGAGGAGCAGAACACAGGCTAAACAGTCATATCTCTAGTGAGAGTTAAGAAGTTGTTGAAACATCAATACTTAATGCTCAATTTGGGTCTGAGGTAGCACAAAGTCAGTTTAGGCAGCCACTGGGCTTGGGCCCATGATTGGAGCAGCATCACACGCAGGGGGATGAGAAAAGGGACCAGTTTATCTAGATTCAGCCCCAGCTCTGCTGAACTTCATTAATACCTTCCAATTAGTGAGTGATTGAAGTCGGAGGCACCCGCGCAGAATGAACTCACTGGCCAATCAGACCCTCTTTAATCATTTAATTAAACTTGGACGAACAGAGTGAAGGAAAGCAAGCCGCTGTTGAACGATGCCAGGGCTGCACTGTGAAAGAGCTTCACGAGGAGCAGTTGTGCTTTTACATGTAGGATTTGGTGACATATGTATTTGTGGGATTATTATGGGATATTGGCTGCCATAGAGCACTTTGAGAGAGTGGATTTGCCCAGTTCCTCGTACTGTGTTGACTAGGATTGACAGGGTTTATGTGTAATGTGGTGTGGCTTAATGTGACTGTCTGGCAGTGCACTTTTTACGTGGCCTGCTTTTCTCTATGCAGCAACGACTGCTATATCTGCAATGAAGCATATTACAGTAATAATACCAGATTTGAATGCTGCTCGGGCTAGGAATGCCAGATACTTGATGTAATGACATGACACGTCAACGTGAACGAGTCAAGCCAGTAAAAATCCCATTCACCTGAACCTTACACACAATTTTCTCCAGTCCATGACTAATGCTCAAGAAATATTTCAAACCAAAAAATAATTCTGTCTGTCATCTGAAAGGACGGTGTGCTGACTGAAGTGTGAATACCTTGACAGATCACGTCTCTTGCACTCTGGTTAACTGACACACACGCTGCCTTCGTGCTCTGGTCCCTCCTGAAGTGAATGTTTCAACAGGATGGAACGCCCTTGTAGAACCCGCTGTGGAGGGATACTGCTATCTTTCATGAATCCACGGCTGTTCTCTCCTTTCCTGTCTTTCTCCGACTCACATCCCTCAAAAAACACAGACACACCATCTTTCTAACAGAAGACTACATGTTCGGCAAGCATAAGATCTCAGACAGCAGAGGCCGATCTAACAATAATCCTAACTAGGCCTTTTAAATCCCTCACAACAACATCCCCTGCTCTCATTATCCCAAACTCAGCCACTCACCAGGCAGGGACGGAGATCCACTCGGCATTCCTCTGGATCCACCAGGAACAACCCAGACACGGCTTCATTATGTGGAGAGAAAACATAAAACCACAGTTAGAACATCCCTGCTGCAGCCTCATCCACCTGGGAATGCCTTATATCGCATGCCTGAATACGGGCTGCCCCTGGGAAAATGGATGGAACAGATCTATTTTTGAAAAACTGAACCGTACAGCACTGAAGGGCCAATGGTATGTTTGAGCTATATTCACACACACGTACCGTCCCGATGTTCCTCTAGAGATGACGAGCTTTGGTCCGGGATGTGCCGTACGTGTTAGTGGGAGAGACAGCCAGTCAAGAGCAGAGCTTCTTGCTCCTGCCCTTGTTACTTGCACTTCAAAAGCGGATTTTCTCATCTTGTGGCACAGGGTCTTTGATGTCAGACACAGAGTGCACATTATCATTCTAGTCGTTTTACATAGCCAGAGGCTAACGTACCTGGAACCTTACAGGGCTTACAGCATCTAATTTGGATATTGTTGTACGGTGAAGGAACTGCATTGACCAGTTGACATGTAGGTTTTCTAAAGGAGAAGTTGAAGAAAAACACCTCACATTTGATGGATGGCTACTGCTTGTGTTTTGACGGGTGTGGGAGGTCATCTTTATTTTCCCTGACAGCGTTCAAAGTCATTTCATCATCGTCCTCCATGTTGGTTACCCTGGTGCATACAAGACCCTGTTGTTAGAATAAGTTCTGACACATAATAGCTGCAGGTCTATTTGCTGTCTGTCTATCTTCTTTTAATGCAAAGGAGTTTTTCTCATATTCAGCACATCAAACACCCTCAGTACTAGTTACTATGACTAACTGTCATTGATCTAATCCCTACAGTGAAGTGCAGGGAAAAAGCTAAATATTAATACCTTTATACCATTCTTTGATGGGAAAATCCAAGTAGCTCACATTAGCTAGTAACAAAGAGCAAGTATGTTTCATGGGAAAGATGTAGCAACATCCTAGATAATGTTCCAGAAATGATGTATGGATGGCATCTAACATTTTATATTATTATAGTATTGCAAAGGTAAAGATTACGATGATGCAATTCACCACACTTTTGTGTATTATCTTATATTCCTAATGAGTCATACAACATGTTTAATTTTCTAATGACACAACATAACAGTTCACCTTGCAATGTTTAACAGACGGCAAATACAATTATCCTCCTGTTGGAATCTCTTCTCTCAGTAGTTCCACCAAGGCCCAATCTTCTCCTCTCACTATTTTACTGCCACATTTACTCGTTCTGCATCTCTGACTTTGCCTCTCTCTCTCTGGCCGTCCCTCAGCTCTAGTGAGTTGTGAGCGTGGCTCCAGAAGGGCTTTTCGTGCCTGCTGCGGTCTTCTCCTCAGGAACCGTCAGTGGCACTCTGCCAAGCCACAGAGGGCACAAACACACCCCCCCACACACATGCAGGTACTTAAAACACCTGCTTGCACTGCACTTACAGAAAGACATGCCACTCAAACACACAATACTGCAGGCAGCATGCAAAATGCACACAAACACACACCATGTTCCCTAGTGTTCTCAGATACAGGCTGAATGATTACAGCATGAGGGGGGGGGGGGGGGGGGGGTACAGAAATGCTGGTTTGATTACACTGCAGACCTCCTCCTCCAGCACACACACACCTACCGTACACACAATAGCTTCCCCTGTGAGACAGGTGGTGCTTTATTGTTTGTTTGAGAGGATGCTGGCGTGTGTGTGTGTGTGTGCCCCTTCCTGTGGCGGTATGTCCTGGCATGCTCCTCTGCTACAGTCCTCCGCCCACGCACACTAGCATTGTACAGATGGGCTCTGTGGTGGCTTGAATCTGCAGTCTCATTTACAGACCCCCCCACTCCTCTCTCTAAAAACACACACCTCCACTCCCTGTTCTGCTCCATGTCAACTACTGACCTATGAAAAAGGAAGGTGGGTGTACTTTAGGGAGCAATCCATTAAAATTGCATTTTGTATGAGGCCTCTGTTGATGCAGAGAACTCCCAGCTTTCTTGAGGTAATCTCTGAACGTGTTGAACGTCCCAACCTGCGTGCATCGCTCTTGCAAAATGCAAGCGCAAGAAATGCGACAGACGCATTTCCAGATGCACACAAAGCTCTGCCCACTGCAGCTGATGGATTTACTGAACTGCCGGCCCTCTTGACAGCCATGCCAGGCTGTTCTAATTAGCACATCGTTTAAGGGTACTTTGTCAAACAGTGCCTTTAATTTTACATTGGCGGAACATTTTCCCAAGTGTCATTCAACAGAAACATTGATAAATGTATTTGTGCAATTGGAACCACAGAGAGTATAGCAGGACATGAATATGCTGGAGCTGTCACGTTCAAACGCTCCTCGAATGCAGACCTGCCCTGTGACTCGAAATCTAATGTGATGCGACCCTCCTTTAGTTTTTCTAGAAACTCATGTTACTCATGAAACTATGTTGGTTCCAGAAACTCATTCAAGAGCTCAGTTTGAGGGAGCATGAACTTGGCATTTCAATGGGCTTTGTCAGCAAAAGGTTGTGAAAACGCAAAGGTCAAACATGTTGCTTGCAGACATTTACCCTCAGGATCCAAAGAAACGTTGTTTTGGACGCGTTTAGAAGTTGTTTAAAGTCCTCCTTAAGAGACACCAACTAACTTACGACAGGCTAGTTAGGTTACCATCTGCCTCTGATGTTACCTAATCCTCACTAGAACTCCTTCCATGGCCATAAAGGGAGTTATCTTAGCAACAGCTATCTTGCAGTTGAAGTATCTCCTGGCACCGTAAAAAGGATGATATCCCTACAGAAGTATTATTGAATCGAGAGATGAGGATTATGAAGATCCAGGATTTCCTTCTTTCTCCTTCACGTTAACCCTTTTGATTCAGTCCTCCATCACCCTTCATTCAGACAACACATACGGTACACCCTTCAGAATCCATGTTTATCATTAGCAAGGAAACCAAACAGTCCCCTCAGCCAAGTACACAACCGCACTCCTGTCTATCAACCCTGTATATCTCTTGGCATTATGGTCATCCAAACCTACGTTTAATACTAGTTTAGGCTTTGAGAGTTTGAGGAAAGAGGACATCCATCACACAAAGCTGCAATACATAAATGCAACTAGCGTGAATAAGCCAGGGAAATTAATCACATCTTGGAAAAGGCAGAAGAAACAGAGAGAGAGAGAGAGGGCGGGGGAAGGTAATGTGAGGTAGATTAATGGCCAGTAAATACTGAGGAACTGGATGATTCATCACATTCCAAAATGAACTGCTTTAAGAGACTAGGGTGTCTCAGTTAAGATGGCTGTTCCCCCTTCACACCTGTTTTTTTGAAGGAGTCTCCTGTGATTAATCATCTCCTTACAACATTATACCTTGTAATGTTATAATATTGCAATACATCAGGCTTCTGACTGTCCGTTTCTACTAATTGCTGTTGTGCCGATTATTCTCTTGATCAATACAAATCACAGAACTTCCTCAAGAATATTCTTGAGCTGACCTGTACTGTAGATCTGGAACACGGAGAATGACCCATTTTTTACAGAATAAGAAAATGACAAGCCAGGGAATGATGGTGAGAAAGGACATTAACTCCTTCTTGACAAGACAGCACGTCAATGTTCAGCTGTTCTATAGCAGCGAAAGAGAGGGTCCATCACTAGGCAACAGACTTTACTGCGTGTGTGTGTGCGTTGTGCACACGTCACATCACTGTGGATTTGAACCGGCCAAGTGTTTGAGTACACAGCCTTCCACAATGGCAGAATGATGCTGGCACAATGGAGACAAATTAAAACATCTGTGTGTAAACACCTGGCCATTGTACACTTTCAAGCCTGTGTACACTAGCAGTAGTAAGAGCAGTAGCAGTGTGTGCGCTTACGATCAGGGTGTTGAGGTAAAGATTTTCCATTATTAATCCCACAGTGGGGAGATTTTGTAGGCACACTCATGTTTAACACATTGGCCAGGAACAGAACCCCCACCGGGAATCAAACCGAGGCCCTGCACATGGTAGATAAGAATCCTACCACTGAACCACCAGTGCTGCACCAGATCTTGATTTGATCATCATGGATACATGCAGTTCCAGTATACAGCTTGTTCCTGTGGTGTGTTTAAAAGGTACAGGCCTGTGTGTGACCAGGGACAGGCCTGTGTGTGACCAGGGACAGACCTGTGAGACAGCAACTTCAGCATGTTGAAAGTATTTCCACAGTGAATGTAATGAAACTGAAGAGGCTTTATTGAACACACAAGACGCCTTCACACAAGTGACAAACACAGACAACCGAAATGCTTGAAATGAAAAAAAGAAAAACCCACATTTTATTGCACTTAAGTTATAAGAAAATAAAAAATTCTAAGTGAATCAAACAAATACACAATCCCTTTAAGTTTTTTTTTTCTCCTCTGTCTGTTTTCTTTTTTTGCCAGGCAGTTTACATGAATTTGAAAAAATAAAACACCTGTGATGTCTGATTTCTCAAACCAGACCATAAATTAAACAGAAGGGAAAAAACAAAACAATGATAGAGCGAGATTGTTTTTCTCTTTTTTTAACTTTTTTTTTCTTCTTTAATATACAGTGTTATACCACTTTCACAGTTCAGCTTGAGTTGTATGACTCTTGGAGATTGAGACGATTTTTGTTTGGCTACGAGGTTTTGTCTGTTCACTTGGTTGCTTGTGTGTCGTTCGCAAACCAGGAGACTGTTTCAACTGTAACATGTAATACTCAAAGCACTAAGACTCTCCTGCCATTCACTACTTGTCAGTATGCTTGTTATTTTTTTTGTCCTTTCTCGTTTTTTCGTCATTGATTTCTTTTATTTTCGTGCCTGTTGTTTCGGATAGAGCTGAACAGAACCCCAATGTCGCATGGACAGTTTGTTAAAACCAATATATGTTTTGCTTGTTTTTCCTTTTCCTCTTCGCCAGCTCATACAAGATTTGTACATGTCCCCAAAGAACAAGCTGAAAGAGCTTTGACCCCAGGAATGTGTTTACGATTTGCCCAAAAACGCACGCACACACACACACGCACGCAGACATCTTTGTCTGTCAAACACACTCCCTCCTCTCAGCCTCGTAGAGGCACGTTTGGCTCAAGTTTAAGTGGCAAAAACAAAACAAAGACAAACCAAAACAAAAAAAATAATAAGAAGAAAAATGTTGGTTGTTTATTTGTCATCACGTAGCTCTTTTACCATGTGTGTGTGTGTCTTTAAAAAGTCCAAACTTAGTCATATCAAGAGTTGATTTTGGAATTTAGTCTGGGACTAAAACGTCACAGCAAGTTAGAAGTTCCATCTTTTTATTTATTTTCTCTCGTCTGTTCATCTAGCAGCATAAATACAGTTTGGCCACTGGGGAGAACAGTACTGGGATTGAGAGAGAGGGGGCGCTGTTCAGTGGCATAGAGAAAACAGGTTCTTGCCGCCAACTGTGACACCAGCATTAGGGAACAAACCCCACGCCGCCTCAGGACAGCATTAAAATCTGGGAGGCTCCACACTCCAGCTGGAGACCAAATAGAAAAAAAACTACAGAAAGTAAAACTCAAGAAAAAAGAAAATGAGAGCTAATAAAGTGTAACACTGGGACTTGGCGGGATGCAAAACCACGAAAAAGAAGCTGAAAGAAACGGAGGGCTGACAAAACCAAGTTGAGGTGAAATTCACATTTTTTTGAAGAAAATCAAACCAGGAAAAAAAGTGTGGAGTAAACTGTAAAATAACGATAAGAAACGGGTCTAAATTGATTAGTGAGACAAGCTGGGCGGGTGTCTCCCCCCCCCCTCCCCCCCAAATGAGCCCCCTAACATGGCACACACCAAGAAAAGCTCAACACTGAACTCACCCTCTTGACAAATGGTTTCCCTCTGTCTTCTGTCATGTACTGTATACAGTGTGTATTTTTTTTTCCTCCGTTAGACAGTTGGCTGTTTATGTTGGGTGGGATTAAAAAATAATATATCTTTATACATCTCAATGTTCATGTTTCAGGCTTGAGCGAGCAAGTCTCTGTGCCAAGCTGCCCCTAAACCGGTGAGGATGAGGAGTTACCGTGGAGAGTTAGGCCTTGGCCATGTTTCCGTCCTCGCTCCTTAGCCGCGCCCCCCCCCCCCCCCCCTCTTCTTTCCCAGCCAACAGCAGAGCGCGTACAAGCCACGCCCCTTCCGTCTCCACCCCATCACCCTCCAAATAAACCAAAGGATCAAAGTAGGGGCGAGGTAGAGGCCAGACGAGGACATGGGCGCCGCCCGCATCTGCTTTTTCGTCGGTAACATTCGCCTAACGAAAGACTGGGGGTGGGGGGAGGTGGACACAGACGGGGAGTAGAGGCCCGCAGCTCGTTGATGGGGATGCTTGTGGGTCGCCAGAACAAGGGGAAGGAGCGTGTCCAGAGTCTGCTTCTTCTTCCACTTTTTTCCAGGGGCCTCACCCTACGTTTCCCCCTCCCCTTCCCCCTCTCTCCTGCTCGTTCTCCTCACTTCATGTCCACGTCAAAGTCCAGCACCAGCAGCTTGGTCTCCTCCGTGCCGTTGCGGCTGCCGACAGCGCACACCAGCTTGGTGTTGGACGCTCGGATGCGCCACACCACGCCGCCGCTGCCCCCGCTCTCCAGCGTCACCAGGTTGCGGATGAACTCGCCCGTCTTCAGGTCCCACAGCTTGACGGTGCCGTCGTCCGAGCTGGTGATGACGAAGTTCTTGTTGAACTGCAGGCACGTCACGGCGCTCTGGTGCTTGTGCGGGCCTGGAGGGGGGGGGGGGGGGGGGATGGATGAGAACCATGAAAAGGAGGGAGTACGCAGTGGACAAGGATGCAGACGAAGAGCAGAGAGACAGCAGAAGATGGTAGAGATCGAAGAAGAGAAGACAGACAGAATACGAACAGAACACGTTTCAGAAAAAGAACACGTTTGGCAGGAATGATACGAAAAGCGCAAGACGGAGACAGAGCCCTGAGAGGCAGAGCTGACGGAGGAGACGTCCAGATCTCCAGCTGTGAGATCCCTGAACGGGAGCCGTCTTAAGCTGCCACAGGCCAGGCTGTAGACAGCTGTGCATGCCTGACAGACACCAGACCTGAGAGGAGAGCCCTCCAATCTACAGCCTCCTGTCAGCAATTTGCACCACATTCCACCCCCAGATAGAGCACATTTGGCTAGAGGTGGGTGATACGCATGAAAAAGCCCCGCTCTCGTATCTTGGGCAGCCGACCATGGAAAAGCATGGCTAATAGAGGAGAGGAAGACTGCTACAGTACCACAGCTGCTATCTGACTAGAGATGGCTGGAATGGTAGAGATGCGCGTGTCTGTCAATGTGGCTGGCAGAAACACACACAGGTGGCTTGAATACTGTGATGGCTGATGCCATTGTCACTCCCTTTCAGCTAAACACCTTGTGTGTGTGTGTGTGTGTTTGTTTGTGCGCGCCTGCTTGTGCTTGGAAAATGCGGATAACAAATTAAAATCTATTTGTACAGCCCAAACAAAACAAGACTTTCAACATTAACGCTTTTAACGAGGTTGCTATGGCAGCAACAGGACTCAAAAAGTAATTATCATGACGTTCCATTTCCTATGAAACCGCATTTAAGGCGGAGAACACACACACACACACACTTCCTGCCATTTCTTCTTTTCTAAGTGAAATATTACAGTTGCTTGGGCTCAGTTCCCTGGTGCCTGCCTTTGTCTTTCTCAAGTGCAAACGCAAGCCTTGCATTTTCTGTTCTCTGCATTCCTGCCCCACAAAAAAATAATAATGACAGTTCCTCCCCCCACCCTGCTCCCTCACCATCCCCCCCTCCTCTTTTTTCATTTCCACAACAAAGTGGTATCACTCCCTCACTACCTTGTCCCTAGAGTACCCTGTCACACGACGAGGGTTAACAGTACAGTCTGACGACTGTCTTATCTAAACGCACTAATGAACCATTGAAAATTGCCCACTGACCCAATTAGGTGACCTACAAACACCCCCCCCTCACCCCCACCCCACGACCTCTCAGATACACGCCGGCTTGCCACATCCCTTGCGGGCTCTGGGGCAAGACAGCCCCTCCTCCACCTCTCCCTCACAAAAAGGGACACCCCTTTCTTTTGCAGATAGGGCGGGACGAGCATGGGTGATGACAATGTTCTGTGAGTGTGTGTGTGAGGTGGTGACAGCTGCCTGCAGCTCTCCATCCAGGGTAGAGTAGAGTAGTTCACTCTGAACCGATGCTGCAGCTTCTGGCCAGTCAGTCGTCTCTCTCCTTTCCTAACAGAGGAATGCGGAAGGCAAACAGAGCCAGGGGGGCGGGGGGTGTCTGTGTATAGAGCTGCTGGCTGGTAAAGCGCATCCTGGCTTGCTGACCATGTCCTGGCTCTGGCCCACAACGCAGCTGGGCACTACGCCCATCCCTCCCTCCCTCCCTCTCGTAGTTGGTCCTAGCCCTGCCTGCCTGGGCCCCCAACTTCCATATTCACACCCGCCCAATTTCCAATCCTGTTAATTATCCTCATCAGGGGTCCCCTAGTCTAGAAGCCTCCACACACAGTACTGTCACAGTGCGGTTGCTGTGGTGGTGGGGGTAGCCTCACCTTGCAGGGTCTGCAGGCACTGGCCCGTCTTGATGTCCCAGATCTTGACGGTGGAGTCAGCATTGCCCGACACCAGGATGTTGTCCTTGAGCTCCATGCCGCTGGTGAGGGACTGGTGACCCGTCAGCGTGTGGATGCAGTTGCCCGTCTCCACGTCCCAGACCCGGATGGAGGTGTCCAGCGAGCCGCTCACCACGTGGATCCCATCAAACTGGGGGGGGAGGATACATGTTGGAATACAACCCAACACATTGTACTCCAATACCGTATTTATTTTACTAAAGACACACTTTTATTCATGGTTTGGCTGGTATTTGGAATTCACGCATCTACAGGTTAATATGTTACGTTAATATACCAGCCATAGTCAGCCTAAATTCCCCCCCCAACATTTGATTTATAGTCCAGTGTGATTTATATGTTTTTTTCCGCATTCATTATGAATTTTTCGGACTTCGGAAAATACGGTACATACAATATAATATGTATTATACAATGCTATAATTGATAGTATGTATTATAGGGGTCTGTCTCCATCTATATGGAGATGACCCCTAACAGACATGACCCTTCTCTGAAGGTGATGGCAGCAGTGTAAATGCACAGTCGACACAGTGTAAGAGGGTCATACTGAACCCATCAATTAACCTCCACACCTCTGGCTCTCACTATTCAAGGTACGTTTATGCATCAGGTCAATATGGAGATGACATCAGGGGGTGAACCCCACCCTCCTCTGTCTGTAAACACTGGCAAGGCTCCTGTATTTACATGCTGAGTCCCTTCTTAAGGGATGAACAGCCTTTTGAAGGGCAGAACCAACACAAACCCCTTTAGAAATAATTGCCCTGTCTAGTGGGGAAGGTCCATCCAGATTTCCAAGCTGCATTAGGCAGGCTAGCAACCCAGCTGCACATTTTACAAAGAGGTTGTCATTATCATGATTTAGATGGCAGCATTCAGTGGTTCCTGTAAAGGGACTCTTGCAGTTGGTAAAATGCATGAATTCTAATTATTACTGCAAGAACTGTAATGAAGTAATAAATGTAATAAAGTTCAAAAGAGAAATTTGATCAAATCTGATCCTTGGCTGAGGGGATTTACTAAACCACATTGCAAAATGTTTGCTGGTTGAGTATCCTGTTTGTATGTGTGTGTGTGTGCGTACACAAAAAATACCTGTGACGAATAGCGATGGAAAGTCTATCGCCTGAAATTCTGTTAGAACACTACACCTCTGAGCTTGACCTTCTGCACATCATTTATAGATGGTCTATTTGTAGAGGGCTTCAAACAGTGTTTTTCTAAACGTGTCAGGTGAGCTGAGAGGTGCAGGTGAGCTCACCTGTAAGGAGTAGACTCTGTTGGTGTGGCCTTGCAGTGTGTGGAGACAAGTCTCTGTCTCTGGGTCCCACACTTTCACCATGAAATCGTAGGCACCGCTGACCACACGCCGCCCGTCGTACTGGACGCAGCGCACTGCCGCCACGTGGCCCATGAGGACGTGTAAACACTGGCCCGTCTCAATGTCCCAGACGCGCAGCGTGGCGTCTCGGGACCCGCTCACCACTCTGGGAGGGAGGGAGGGAGGGAGGGAGGGAGGGAGGGAGGGAGGGAGGGAGGGAGGGAGGGAGGGAGGGAGGGAGGGAGGGAGGGAGGGAGGGAGGGAGGGAGGGAGGGAGGGAGGGAGGGAGGGAGGGAGGGAGGGAGGGAGGGAAGGTGGACAGGCCCCCGTTAAAAACAGCAACCAAGACTACTCCACCATTTCACATCTGTCTTCTAGTTAAGTTAGTGGTAAGGTTAAAAATAATCAAAACATGATTTGAAGTGGTGCTGAAGGGAAATGCTGGACAAGTTGAGTGGAAGCAGTACAGAGCTTTTGCACAACACAATACCCCCTGTTCCCCCACTGCAGCCAGCCCCTGCCTCGTCTTCATTTATAAAATGGCTCCCGGCTCAACAAAGATGGAATTTGCAGACATGCTCGATCACGGTCGGCCATGTTGCCTGGTGGTTCTTTCGCTGAGTGACTAATCAAATGTTCCACAAAACCAATGTGGACCCCCCCCCCCCCTCCCCCATCCCCCGGGGCAGGAGGAAGGAGCTAGTGATGTCTAAAGCGGAGGGGGACTGCTTGGGCTGGCTAGCTCTGTTCTATTCAGTCCCCATCAGCTGCTCTGTACACTTCACAAGACACATTGTCAAGTTCTAATGTGCGGCGATGTACTGCTCTTTTGACAGCACGGCATTGCGTACCAACGGCGGTGGGATTCCACTAGGGCTTATCTCTATAACACAGCGAATGAACGATCATTGATTTGTGTATCTACGCTGGGTAAGGTCAAGGATTAGATCAGAATTTCAAGGGAGAGAGAGGGAGAGAGGGAGAGAGAGAGAGAGAGAGAGAGAGAACAAATAAGCCTGGAAGACAATTTCTTTGGGAACCTCCATCAAATGAACATTCAGTGGACCAAGGGCCTATGTTGACCTAGATAGCCTAAGATGGGCTTTCAGGATACCCAGCCGTAAGAAACGACACAGCTAAGGAAAACCAACAGCAGGGAAGTCTGAGGCTTGGTATCCAGCATGCAGACTTAAAGAAGCAAGGGCCCTCCTTCGATGAAGCCGGCCTACCTTTTCTCGTGCAGGTGCATGCAGCGCACAGTTGAGGTATGCCCGTACAGGGTGTGGATACATTCTCCTGTCTCAGCGTTCCAGACCTTGAGTGTTCGGTCGGTGGAGCCACTGATGATGATGTTGTCCCTCATCTGGGAGGACCACACGCCCCCTGTGTGCCCCACCAGCGTCCGCAGACACTGCAAACAAAGCAAAAACAAACGCACCCTTTAATACGATGTTCCACATTTCGCTCACGTTGAATCATGCTAGAGATATGGTGATATATAACATAGTGTTATGTTGCGCAGACATGGGATATACCCTAACCTCCTATTGATTCAAGGAAATAGAAAAGGGATTTAAATTGCTATGACCTTTATAAAATCTCGACTCAAGTCTATCCATAAGTTCTACCTTGACACCTAGGAGTATCTTCCCGACCTTTCGCTGAATTAGTGTAATTGCTTTTACTTTTCTGGAGGAGAATGCAGGGGCTTGTTCCATGAGGAAGGACGGAAGGATGGATGGTGGTAATGGAAAAAAAAAGTGAGTCATTCTTTCCTAATTTGGAACGGTAGATTAGCTATTGATTACTGTGATTATGGAAATCTTTCTCATCTATTCAATTTGTGCCTCCACCCTTATAGTCTCACAGAATTTAATTATCCCTCAAGTGTATTTAATTCAACTTTTTCGCCTTTGTTTGAGGGAGAGGGAAGTTCGGAAGCCCGCTACATCCATCGGGTGATGGTGCTTGTTATGATCGGTGACGTGAGTGCGGCGTAAAAGTGTCAAGGGACGGCCCGCCCTGTGACCTCTCAGCGGTGGTAGAGGAACAGTGGGAGTGGCGAGAGGCAGAAGGGAGAGATGTTCAAGGCAGAGAGCAAGGTTCCATCTCTACAAGTCTCTCCTTCGCTCGTCGGCGATAAAAGGAATTGCTTCATTAAACTTGGAGGCCGAAGCGAGGCTACCCTTCTCTTGACCCCGTCGGCCATGTTTATGGTGCCCCCGATCGGCCATATTTCACTTCACTCCTCCTGAACTCCGAGGCTTTAATACACAAGAAGGTACTAAGGACAGCCAAATCAAGCTTTTTTTGGTTATGTTTAGAGAAACCTACCGCAAGTCTATTTCCCTGAATTTCACAACACAAACTAAAACAATTTTGCATCCCAGCATCATCGAGGATCACAAAGTCAATGATCAATTAACCAGGTTTGCAGTCATACCAATTGATACAAAGGAGTTTCCCTCGGGATTAATAAAGTATTCTGAATCTGAATCTGTATATCTGATCCTTTCCACCACCCGGTAGGCAGGCATTTTGGGAGTGGTAACATACACAGACAGCCTGTGTGTGTGCCCTGCCTGTGGAGTGATGGTGGGCGTCTGTCTGCCTGTTTGTCTGCCATCTTAGATCAGCCTGACAGCCAGTGAGGATGTTGACTGGCACCTAGCTGCCTTTGAAGCTCAGGATTTCTCCATGCAGAGCTTCCAGTGTGTTTGGAGTTCCAGTGTTGCTGTCTGAAGGAGGGGGAGGGTGCACGAAGTTCCTCCTCAGATTCATGTTTTAATTAGTGCGAAGGAAAAATGGATGTTGCCAAAATGATTCATTACTGCCATTGATGCAACAGAAAATAACAGATTTGCTATGAAAGGCATGAACCATGGATCCGATCTCCTTTTATTCGTAAGTAGGAGTCTAATTCCAGTTTTCATGACTTCACCAAAGAGTGTAGCTCTCAGGGAGATGAGCAGAGTGGGGTTACGAATGATCTGCTGGTGCAATTGCTCCCTGATTGTGAGACAGCAGGGGGCCAGATCAGTTCTGTACTGGGGCGCTGTACAGCTCTGAGAGGAGAAAGGAACTTGGGAAGCAAAGAAGAAGAAAAACTGTCAAAGCCCTTTACCAGGCTTGAAGCTCCATCGATCTTACAAGATTAGAAAATCTATCCAACATCCTCTGAACATGCAAAATCAAAGAAGATTCATACATAATTATATTATAATTATAATTCCTTAATTAATGGTTCCAAGAACAAGGAAATTAAATTGAGGGAATACTGTTTTTATTTACAATGATGCTGTTCTTATACATATACCATTAATAAAAGGAAGGAGACAGAACTATGCAAGGTGTTCCTCAGCTGTTGTCCATATCAGTTGATGGACCATGTCCAAATGCCTTTTTAGATTCCATCACATTTGAAGTTGTTTACATCCTCCCAATGATATATTCAAAAAAGCACACATCTCCTTTCTGTATTTCCGTGACGGTGATTGAGCCACGATAGAAACTGATCTCAGATCAAATCGTATCACAGCTTAGGATGGAATCCCAGCCTTCCTCGGTGTAACAGCTGGGAGAACACAGCTGAAATGGGGAATTCAAAGCATTCCTGCTGCAAAATTCCTCACTGAGTCAGCTTATCTCCTCTCCAAAGTGAAAATCTTGCTGTTGCTATAGTGAGGGGGCAAAATGAATGGCCAGTATGATGCGTTGTGCACATGTTGGCTTTTCTCTCCCCCTCCCTCACCCCTCTCCCCTGAAAAACTGACAGAAACTGGAAAGAAAGTGTCCTTTCCTGGAGACGGGATTTCTGATGGTGGAGTGGGGGGGGACTCCTCCATCTCGTATCGATCCTAGTGGTGAGTAAGCCCGTTAGTCCTGGAGTAAGCAATGGGGAAATGGCTTCCCTGAGCTCTCCTTTCAGACTTCAGGGTTTTCGGGCTCTTAAGCTGGGCCTTGGAGTGGAACACCACAAACACAGGCCAAGGTCAGACAAACAAGACAAGCAGGAAGGCTACAGGAAGGGGGTGGGCGAGAGAGAGAAGCTGCAGAGTGCATCTACGGCAGCCAGCTCTCTTCAGTTAAACCGAGAGCAGCGCTTCTTTCGAGGGAGACTTCTAGAAGGAAGCTAAACAGGCCTGGCCTGTCACACTGAGGGTTGATGGATGGTTGCAGCCAAGGTCTCAAAAGGACTGGGAGAGAAAGGCAGGGTCCAAAAGAAAATCCTTTACTGAAGAGAAGGAGAATTTGCATGGAAAAAAAGGCGGGATGAAAAGGAAACCCAGTTGCAGCGTAATCCCCCCTGTCTTGTGCTTCCTGCCTGATCTGGCAGCGGCCGCCGCTTCAAACGAGATGGCCGACTGCTTAATTGGCCGTTTCCTTCCGCTGAGGCATCCCCTCAGGTGGCGAACATTGGGAGACGGTGAGCTACGCAAGACGTGTTGGTAACAGCCTGTTACAACCCCAGAAAGACTTTCCCCTTAAAAACAACCACTTCCAGCACCAAACGTTATGGGGCATTAGATATGCGTGTATGGTATCTTAGCGCAGTTGCATCCTGAGATCAAAAGACCCTATTGCTCTCGTGCTGAGAGCAATCACAGCGTGGGACTGCACATCTGTTCTGATCGCTTGCAAGGTGGCGGGAGCTTCGACGTGAGCTGCCGTGTCATCCGGATCTTCACATCATGGTGGCAGGGCGCCAAGCAGCGTGGCGAAGCTATCCGATGACCTTGGCTGGATCTGTTCATATCAGTTCAATGCTGGTGATGGGTGAGTTGCTGCCTGGCCGGGTGCCAACACTCTCTATCTTTTAAGAGGCAGCTTCCTGGCCTGAGCAGCAGCTGCAGTGATCTGCATCTTGGCTCTTGAATAAGAGGGGAAGAAAAACGACGCTACATTGTATACACACATGTGCACCCTACCGACGTTTAATGCTTCCACTGTGCTGTGGGCTGCGCCAACGTGATTTCCCTATTCAATTCACGTGTTCTCTAAAAACCGAGCGAGAGAAAAGGAGAAATTGCATGGAGGGCCCACTGTGAAAAGGGAGTCCGGCGACGGGGGCATTGGGGGAGGTGTGGTGATTTACGAGGCGACCACCACCTCCACCAAACCCTGTAGCCCTGCGCTAACAGGCCCCATAAACCAGCCGCGCGAGGTGCATGTCACGCCTCGACTGCATCCATGAATACTAACAGCGCCTGAGGACGCCGTGCCTAAACGAAGAAGAGGACAGCAGGGCAGGAGGAGAGAGGAGGGGGTTGGTAGAAGAACAAAATGGAGTCCCTGGGAATATATTCTTTAGCAGTCATAGTATTTGGCTGTGCGGTCGTACTAATCAATTACACTCACGACAGGGTGACATGTCTTCTGAATGCGCAAACCTTGAATCAAAAACACGGCGCTCTGGCAATAAACCCTGCATGCTAACATAGCACCTGAGGAGATAACAACTGACTGGTTCAATGGATGTGGGGGTTCTACAAGGGGGCTGGACGGACGCGTACCTTCCCGTTGACTGCGGACCACACCTTCAGCGTGTTGTCGTCGGAGCCGCTGACAATGCGGTTGCCGCAGAATTGGAGACAGGTGATCACGTGGTCGTCGTGACCTTTCAGCACCTGGGGGGGGCGAGAGAAGGAAGGATGAACAAGACAGAACGTCAGCAAATGACAAATGGACCGTGTGTGTGAGGGTGTGTGTGTGAGGGTGTGTGTGTGTGTGTGTGTGTGTATGTGTGAGCGAGATTTTGCTAGCTGATACTGGGTCACAGAAGTGCTGACTCCACGCTACGAGCTTGAGGAACGCAGGGGAGTGTGAAGAACGTGTTAACTGTGAAGGGAACCTCACAGACAGGCCGCCAGGACCCACAAGCTTTTAGAAATTAGCGGTAGCATACGAGGCACATTACCAGGATCGCTCTGGCGTGCTAACAGAGCTAAATTGAGAGTCCCCTTTATAAAAAAAAAAAAACGAAAGTGTAAAGGCAGTTGGCAGGTGCCAGATGGTGCCGCATAACCTCTTTGAGGAGGAGGAGACAAAGTCTGGGCCATCCTGGATGAAAGGGCAATTACACAACAGTCCAGGTGAGAGGGACAACTGACCTTACTCTGACTGACTCTACTGATGGGTCAGCTTAAAACCACATTGGATCAAAGCTACGATAAATGTTTGAATGGGATGTCAAAATTTGGATACAAAACGTGTTTGGGTCATTCCTCGGCTATCAATGAGAGTAGATGGTAGACTGACCTTGGGTGATTTGAGGTCCCCTCTCCTCCAGTTGGTGTCTATCCTGTGCTGCCTGATGTAGGCACTCTTCCAGGGGCTGTGGGTGAAGCCAGGCTTCACCATCTTCCTCTTCCTGGGAGGCAGAGGCTCATCGATGCCTGTGGAGAGATCCCCTGCATGTGAGATATCTGTCTGAGCCAAGGTTGCAGGAGATTTGACCGTAGTGAACAGGTGAACGTTGTTCATATGCTTGACATTTAAGAACTGAGAGAGGGGGGGGGGGGGGGGTGAGGAAGACCTATTAATTCAGTCTGATTCGCGGCTTCATTCAAGGGAGTTATTTTAATAGGGATCCCGCACTGAGTTAAGTAGAATAAGGGGCAGTGCTGATGCCTGCGGTGGCTATAAATAGTATCTGAGCGCGCTCACTGGCTGAGGGCATGCGTCTGACCGGGGCTAAATCGTGGACTCACCCTCTTCCCTGCACTTCTCCCTCCACAGCAGGTTATCTTCCGCTAGAATGCGCCAGTAACGACACGTCTGCGCTGCTTGGAGCAAATCCTTGGGCTCCAAGAAGGACAGCACGTACAAGGCCAGCTGTCGGACAGAAGGACAGAGGAATTATTCCTGTTCACTCTTTCGAATACCTTTGGTTTATTGAGGAAGTTATGGTGGGGCAGGAGAGCCAGAGGCACACAGGGAGGCCTGATGAGGTCACAATCTCCCATGATGCTTTGCAGGGGACAGCTGAACCAAAATGTTCTGGGAACAGTAGGTTCTTCAATTCTGATTCTTCTGATTCTGTTTCTGAAGAGGGGATGGAATGGTGGCCGAGAGGGATGGAGGAGAGGGAGATGTGTCGAGAGGCTGGGAGGACTGGTACCTCTTTGGGCAGCAGGGAGATGAAGTCCCGCTGGAACTGCGGCTCGATCACCTGCATCATGTGCTTGACCTGCGTGGGCTCGCAGCTGTCAATCAACTCATCCAGCGCCAGCAGCTTCTCTGGGCCACTCCAGCTCTGGAACAAACAAGCAGGAGAGGAGACAGGGTCAGAGAGGACAGGGTAAGAGGAGGAGAACGCCCAGATGTGTGTGTGTGATTGAATTTGAGTGCAAATTAAGGAAATGAAGTCCTGTTTGTTTGTACTGCCACCCCAAGTGCGAGCACAGCCCCTCCACTGTGTACGGGAGAGAGAGAGTGTACTGGAAGTCCAGGGTTACGAGTTAACGTGCATAATGGTAAATGTGTGTTTGTCTGCCCATGAGTGTGTGTGCACCACAAATCCCCCCCCCCCCCCCCCCCCCCCCCCCCCCCCCCCCCCCCACCCCCACCATCAACAGAAGCCAGATGCCAGAGGCACCTGAACATCCTCTGCTGGCGAGAGGAACATTAAAGGGCCATTTCCACATCAAGCGCTGGCCCTCATCAAGGCAGTAATTATGGCTCTGTGGGGGAATTTTGGAGCATGAATGTTGATGTTAGCTAACGTATCAGTGTATGTTTGGACCAAGTGGCTGTTGTTCGACTTTTGAAAGAGCTTTCAAATGTAACACGGCGTTAACAGGCTACTACGTGTATTAGGGGCTGAGAGAAAATGCTAAGCACCTGTAATTTGTCCGTTGAGATTCACCACAGAAGTGGCCTTGCCTCTCAGGGAAGGCTTTGTACCACACAGACGTTGTTCTCATAAAAAAACCACATACTAACTTTCCTCTCATCTCAACCAAACCACAAAACCAACCCTCAGTGACGCAGAAGCCAACGTAACATTCCTTCCAGATTATCTGAATTATGCCTATGATTCTCAACTGCCAAATTCCTTTTTTCCTCAATCATCCACTGTGGCCAGAGGGCTGTCTGTACATGCTCTGACTAGATAGGGAATGTACAGAATGCAGATACAGTGTGTATAGTATGCTTCCAGAGTTAAGGCCTATGGGCTACGATCAGGTGAGGTTGTCAAGGATTTTTCTTAATAAAAACAACAGTACCGCAAGCTCCCACTGTAACAGCCAGACATTTCACAACATTATTGTAATTTGGGGAGATGAGTAAGTGTTAAAATGTGTTATGTAACGTGTCAAAAGGCCTTTACAGACTTTCATTTATTTATTTAACACTTTTATCCAAAGCGACTTCCAAGAGAGAGCTTTAACCATCATTGACTGGTATGATGGTGTTAAATGGTCAAAGAATTCAAGCTGACCACATCCCAACTTTAAAACAGTACATTAAACAATTTACATCAAGACACTAAAAAACAGGCTCCTTTAGCTCACTCTGTTTCTCATTGCTTGCTGTCCCAAAATTTGATTTTCACCAACAGCAGAAAGCGTCATTGTTCACCAAATTTGAAATGTGATTAAAGTTTGTTGCAGGAAATGTACTTAGATCTAACTAACTCTCCTGAGAGAATACCATGTGCAAATAATGAAGATGAGTCTTGACATTCTGCTGCTTTTAAAGAAGCTATTATCTTTACTCAATGCTTTGAAGGCAAAGACCAAGGAGCTTATGTGCTTCCTGTTTATTTCCCTCAAGACTGCGTTTATAAGTGGCAAAACCAATTCTGGCACAGCTGATTGTAATAAAGCGAGAAAGAAACTCGGGACACCAGAGCAGCTGCATTTCAGTGCCTGCCAACTCAAATCCCACCATAACCAAGAGACTTATCGATGAACTTGTCATTGAGCATGTGGATGGTCATCCATATGTGTTTGCCCAAGTCGGTCATCGTCCCTAGCGTCAAACTCACAGGACGTTAATGGTCAGAAACCAGCAGAATTCATGGAGTAAACGGGCAAAAATCTATTTCTAGACCTGTATACTAGATGAGACCTAAAAGCACAATATTTTAACTACCTATTTTGGAGTCTAAATAGGAAGGATAATTTCAATTCCATGCTACACTGCGTGGGATAATGTGAAAAGGGACCAAAATAACAAGGCAGCAATTAATTCTAAGACGAACATTGATTAGGGAAGAGCATCTGCTGGGTGACCAGGGGAGAGGGACGGACAGTCAGACGGACGGTCGTGATGCGAATTGACAGGAGCCTTACCTGAAATGTTCGGAGCCATTCCTGCAGCCCCGTGGGTGGCTGGATGGAGGTGATGCGCCGCCTCTGCTGGCCCTGCCCATTGGCAGTTCGGATGTGCCCAAAGGTCGTGGGTCCAGGGTACGGGACCAGCCCTGGACTGCAGGAACAGACAAGCAAGACAATTCCAAATGATCCCAGGGCAACCAAAACTGAGGTGGACATAGAAACTTGCGGATGTAGAGAACCGCTCATTTTGAACATATGAAAACATATCCAGGGCACTCTAGGATAGGATTTGAAACTGATGTACAAACAAGATTTTCAGATTCTCAGTAGAAGCAGGTGGTTCGTTATGTTGTCTGCAGATCTTTGCCACCTGGTTCTAATTACAGACAGCAGAGCAAACATCCAAGTGCAGAGAAAGCTGTGGAGCAGGTACTAATGAGGCTCGTGGTCGCTGTTTCCTGCTGAGAATAGAGGCAGAGGCTTCCTAAAGCCGCTTCCCCTCCAAAAGAACAGGCAGCTGTTGGTGTGTGTGTGTTGGTTTATGTGTGTGTGTTGGTGTGTGCGGTTCCAGTCAACAGCAGCCTACTTATGGACATGGTCGAATGATTTTCTAAGTAGTACAATTTTACAATGGTTCTTGATGTTGTTTATGAGAAGAACCCACAGGTAACATTTTATTTTCTTTGCGATTCCTCCCAACCTCCTCCCACAAGACCACAACACGCAAATCCAGAATTCCCTACAGAGCAGCGTTCTCCATCAACGTCCCTTAAAGGCTAAAATGCATCGGATTAAGGGTTCTAAAAGCACGCTGCTTCTACGGTATTTGTGGAAACAGCTGTTCAGCAATTTCAAGTATCTGCTTGGCGACGGAAAGATAAGGTAGGGGCCAGTGGAGGAGGAGGAAAGGGAGGGTGGAGAAGTGGGAGCTCAGTTTCATAATGGGTTCATATTTAATGGGATTGAGATGGTGAGCTGGGTGCTCTGGAGAAGCAGGCCGTTTCGTCGAGCTGCGAAGGATGGGGAGAACATTTTAATGGGCGAGAACATGCAGCGGTGAGCGCTGGGCGTGTGGGGCTGCGTGTCGTACGAGCGCAAGTAGGCATTCATTATTCATCCAGCAGACAGGTTCTGAGCCCCGTTTGGGGTTCGAGCTACCTTGGCCATGGCTCTGCTGTATAATGGAGTGGTTCCCATGGAAAAACGCATGGCAATTCATCCGGTTTTGTTTAGGCAAATGTCCGTTGTGCTGTGGGACGTCAGCGCTGTCAGCTAAGGTTGGAAGATAGCGACCATGGTTTCCTACAAAGTAGTTTATTGTTCCAACACACGGGCACTAGGCTGTTTGTGCCAGCTTATGTTTCTCTGTGCAGGTCAAAATGTCCCAAGGAACATTTGAGAGATTTCCTGTGGGTTCCCCTTCAGCAGCAGAAGGGAGGGGGGGGGGGGGACTTACCTTGAATAATCAGGGCCTTTGCAGGGTTTTTTTCCGGAAGGGAAAGTTCGAACCTCTGGGTCCAACTTCCTCTTCATCTGCAAGACGAAGAGAGAAGTGGATGTCAGAAGAAATCAAACAAATGCAACCAA
Source organism: Neosalanx taihuensis (assembly GCA_030340665.1). NCBI lineage: Eukaryota > Metazoa > Chordata > Actinopteri > Osmeriformes > Salangidae > Neosalanx > Neosalanx taihuensis. Next base: position 10,295,078 of record CM059301.1, read on the forward strand.
GATAAGAGGTGTACTATTCACATTTCTTTATTATGGCTGTGTGACCTGGCAAGCATGTATATTTGCAATTAACTTCCTACACTGATTAGTTCTTTTCAAAGCCGGAGGATTCATTTTGGTATCAACCTTTACAAGTGGCTCTTTGGACCCACACAAGGAAGGGAACAAATTGTAACCAACCCAATATGACTTTATGAAAAGTCTTAATCACGGCTTTGTAATATGCAATCACAAAACAGGGGATCCCCTCTAACCATAATGCTTTAGTAATCACCGGATGGGAACCCAGGTACGAGAATCATATGCTTCACTTGTGATTCAGCCCATGAAGTAAAGGGTGTAGAGTGTTTTTCCTCATCAGTTGTTTACTGAGGAGCCTCGGAGCGTACGTTCTGGCTGCTTGTATGCTGATGAGTTTCACTTATGCATTCCACCCTTGAAGGCCCTTTGACAGGAGTATGAGGTCCCGCCAAGGGCCCGAGGACAGGCGAGACCCAACGTGTATTCAGCAGGCCACAGGCCCCGGACACAAACACATGACACTGGCCAGGACAGCCTAAGCATAGACCCTCTGCAGTAGAACAGTGTGATTTATACTGATGGCGAAAGAGGAAAATAGAGCAGCCCCATTCTTTACTGTCCTTCCGCACGCACACATACACACACACACAAGTGCCCTGCTTTACTGCATAGTTGGAGCCTGGATACGGAACATCTAACAGCGAAAACAAAAGATTCAGTGTCCACTGCCTTGCCACACCGAGCCCCAAAACACTGATTTGAATAAAGCCTATTTTGGGGGCTGGGGTGTGGGGGTAGTACAGTGTCTCAAATGGATGTGTGGCCTGGATGAATGGAGAGGGCCTGCTTGGGAGGGACACATGGGACTTTCAAAGCATATCTCTCTGGGTTGCGTTTCACAGGCCAGACTGCCTTGTCCACAGCAGTCTGCTTGTGGCGTTCGTAAACAGGTCGGGTGAGGGAGAGAAATAAAAATGTTGCCCATACCTGATATACTGAAGGGGGGAATAATCACTAGATTTAGCCCAATCACAATAGGGACTGATGAGAGCACCACCCAGTAGCCACCCTGGCTACTTTGCCTGCTAATCAATGAATAGACTGACTGTCGTTCCAGAATCCGAAGCTTGAGGAGGAGGGGGGGGCATGTTTAAACAGTGGCATGAGCTGTACCATGCCCCATAATGAAACACCTTTACTGATTGAGGTTGTCATGACTAAATCAGTTGGCTGAGGAGGAGTCTGCTGGTGATGAGATGAGATGAGGGGGGGGGGGGGGTTCCATTAAGGTTTCCATTAAGGACCTCATGTGGGGAGGTTCATTTCAGAGTGGAAAGACGGACAGCTGATCAAGGCCCATCCAAACTAACGGGAGGAGAAACGACTCCTTGTATTGAGGGATGATGAGCGAGAGAAGCGAGATTCTCAGGATCACTGTGGACGGATGAAAGATTCCATGAAAAACCGTTGACGGACGCAGGGGAAGGCAACTTGATGATAAACACATTGTGTGCGCTTGCTGAGGGCATGAACGTGCTTTTCATTTCTATGGGAAATGAGGAACCGTTTCATGTTAAGAGTGCTTGAGCTTTACAAGATATTCACGCTTGTTAGGATCTCGTGTGCAAAGCTCACTCGCTGTTTCTTTGAGCGATGATCTCACTGCAATGGCAGTCCTTGCACCCGAGAAAGTGTATGTGTGTGATTGCGGCGGGGTGGGTAAAGTGAGATAGAGAAGGGGAAAAAGGTTGGTGCTATTTGATAGGGTGTGGTGTGTTTGCCGTTTGCCTGTGTTTGTCTGTCTACAGGGTTGGGGAGTCGTTCCTAAGTGCCTGCATTCAACAGTGTGTGTAACCAGTCGCTCATGTTTCAGCTGTGGGAAAGGGTAACCCCAGACAAATGGACTGAGTTGTGTCTGCGGAGCTTCTAATCGGTCCCACCATGCTCTGCTCTGCTGGCCTGGTCTCTCTCGCTCACCTTGGACAGAAGGGAGGCCGAAACAGGGAGCATCTGCTTCACCATGTTATTAAATGTTTCTACGAAACAGATCTGGCTCTTCTTCATGAGCATCACGTCCACTAACGTGTTTGTATGTTAACAAAATGCGCTGGATCGTCATGGTGAAACCTTGGTCTCTCAAAAGGAGCCGTTTGAATGGCATGTCTGTGAAAGGCCAATTATTCAATGGCTGCGTCGAACAGGCATGAAATCCCTTTGATAAACATCTCTCAACGAGAACAGCATCCATCGGAATTGCCCATGATTGCCTGAGAGATGGGAGAGAGCGATCTGTCTGCCAGCTCCTGGCAGGGGAGGTGGCACCAGAGCTATTCTCCTTTCAGAAATGGAAGCCATCCACTGGATCATATCTCTGCCTTTGAAGAGCGAGTCTGTGTGCCTTCAGTCTCAGCCTGTGGGGGCTGTAAAGAAGAGCGGGCAGAATTCTTATGAGAACACGCTCCAGGCGCTGACTTCAGAAGCAGGAAGGAGAGCGGCGATAACAGCAGCCCAGAAGCAGCAGAGAAAGACTGGGGAGCGCTAGCTGAACTGAAACGAGACAAACCCCTGCACGCTTCCTTCAAATCCCACCACTGACTTCCACCGTGGACTAAGACACGGGGGGGGGGGGGGGGGGGGAAGACGGGCACCCTTGCGGGGCAAATTGACCTATTTGTCTTAAATGCACTTGCCCAACATCTGGCCACGCTGCAACAGGTCCCATTGGCGTGGGGAAACGAGCAGGAAGGTATCAACGGTTTAGCACACATAACGTGAGCCCCCGTAATCTTCCACAGCTGCCAGGTCGCTCGCCCGTATTGTATTAAGCGTTCTGTACCTGCGTAACCGTGGACACGGGCGCCCGAAGAGGAGGGGCGGCCGTTAACGGCCATTAGGCTGATTTTCTGGTGTGCCGTTCATGTTGGTCGATTGCCTTTCATATGACTTGCACTCTCTTGCCGAGCCAAGTGATTAGGCAGATCATCGGCAGCGTTAATCATGAAATCATCGACACTTTGTAATGTTATCGGTACGTGGAAAGCTGTGATGGCTGCAGCAGCAGCCATGTAGAGTATTAAGGACACCCCCAGACTGTGCTCAAAATCCAATTCAAGTCAGAATTGCTCTGCTTGTGTTGCTGTTTATATATTTCCATTTGTACTGTGTGTGATTCTGGGGAAACCAAGCTCATTGGCATCCTTTATGACATTTGGCCTTGTACAGACCTGACACAGTGACCTATTATTAGTGTTCAAAGCTTCAAGAACACAAAGATGGTAACACACCCTTGAACATTAAACTTGGATAATCCAGATAGTAACACTATGCAGTTAGTTCAACACTTATAATACAACCTGTAATAATGACTTTTACAGGAATTAGCTGTAATATGTCACTTTTTCTTTAAGTCACCCTAAACAAAGACTATCACTGCCTGTTTGCTAAAATAATTGCGGAGGATAAACGAAAGATGATTGGAGGGAGGTTTCAAGTCAATATAATTTCACTACAAAATACTCATTTCCACAAGGTGCAGATCCAGTGATTCGACTAACGGATACGGTGACTAGAAAGACGTCGACAACGCGAACATGAAAGTGTTTCATTTCTTGTTCATTTGCAAATACTCCAGTAAAGATTATTAAAAAATTAAATACTATTAAAACATAATCTCAAATCTGTTCGTACCCAGATCCGCAGGATAAGTAAGCAAAGCCAAAAGATATTAATAATGAATACAAGGTACACGGACAGACTGCCCACATTTCATCCGAGTTCGCATCAAGGGTTTATCCTCCGCAATGACTAGAAGCATATGATGTTACAAATGACGGTATTATTCAGCCGTTGAGATAAAAACATATTTTCCCGAGCGCTGAGTCAATACGTCAGTCACTTTAATACAACTACAGACGGATTTTCCGCGGATGACAGTGCATATTGACAACAGAACGTTTATAATCCCACTTACTTTATAGAAAATCATCTTTAAAGTGCCGTAGAACCCCATTGTGGTAATCCGATGTAGGTTTCTCTGTTCACAACGAAATGCTGAAGCCGAAATAGTATTTTTGCGTGTTTGAAAGATCGCTCTGACGAGGGGAGGGCAGCGTACTCTCAGGCAGATCCGACACTATCTCCGATGTGGACATGCTCGGGCACGGCACCGGACGGGCGTGCGTGTGGTAGATTCCCGGTAAGGAAAGCTCCGCCGCGTCACAGAGAATGAGGCTCAGTATCAATGCGACTCAACCGATTCTGAGAGCTCGCGCTACCGACGACCCCACAGGACTGCGGGTGGATAAGCAAGGGAGAGAGATGAGGGGGGGGGGGTGAGACGCAGCATTCGATAGAGAGAGAGAGAGAGAGAGAGAGAGAGAGAGAGAGAGAGAGAGAGAGAGAGAGAGAGAGAGAGAGAGAGAGAGAGAGAGAGGGGGGGGGGGGGGGGGGGGAGTGGCGACTGGAGACCGTGCCCTCTTCACAGCCTTTCCAACACTGGCTTCTGCGCAGGAGTCAAATTACATCTTTCCCGGTGGCGAGTAGGCGAATGGTGCAGTCTGAGATTCAACAGTATGCGCAGCGCATCAATTATAAGACCGGGGCAACGAATATACGGACAAGCAGGAGGGAACCGGGCGGATATCATGCTTTTTCCCCCACAGCTGAACCGAAGGGACCCCCTCACTTGTTGCAGGGCTTCGTGAGAAACCCCACCCAGAAGAACCGAGCGCCCAAATCCCTCCTGTTCTATCCTCTCAAAGGGCAGGTGTTGCTCTCAACTCGTTCCGTGTACAGACGAAGGGAAAGATATTAATGAAGCCAACACAAATATTCAGCGAATAGCCCACAAGTGTATCATTTCCCCCCCCACGTAGTTCGGCCAGGTCTCCAAATTGGAAAACAGCCGGCCATTCTGCTCCATTTGGCCGTCGTGCATAACATCTAGGCCTACTTATGACGCACCTGGTCTGTACAAATCAATTCGATTGCATTCCCTCTCCAATGTTGCAAACAATTATGCTCACCTTAGTTAACATAACTACTGCCCAAGTGATGGCCAGATAACTGGGAAGGCTTTATTAGATGCAAAGAGCTGCCAGTGAGAAGCAATTAGTAGCTCTTAAACGCACACAAACCACAGTCCATAGCAAACAAACAACTGCAAATGAAAACTGGTTATTTATGTTCATGCGATTTATTCGTATAAAAACCACTTTTTAGAGAGGAAATACTGTCGTAGCCCAGCCTAAAGACAATCTGGTAACCTGCCACTACAGGTAGCAAATGCAGCTTGGCTTGTCTTATTCAAATAAAGTCTTCTGTTTATTTTGATCTATTCAGATGAACGGGATCGCAGGGAATTAGAATTAGACTCAGGAACAACCTGGCAATGAAAACAGTGTGCAGGGCTAGTATCCAGCCATCACTTTGAGACTTCTCATAGGAGCACAAGACAGGTCTTACAGCTCATGTATCATGTCAAATAAATTGACTTCAGAAACATAGATGGCATCCTATATACCCCCCCCCCCCCCCCCGCAACCTGCTAATCTAAGCATCGACATTGATCACACGTGACACTGCATGTCCTTGGGTCCTGAGCAGCCCACCTAGTTGTTAACCCCTTCATGCAGTGGCCCATCTCCTTCATATAACCAAATGCTGCAGACTGACTGATTCCTGCCTTTGAGGTTTGATTTGGTCGTATCAGTCTTCACCTCACAGCCTTTGCATGTGTCAGTCACACACTCACAAACATTAGTTTGAGATTATGCAGGATGTGAGAGCCAGTATCTGTCCACCCACGCTGGATCATGTGCAGATAATTATACAACATGTAGAAACCAGTTCTTGGTTGTAGGACAAATACACACCTGCAGGTGCACAAACACGTACACGTACACCCACCCACCCACCCACCCACCCACCCACACACCCACACACCCACACACCCACACACCCACACACCCACACACCCACACACACACACACACACACATCCCCCCCTTCCCCGTCCCCCTTCACACACACAGGGCTTGTAATGTTTCATGTCAAACAATTTCTTGAAAGGAGTTCAACTGGTGCCTCTGAAAGAGTTCACCTGTTCCCTGTGTATTGCCAATAAGGAGAGGACGGAGTGTGCGCAGGTGCAGGGGTGGCCAGATTGTCCAAAGCTCCTCTCCTCGCTTTCTCGCTTGTTGCCACAGCAACACCAAGCAAAGAGAGGGTGGGCGAGAGATGAGACGGCCAAGTTTTATCTGTATTAGTGAGTTTGAGGGATGGGAACAGGGTGTGTGGGGGGGGGGGAGGGTCTTTTGAGAATCCTGCTCGATTCCCACCAGTCCAACCTTTACACAGCACATTGGAATGCCTGGCATGCAGGAGAGGTTTCCCTTTGAGGGTAGAGGGGAGGGGAGCGTGACCTCTTTGTTGTTCCCCTTCTGCCGCACGCTAAAGCATTAACAGGCCTCCTCCTGGCACTAACTGCCCTGCTTATCAACCCCCCCCCCCCTGCCATCACTCTTCTACTCAGCAGACAGACAGACTAGGCTTCTTCAAAGCAGGTGTCTCTAGGAGCAAACTCATTTCAGACCCTTGCTCCCACCCCCGCTTTCATTTCTGAGTGATGAGATTAAAAGCAGCCAGATTTGCGATGAATGGCTTCTTGTGTTGTAATACTTGGAACGGAAGATAAAGTGTAAAAATACTATCTTGTAGCACTGTAGTACACATACCTGGGGGGCAAATGCAAATACTGCCTTGCTCTATACAGTAACAAGGCAAATAGTAGGAAAAGTGGATTTATAGTTTTCTGAGCCAGAACTACATCATTATTTTCAATTACATCATTATTAAAACATTTGTATAAATAATTGAAGCTAAGCAATGAAAATAGAGCAGGATCACATCACATGTAGTCATTTATCAGATGCTCTTATCCACATCACAAGACAGTAGAATTACCCATTCAGATAATTCATACCAGAAGAAAGGGTAGAAAGTTTATGCTCTTAACCTTCTTTAGTGGGATTAGATGGATCTGAACACGGTGTGCTTTTCACCCGGAACAGATGTGGACAGGGACATGGGCCTCCTTAAGCAAATGTTTAACACAGGGGTGCTGAACTTGAAGGGGACCAAATGCCTCGTGAGTAGTGGTGCATCGCTAAAAAGCCGGCATGTCATTGTGTGTCATTGTCCTCTCCGTGAGAGAGGCAGGGGGTCCGGGGGAGGGGACCCCTCTCCTCCGCAGCACTCCAGCTGGAGGCGAGGAGCGAGCCACGGCCTTGGCTGGCGGACAGATGACATGCGTGCGCCGGGGCAGGGTTGGATGCATTTGGAATAACTTGATTGTGGCATTCCAAAGAGCGCAATAATGGCATTATCTGCATGGGGGGAAACATTAGCATAGCCTTCAGCCACCCATGCGACCCTGACCCCGGAGGGCTGACTCCTTGTCACATCTGCTGGCTCCAAGGAAATATGAGAGAAAGCCTTGGTAACATTTCATGGGCTTGTAAATTACAGGTTGGCTCTCAACCTCGACATGTGTCTGAAACATGTCTGATGTACTGAAAAGTCAAGGGACATTTCAGAAAGTTCCAAAGACGACTGCAATGCTCAGAAATGTGTGTAAATGGAAACTTTCCAAAGCGAGAGGTTAATACAATGCTTAGACGTGAGTCCAGTCCCCCTTCAGCCCCACTGACACTAGGACCGGATGATGTTGGGTGATAACACCATTAATTACTGTGACTAAACTAATATTGAGGCTCTCTGTGTTTTTTATCATGCAGCCAAATCTAAATGGGGCTTTCTATTTCCCTGGTGAAAGCTGGTGAAGGTCACACTTTATGATAACGCTCTGAGACTAATGTACCCTCCCCCTGCCTGCTACAGGCCAGTCAAGAAGCAATGTTCATGAAACGAGGAAAGTGAAATAAAATTCAGACCAAAGGAATTAGCCCTCTCAGCTGCAATCTTACATGTATCTTATTAAACATGCTGCCCCCAAAACAGAATAATATTGTATCTCTCACTAGCCGTAGCATTAATGACTATAGCAGAAGCCATCTTCCAGGACTGAGCTACTGGAGGAAGTGACATGGTCAAAGCAAATGAGTTGCGTGTGTGGTAGTGCTCCAGATGTATCTTACAAATCTTGTCCAAGGGCTGCCCTCTGGAAAGCCTGAATAAATCTTATGACAGGAAGTGCTATGAATGGATGACTGATATGAACTCTTTGGCCTTGTGGTTTACATTGCGGTTTTACAGAGCAGGACTTATGCTGAGCAATGAAAGATTGGAATCTTTAAAGCCAAGTTGACCTTTGTCATCACAGGAAATTTGACATGTTTTTTGGAGATAGAGATGTTCTGCTTAAACGGAACAGGGGGAGGAAGGGGCAGTTTTAGTTACAGACAGATTATCAGAGACACTGGTGGGAAATCCAATTTGTGATAATTGTGGACCGAATTTTCTTAGGCTACCTCGAAGTCTGAAACTTTGAAGAGCTGCTTTTCATTCAGCAGCTCAGTTTAGATCAGCTTTGACATATTTAGAGTCACTCAATCATCTCATCTCATAGACAAAGACTTATGCAATTGAGAGATATGAGCTGGGTTAAATGGGGTGCCTGTTTGGCTTAATAAAAACATAAAGCTCTTTAATCATACAAAATTTGCCATCAAAGGCAAAGATGAAATGCGGACCATGTTGTTGTTGTTGGTGTGTGTATGCGTGGGGTCATCTCTGATAGCCTGAGCTTCTATGTGACTAATCTAGGAGCATTTGAGGTGAAACCTTGTGACTTTCAACCCCATAACTAACAATCACCCAACACTTTACTTCCATTGTTCTCTACTTCTTATGCTTTTTGAGTCCATCTACCACATATTTAATATCCCCTGAAAGCCCTGCGCAAACTCTGTGCTCCTATTTGCATACAGGGCTGTTGCATGCCAATTGGATCAAGAGGAAATGGGCCCAGCCTCCCAGGGGAGCTCTTGCCCTCCTCTAATTGGATCAGAGGCCATGCTATTCAACCCAGACATCTGCAAGTTAAAGATAGGAAGCGGTATCCCAGCATCCACTGCACTTTGTTTGGGATAAACATTAGGGAGAAGCAGCATGCATGCTGGCCATTTCCCCTCCTTCACCCAGGCGTTTACCTTACTTTAGAAGGGCCATTTTCCAGAAGCTTAGCAGACTCTCGATGCAGGAACCGAGGCATCGAAAATGTCATGGCACATGGTTACTGCAGAGGGTCGGGTAATTTACTTATTATCCGGTTGCATCTTTAATAAAGGATGACCTTCAACACAGAGCGGTGTGTGATGCACTTTCCAGACGACTGGCGATTTCAGGGAGTACGGAATGGGCGGCCACAATACACAAGAAGCAGACAGCTTTCACAGGCACACACACCTCCACCACCCACGCTTGCTCTTTAGCAAGAGGACACCACTTTCCTATAAAAATAGCTCAAAATTATAGGCCTGATGCTCTGCTAACAATGCCTTAATCTGCATTCTCATGTGCACTACAGGGGGCGAGGAGAAATGAGCAGAAGGAGGAAGATGCAGTCCAGAGATAGCATGTAAAAATAAAAAACTGACTTTACACCAAAAAACGACCTCTTTATGCACTTAAAAAGCTATGTTGGAGTAAACCTGTTGGGAGGACAGTTGGGAGGAATAGCTAGATCGTTTTCCCCAGCTAGTAGAAGGAGCTATAACTGTTCTGTTCAGGCTGTCCTTTTGAAGATTAAACCAAGATGAATCGCATCCACAGGTGAGCCTGAAGAATGAGCTAACATGGCAGGAATGCAGGTGGAACATGGAGTTCCTGCTAATCCAGGTTTTCCATGTATGGAGTTTGTTTGAGCCATGCTACAAAAATGTTTGGTGGTTGTCGCTGAACCTGACTAGACAAGCTAAGGAACAATTGTGCAATGTTTGCATAGGGCTCAATACATTATGTGCAAGAACATCTGCTATGGACAACTGACAGGCAAAGCAGCAACTTAAAGGTGAAGGTTAGAGAGTGTACTTCAATTTAGTCTTTTTAACCAATGAATCATAAGGAAACATTAGACATTGCGTCAGATTTCTACAGACAAGACTGATACTGACATTCCATTTAGATTTATTCATTGAGCAGATGCTTTTATCCAGAACGACTTCCAAGAGAAAGCTTTACAAAAGAGCATAGGTCACTGATCATAACAACGACACACCTCCAAACATTTCAGGTAGACAGAACATGAAGCATGCACTGTGGGAAACCAAACAAGTGCCAAAGGGAAGAACCACAAGAACACTCACTTAAGCAAATTAAATATCATGAACCTCAAAAAGTGCAAGAGTGTACCTGTAGGAAAGCAAGCAACAATAATAATATACCTCACAGCAAGTACCAGAATTTCAAATTGGTTACAACTGACCAACAAGAGCAACAAGTCCCTCAATGAGTCATTGTGATCCTGGAGGAAACTAACATCAGGTCCAGCAAATAATTCCCAAGTACATTGGTACTCCTGGAATAATTGCGCCTTGAGCCATCAATGGCGGAAATATTTACAGAATAAATAAATTACTTTAAACCACTACTTAGAATGTTGCCATCTGCTGCCGTGTCCATGTTCTCACAGATCCATGAAAGTTTTTTCTCTTTGAAAACAGGATGAAAGTAAAAAAAAATGGGTGCGTGTCTTTGGGTGATGACGAGAGAAATGTGACTGATGCAAGACAACAGCAATGCAGCTATAGACTGGCGCTGGGGTACAGTGTGCACAGCCAGTTTGTGTCAGAGAACCTACAGTCAACAGTGGAGGGAGTTTAACAAGAGTGTGTGTGTGTGTGTGTGTGTGTGTGTGTGTGTGTGTGTGTGTGTGTGTGTGTGTGTGTGTGTGTGTGTGTGTGTGTGTGTGTGTGTGCGTGTGTGCTGGTCAGTGTGTGTACATCCCATCTGTCTGGGGAGGAAAAGGTGGAAGCATGTGTATGTAAGCCTGTGCTATATACTGCAAGGCTACAATAATATGGGCGAAAACATGCTTGTCTGTGTGTGTGTTTTGATGGTGGGTATGAGTACATTTGACGTGTTTTTTGGGTTGTAACATACATTTTCAAGCTGCGGAATCATGTTGTCTTTCTGCATGACTGGTTGAGTGGCACTGATGCATAAATATGCTAGAGTAGACATGGCGGGGAACTGCGTCCTGGGAATACTCGCCTCTCATTGGTCCAACCCATTTGTCACCCCCACATATACCTACACAGACAAGCTGCCAAAGCGAAGTGCCCTTCACCGACTGGTAGTAGTAGTATCAGGTAGAAAACAACTCTATAAAGGTCCTTGACAGACATTCCTTCGACAAATTCCGGGGGACAAAAAGTGGATTCGCCAAATCGAACAACCTGCCTTTCAACCTGCTCCAGCCCACGTCACAGTCAGGGTGATCGCAGAGGGCAGGAAATATATGGAACTGGGTTCCCTTTGGCACTAAACACTTTCCTTTTCATTCAGTCTGATAATGGGATGATAAACTGCAGTGCGGTAAGTAAAGTTTATAAGAAGGGGCCTCACTCTGCTCGCCACGATGCCGCAGACGAACAATTCATGATTTTGAAATGAAACATTCCGCGAGCGCAAACAACTGCAAGTCAATTACATAGAGTTGTGGCGGTGGGGGCAGGGTGACAACTGGTTGAGGCAAAAATACTGCCGCAAGGAAAGGAAGGGCAAACCTAGATGATGTGTTTTCCAAAGGGTCTGTTAAAGCATCTTCTGACCTGTTGTAGGAACATGTCACCTTTACAGAACATGTTTGAGCCTGCAGGTGTGTATTACTCAGAGAAAAACAAGTTTAGAACCTTCCAGAGGTTTGGCTAGACTATGATACACTGGTTGAATACTAGAAAGAAACCAGATGGTGAGAAGACCATAGATAAGATTTGTTTTTAGATTTGTTTTTAATATAAATAAAAAGTGACAGCCACTGTGTGACGAGATCAGGGGTGGGAAAGCACAAATGTAACTGTAATAGGGAAGCGCTCCCCTCGACGCAGCTGTCAGATGGTTGGAACAGCAGTTAGAGAAGTGTCTCCTGGGATTTGGAGTGTTAGTGGTGATAGTCGGGGTCAAGAGTCATAACCGTTTTATTTCAGGAGGGGAGTGGAGCAGTGAAACACACACATGCACTCACACACAAACACACATGTGTAAGTAGAAAAAGAGCACAACAAAGGGGTGAATAAGAGGGTCAGCGATTGAAAGATCATTTCCATGAAGGTTTTTTCAGTGGGTATTATGGATGACAAGTGTTAGAGAGAACTGTTGGCTCACAAGACCACACCCTTTCAAATTAACACATATTCAAAAATAGATTTTTTTTTTGTGAAATAGATGCTGATCATGTAAGAAGAGAAACTATTACAGAAGACATGATTCACGCTCTCCAACAGTCTCTTTCATATAGTATTGAGAAAGGTAGATAATCCTTACTCCTTAGTTCTGTTTGGTGAGTAGAGATGTTCATGAAGCTCAATTTTTTTTTGTAATGTTCAGGGTTTAGGTAGGGACACTAGTAGGAGATAATCATAAAAACGATTTTGTCATCGTGACTCGACACAAAAGAAACACAAGGATGTTTCCTTGCTCTTCAGCACATTTTATGAGATTTTGGAGTCTCTTTAAAAACTCGAAACAGTTCAAGGTTTTGAGTAAATCATTGAGGTTAAGGGTTTGGTAGTGTGTGTGTGTGGCGGGGGGATCGAGGGGGGGCGTTAAAAAGTAGCAATCGGTGGGAGAAGCAACTTTGCAGAGGAACACATCTAAAACGCTAATGTTGTATTGTGCAGCACGGCGCTGTAGCCGTCATCACATCTACATGTGGGAGGGTTTGTGGTAGCATCTAGAAAGTTAAGTGCTCATGTATTCTTAAAGGGCCCAGGCAGGCTGCTGAGTCACCTCCGCCGTCTAAACGGGTGTCCGGAGGGAGTGGAGCTCATGTATCCATGTTAGTACGCATGGTTTAACAGCAACACTCCTGCTGCCCCACTGCTGCATGTTCCCTTCACCTTCTGCCTGCTAGCTCACAAAGCTCCTGCACACTGCCCGCACACTGCTCCCCGGAACACACTGCTCCCCGGAACACAGAACACACTGCTTCCCAGAACACACTGCACTTGGAACACACCACTGCCTGGAAAAAGCGCCTGCGTCTAGCTTGCTATCGGGATATCCTCCTACTCTGTCTTGAGTTTTCAAGAGGGTGGAGAAATCCGATGGTAAGAGGGCAAGGCACATACTCAGGTAAAAAGCACTTTGGCATCGAAACCAAGATGTTGAGTTCACTTACCTTCGCTCTTTGTGTGTGTGTGTGTGTGTGTGTGTGTGTGTGTGTGCGCGCAACATTCTGTTTTCCATCTGCCAGTGTGTTCCAGTGCATTTACCTTTTCCTATTGACAGATTCCCTCTGCTCTGTTGCAAAAAGAACATTTTGTGTCCACAAAAGTACCGCAACAGGTTCAACTGACAGAATCTAAAAGAAATAAATAAAAGTTGACGGAACAAGAACACCTAATGGGCGTCTACTTAGGAAAGAGTGCTGGCAATTATTCTGTTCCATAGCTGAGATGGCCACTATGTTACCTGTTCTATAGAAGAAAACAATTATTACTCAGCTAAAGCTATTCAATGTAACTTGCAACCCAAAGAAAGAATAAACAAAAAAACTAATTCATTCACTATTCATTCAGCACAATTTAGAATACAATCTTGAATGACGGCTACCGCAAAAAGTAAAATGATAAAAAAATCTAATTTGATTCAGCAGGAATCGAACAGTCAAAACCTAATGAATTCTGATGCAGTTAATAAAGACCACAACTAAACCGGTTCAAGAACCGTCTACAGTTACTCAAGACAGGAGATGGGCGTGGCAGAACATGCTTCTCCCATGAGCAGAAGAACCACACGACACAGTGAGGCATGGATCAATTCGACCCTCCTATCTGCTGTCTATCTGTAGCAAGGCAAGTTCTGCGATCTCACTGATCCAAAAGATATCAGTCGTCTCTGTGTAACTCATCTCATGTTATGATCCCAGGCATTTCAATGTGAGTCTGGAAGCCAGATTCAAAGACTTTAGCACGTGACAACACAAGCTTCTGAGAACAAGCCCTGTTTCAGAACACTGTGTCCTTCAGAGAAATGCTGAGCATGCACTGTAATCCAATACAGCTACAAAACAACAATAAATTTGTATTTTTTTTGCTAATGGGCATCTCCTCTCCCATCCCTCAGTGATCCGGTTTCATAAATTGCACCATGCGAGGCAGGTCGGTGGACCCCATCCAGAACACTCTAAAAATAAAGCCTTTTAAAGCTTTCTAATGACACTCTGTGTCACAGTGTATTTGCATCATGGCAGGGAGGCTGGGCTGCTACTGGGAAGCCTTCTGTGTAGCAATCTCTCCTCGCTAGAAACCAAGCACTTGCACAGTGGAGGGAGCTTTATGTGGCAGTGGCACTTTGGCCTTCTGGCCCCATGGTTCACGCAATCATGGGGGACAGCAAGCAGGGCAGTGACCTCTGGCTGGGTTTAGCAGTGACCTACAGGAAGAGAGCAGAGGGCTGCTTCCTGTGATCTTTCAACTCTTCGCTATGCATACCTGTTATCCTCAGAGATTCTGTGAGAATGTCTAGGTCTAATCCTGTGAGAATGTCTAGATATAATCCCTGCTGCCATGTTTTGGGATTGTGAGGGGTTGAACTATGCGGCACATAAACAATAAGAACTGCTTAGATAACAGATCCCAGCTTGAGTTTGTTCAAGTTAGGGAAATGTAAGAAAAACTGACAACTTCAAAGGCATTTTGAGGTCCATCTCACAGATCTGTGGCAGACTTTCTCCTCCTGTTCTGTTGTTCAACTCTTTCTTCCTGTCATCCTCCCCAGGGGGCTACAGGTCTTGGGAGGGGCGCTGACACCACCGCCTGTTTGTGCTCCGCAGGATCCACCCTCCGCTGACTGACAAAGCTGCTGAGCTGCTGGGGGGCTGGACCATCTTTCAAAATACACATCAGCACATTTACAGAAGACCAGCCTTTTTTGGGGGGAGGGGGAATTAACATGTTGATTTAACGCTCTGTTCAGCGATCGATACTCCTGCCAGGTTGAAGGGCTTGCGTACGTACTAGTGTGGCTTACCTACGCCTTGCTTAACGCGTTGGAAGCCAAGCTTCGGCTCAACAAACAGACAAGACCCCGGGGTTCCTGAAGATGACCTTTTCATATCCCAGCGCCAAGCCAACAATGAATGCCATGAGCCTAATGGCCTTTGACCAGGAGTCCTTCTGCTGGGGATGCTGCCGAGCTTAAGATGAGGTCTGTGATGGGGAACATACCCTTAAGATGAGATATGTAAGGGAAAGAGACCCTTAAGGTGAGGTCTGTGAGAGGAACAGACGCTAAGGTGAGGTCTGTGAGGGGAACAGGCCTGTGCTCTCAGGGCTCTGGTCTAGCTACCTCTGGACAGCTGTATGGTAATGAGAGGCAAAAGGAGCCTAGCAGTTGCAAGGACCGCCCGGCAACGCTGGAACAAGGACCCCCTTCTCAGTGACCAGCCACAGGCATGAACTTGGCAGATTAGCCATTCAGGAAACAAATAAGGCCCAGGACAGACTCCCCCCCCCCCACCACCACCACCACCACCACCACAAATGAACAAAAACAACCCCTGCGCTCATAGCCAGGGACAAGAGAGCGCCTGGAAAGAACCGGCTTCTTTTTTCCAAAAGCCTTTTGTAGCGGCGGAGAGAAACCCCTTCTGCTTGCCACCCTGCTGCCTCTCTCTCCCCCACCCTCCTCCTCTTCCAGATTTGGAGCATGCTCTGGGTGTGCCGAGGCCCAGAGAAGCTCAAAACATCGGCACTGACTTTACTTAAGGGAGGGGTGTTGTGGTGGTAGAGGGAGACACCGACATGCTGAGCAGGAGTTGGAGTGGCATTCAGGTTAGCAGGAGGTGCTGACCTCCTGTGATCAAAGTGACTAACACTGTTGTAGCTAATAACTTCCTGATTTGTCCCTGTTGTTAGTGAGGTGGGAGGAGGTGGTTTTCCTGCCAGCCCCTGGTCCCTGCCCCGCAGGGGGTCCTCATCGCCGGGCCGGGCATGTGTGGAGTTCAGACTGCGTCTGGTCTGATCCTGACGAGCTGGTGATGAAGGAACAGGGGTGGGGTGATGCTGGGGCGGGCCGGGTGCTTCATCTGTTAACGGTAGCCTAGCAACACGCCGAGGTCTGGCTGGCCTCCGGACTGCGGGGAGCTGCCACTGGCTGCAGTCAGGGATGAGGGGGGCTCTTGTCTGCAGTCAGAAACAGCTCCAGTCTTGGCAAGGGCCTGCAGTCTCGCCATTCAGAAATTAATTCTGGGGGGGTGGGGTGGCGGTGGGGGCCGTGCGGCTGGGGAGCTGGCGATCAGTAATGAAGTCCTCCTTTGCAGTGTATCACTTTATTTTCAGGGCCCGTGTCGTACAGTAGAACAAACACACTGGTTACTTTGGCACCCAGAAAATGGAGGGGTGTAAAAAAACTTGGAGAATCCAAATGCATCAAACTGTGTCTATGTGTGTACACACACTCCACGCTTTTGTTATGGAACGGCTGTTTCTGTCTCTATGCCATTTCACTTGTTCGCACATTGCCGCCATAGTTCAAGCTGCAACCAATCCTGATCGTTCCTTTCTCTCTCTCTCTCTCTCTTCACCCTGTCATGGGCCTGCCATCTGTCTGTGATTTAATCTAGTGATAATGTAGTTTCATTATTATGCAGAAAAGGAATGCGTACAACAATTGGAGCTCTACCCAAGCGCCAGACGATCTCTGGCCTGACCTCTTCACCTGCTCATTTTGTTGACAGAAGACAGGAAGCAAAAAGGAGATGAAATCACGACCAGGAGAGGGCTGAACACATGGACTACGCATCAGAGATCTATAGGACAGTGGGTGGTTACTGTTTATGCATGAGGAGGGGTTCTCCACAAGCCGACTCCCCGCTGGGTGGAGGACACTAAGTTGAGGGGAGAGGCAAGCGGGAAAGGAGGAAGGGGGAGTGTCCTCGTTACCAAGGAGACAAGTGAGCCGCTGTGAGTCCGCCCCCCCCCGGCCCCCAGAACAAGGAGCGTTTTGTAGAAATACACATTCTGGGATGGCAGAGAGTGGGGAGGTGGGTGCTCATTAACACCCTGTTGCTCATTAGTCGAAACAGTCGAGGTGGATTGAGATCATTTTGGACCATCAGCTATTTGAACTCACTTTCCATAGAAAAATTATGTGCTGAGACTAATCCAAAAAGTTGAAGGAAAGTGCTTATGTGATAAAGAACAGCTTTAAGCTAAGATTTGCCTCGAGTGTCTAATGAGTGTTAGAGGGAGGAAAGTCTTATATGTTGGGGATGTCAATAGGTTTTCATTGGTTGGAACAAACCCGCTGCCTTTTGGGAGCTGAGCAGAAAACTCTCTAGGACCTGCGGAAACCTCTCTTTTAATTAAAAGACACACCCTAATCTGCTGAGCTCTCAGCAAAAGCTTTCATGCGGCAAACTCCCCACAGAAGTCCTATTATTAATTAGTCTCTGTTCAAATCACTTGAAAGGGGGTTTCTTGATTTGAGCTCCCAGATGACTCATTGGATGAGCACACCTTCAAACCTCACCGCAGCCTCACTTTCACAGCACAGTCTGGATTTCTCACAATCTGTTCCCATAAGCCATTTCTTCCCTGAGGTGTATGTTATAACCTTGTTCAGATGGAGGGATTTGAATTTTTAGCATACATTTTCCAATATTATTCTCTATTTCTACAACAGAGAAAGCAAACTGGTAGAAATAGATGGGGTAATCCAGTTGGGTTTCAAGAGTGTTCCTCTCGCAAACAAAGCACGTTTTATTCATAAATCAGGCCCAACATTGCCAACATCAGTGAAGTGCTGCAAACCTGACTGATGGAGAACAGGGAAGGAGATTCTTTTCATATCTTCTATACACAAAGAAACACGATGATGAGGGTCTGCATGTGCCTAAGGGTGCTGGCCCTGTGGTGCCTACGCCTCTCTCCACGGTTCGCCTAGCTCATCTGCCACAGCTGTTCAAAGCAAAGCTCAAAAGAGAGAGGACGTCTTGCCCGTACACGCGCATGGTTGAATAGAAGTCTATATTGCTCAAGGTTCGTTATTGGCCTGTTGGTGTGTGAATGCAGAGTCTGAGTGCTTCCTGTTTACATCAGCTACCTGAGGATGTCTCCGGCTGAGACAGTCTGCCTCCCTGAGACTAGCGGCTGGGAAATACATTCAGGAGAGGCTGCTGTCTGCCAGGAGGCAAGCATAAACAAGAAGATGAGGAGGAGAGTCTCTATTAAAAAGGATTGTGGGTTGCTTGTGTTATGTCATGGGAAGGGGAAAGAGGGCTGCTGTAAACAGAGGGCTTGTGCAGGCAAGGGGGTCTACAACGTCCACTACAGTGTGCGCTATACAGCCACATGCTGGCTGAGTGCCTCTGCATTAAGCCTGTAACATACACCCATCCAGGAGAGGAACACTCTGAACATGTACTGTACTTCAAGTCATGAGACGCTGTTCGCATTTCTGCCGGCAGACTTATTGTGATAGCGCACCTCTCACTCTCCAGGAGCTCCAGGCTCATAAATGGGGTCACGTGGTGCTGCTGTACTAGTTATGGATCCTGCCTTTCGGTGGGATCCACTGGCTACAGGGAAGAGATATCCGTGGGATCCACTAAACACCAATGCTTCGGTGAAATCCTCCCAGGTTTCCCTTAATACAGCACACTGCCTGCACTGGTGATTGGGGGAACCAGAAGCTGACTCTGCAGGGGTGTTCGACATCTGGCTCCTCTAAGCGAGGAGGAGGGGCGGGGGGGCAAGCTGTGCAGGCTGACCCAAGGGCTCTCAGCAGGCCTCATGGGGTCCCACTCTCCCACACTCATCACAAATTAAAGAGGCCAGTCGGCCCATTTCAGCCATTTCTCTTCCTCATTGGTGCTGCTGCTGTTGTGAGGATGTACACTAAGAAACTCTGATGGGGCCTCCGCACACACGCACACACAATGGGAAGGCAGATCCTCGACCGACTCCACAGACTCCATGTTCATCCAGGACCACAACGTCGCCACCAAATCCTCTAGAAATCGATCTGTGGCGCCGTCGGCTCTCCCTTTTGTTTACTTCTTCTAGGTAATCCTCTGCAAGGCGGAAGGAAATCCGAATCACGCTAGGATTTAAAATTCCCGAAAGGCCCAAGTCTGATTTCCGGACGTATCCGACTCATTAACAGCTGCTTGGTCCCAGTCCAGGAAGCTTTGGATGGTCCCCTTGCTGTAAGGCACTGTGCCGGCAGCATCGGCCAGCTTCAACCCTGCTGTCTACAGGGGACCTACAGCAAACAACCACAGCAGTGCCGTCAAGGGAGAGGACAGCCAGCGACCCATTACATAAGAATGCACCGTGTTCAGCAATGTAAAACCCAGTAGCTCTTAACTAGCTTTGACTTTCCAAATCTGACAGAAAAAGCACAGGACTTGGGAGAAGAGCAACTTTTCCTTCCGAAAAGTTGAGCCCCTAAAATGGTTTCCGTATTTCACTGGGGTAATGGTAAATAAGTGGGAGGCTTAATGAAGGGAGTAATGAGGCTTGGCTAATCACATCAGATCTCCTTCTAACAGGGAGGCTTGCTGATGCCCCCCTTGCCAGGGAGGAAGCAGGCAAATCCAATGTAGCCTTGGAAATCCCCTTGTGTTGCCATCCATCGCTCTAATCCAATCCAGCGGACTCACAACAGCCCGGTGCCGTAGCATACCTGGGATTCATAACAATGCTAACTGCCCCCAGGCTATCGAAGGTGGGGGAAGACAGGAAGAGAGCGGGGAAGAAGTTCGCTGCAGCACTGAGATCCGCCTGGGCCGTGTGGACACGGTGTGTTTGTGTGAGCAGAGCGGGCCGGCATTGATTTCCTATTTTGTATTAGTAAATGAATCCCCACAACGTGCTGCCTTTATCCTCAGCAGAGGAGGAGATATTGATCCCCGGGTTATATTGCCTTAAGAAGACCCCTACATCGCTAATCAAAACCCAGGTTCTGTGGGGAATACAACAGCAGGTATATATTCAATTCAGGCCCATGCAAAACAAACATTGCTAAACTGATTGGGGGCCTGGGGAGATATAGCAAGTCAATAGCTGTGACCTTGCGTTTTGTTTGGGTTAATCTAAAAATATGTCCCAGTTTGACCAAAGGTTCCTCTCAAGGCTGAACTGTCTATTGTAATGAGACAGTGTTCTCCATTCCTTTAGAAATAAACACACACTGAAGGCACTAGTGGCTTGTGGGCAGTTGTTTTGCCATGGTTGTGGAAAACTGCTCTCCATTATATCAGGAAAGCTAGCTTCACTGTGACTTGAATTTTGAAAGTCTGTCCATCTCTCTGTCTTTCTTTCTCTCTGTCTCTCACTCTGCCTTGCTTCCTCTTTTCCTTCTGCCTTTTCTCAGTTTTAATGATCAGTAGGGGGATGGCAGGCTGGGTCCTCTCTGGACCTCCATAGGGTCTTCTCCAATTCAGTCAAGGTAACGTCCTCACACCCGCGGGAAATCCTCATTTTAAGAAGGGGGGGGGGGGGGGGGGGGGGGTTGCAAAGGGCAAGTGAGTGAGCTGCCAATTTTAGCGAGAGAATAGGGGAAGAATAATGAAAGTTGGCCTTGCAGCTAATTCAATATTACGGCTATGGGTTATCACACGCAGCAGCTAAGATGCAACAGCACTCTCACAGTAACTCAAGTTCACTCAAGATCTAGCTGGTCAGAAGACTACTGTGGGACACACTGGGATGGGCCAGTCAAATTTGATTTTTTAATCATCAGATTGTTCAGTGTCTATCTACTCCATTGCATGTTCTACTGGTCAACACAACATGTTATAATGATGACCCTTAATGAAAATATTTGACAGGATTTGGCACCACGTTTATTTTCACTGCAAAACTTTTAAAAGTAAGCAATGGATTAAGCTAAAACAGATGGATATTGTTCGTGGGTGGTATGGAGTTACAAAGTGTTGAACAATGTGGTCGAAGTTACATGGCGAGCTATGTAAGAGGGGGAAAATGAAAAAGAACTGAGAATGAGGAGCGCAGTATTGTGCTAAATTTACGGGGTGGGGGGGGGGGGGTGGGGGGGGGGGGTTATTTTGCCTCTCCTCTTCTCCGAATTCCATAGCCAGGCTGTTAGACGGCGTTACAACTCCAGAGAACATTAGCCTGTTTGAAGTGCTGCTCCAGACACCTGGTTCTCATTGGTATTCCTCTGTTCCTCTCCCTCACCTCCGAAATATTTCTCCCCCTAACAACCCCCCTCCCAAACCAGTGCGTGTGAGCGTGCGTGCGCACCGTAAGAGCTGGCTCAAGACACCAGCAGAAGGACACGGGGAGTGTGCGCTCTTTCCACGGAGGAGACGGCATCTCTCCCGAGGACGCGGCTGAAAAGGGCAGGGACAGAGGCGGTGAGAGCAATCACGGCTGCTCCCCTGGCACACCGGGGTGGTTGGATGGGGGAGCTGTGGGACGCCAGCGGCAGATTGCTTGCAGGTCTAAATGCAAGCTGATGGGTGTGACACCGCGGGGCCCTACGGGGGCTCTCTCTTGGGGGCGGGGGTGGGGTAACTGCTCTGCACAGTTCCACCCCAATCTCGAACCATCAGACCCTTGGATAGGAAATTCCTCAAACTTTATAGTTCAACTTTTGAACTCTCAAATCACCCTGTACAGGCAAAAGTACAGGCTGACCTAGGCAGTTGCCCATCAGTGTGGTATTGATGGTGGTCAGTTTTGCCAGGTATGTTATTATACAGGGTTTGTCAGGTGCCACGCCCACGTTCCACAGAGAATGCTATGGCTAATGGCAAGAGGAGTAGCTGTGTCAACTGTAAGTGTAAACCCACCATCTCTCTCTGAAGCAGGCCAGTTCAGTACCACTTTCCTGGCTTTATTAAAAAGCAGCTATTAATAGCAACTCTCCATGACATCTCGAAAGTGGATTTGCCCTCTGTGAGATGATGCGTGGGTGTGCACACACGTGCATACTCTCCAGTCTGCTCAGCTTTATGCCAGTCTAATTCCTTAGCTAAATATTATACATAGACAGCTTAAATTCCACATGCTACCACACAAATTAAACAATCTCATTCCTCTGTGGGAGAATATCAATAGAAACTATAAAGCCATGAACAGTCTACAAAGCCACAGTCCTGTAAAAAAAAAAAAAAAAAAAAAAAAAAAATGGCAGTCTAACGAACGCAAGATGTAAATGAAGAGCTCTCCTCCGGAGCCTGTGTTTCAAGCGTGTGGTCTTGCTTGAGAAGCAGCGACACAGAGATAAGGAATCATTGTGGCGCTGATAGTGTCTCTCTGTGATTAGACACGGTCGACCTGCAGTCCTGAGTTCCGAGTGAGTCATGGTGAGTGTGCTGTGGGGAGCTCTCAGGCAGGCGTGGCTGCTGCTGCTGCATGATGCTCTGTACCTCTCTGCATCCCGTGCTCTGCTCGAGGGGCACAGCCACAGTGCCTCACCCACCCTCCCTGCTAACTCAACCCCACCCCTCCTCTGGTGTGCTAGAATGTTGAGGACGGGGGATGGTAGTTACTTGAATCCTTTGATCTAATCAAATTCATTGATTAATTAAACACAACCGCTTTCCCTGGTCTCTGCTGGGTAACCGATAGCTAAGGGCTGAGACAACCTTTCATCCATCATAGTGGTGTATGCGCACACAATGAACTCCTCAATACAATTCCCAAGTTTGTTCACAGAGAGGGATCCAGTCCATTATCGTCCATTCTGCTGGATCCATATCACCACAAAGGATGTACATCAGTCCTGCTTCAAGAGAGAACATCTGCTTTTCCTCCCTTCTTTACAGCCTCACCGCTTCTCTTGTGTCTCATATATTAAGACAGGCAAAAAGTACATCCACATGAGAACAAACGTCCATATTCAATGATTGATTTTCAGATGGAAGATTTGGAAGAGCCTTTGTCTTCTGAAATAGTTTTTCGCGAATTCCCCGCATAATTGCCAGTGCGTTTTTGATACGTACAGAATACTGAGTCTACTAGGTAGAGAGGTGACAGCTCTCCTCCATGGCCCTAATGTAAAACTGTTAGCTGCACTCAGTCACCATAACAACCTGAACATTGAATGGGGCATGGATGTGTGTGGGTATTTACACAAGTGAGAATGAGAGACAAAAAAAAAGAGAGAAAGAGAAATGAAGCGAAAAAAAAGAAAGAAAGACAGAGAGAAAGAAAGAAAGAAAGAGGGAAAAAGAGAGAGCAAGACAGAGACCATTGGCCAGTCAGTGTATAGAGCCAGTTTCTAAACACACCAAACTGGCAGGCAGGAAAGGTCCCTGGTCAAACAAAGCCAAACACTGGCCTAAGGGGATCCCTTAAGGGTGGCCCATCCCTAATCCAATCAACTACAGCCATTTAATCAGCCTGCATGTGGATTCCCATCAGCCCCCTTGTTAAAAAGGCAGGTACAAAGCACCTCTAATTGTGGACCCTGGTAAATAGGATGGTGGAAAGGCAATTACGCCTGGGCCTGGTGTAGCCATGGTTCAGCCCCAGGCCTTACCAGCACAGGGACATGGCAGGAAAGGGACATGGCAGGGAGTGTAGCCTTCAAAAACCTGCTTCTGTTTGACCATGTAGTTAAGAGTATACTGCCCCCTAGTGGACAGTGTGTACAGTCGCTGCAGGGGGGAACAAGCACCCACCCCCGATGTGCTTTTTGATATGCATTACATTTTTGGTCAAGTTAACCCATAACCACATAGTAATATGTGGCGTATAATGTGTAGGGCAGGGTAACAAAGTAACGAGTGATTCGGCTTACCTACATTTGCAGGATGCGAGAAGAGCCAGGAGAAGGGAACATGAAAGAGAAACAGAACAGTGTCAGGTTAGCTACAGGTAAGAGCAAGCACAGAGGTCATGCTCACAGAGAATATGCCTTCAGTGAGGCCTTCCCCCAAAAAGACCCCTGCGTGTTTGCATTAGACATGCGGGAGTCAGGCGGCATGTTTGATTGATACATGACTATCCACCATACAATTTGGGGTAAAACCATGGTGAACAAGCTTTGCTGATTTAAACGTAATAGGACTAATTGTCAAATCAGGGGTGAAAATGGCTTTTGGTCATTTGGATGTCTAAAGCTGAATTATCGAATTGATTAAGGAAGAGGCAGGCTGGGTGGGGATGTGCTGTTTTTCATACTAATGGCAGGATCTGAATGAGAAGGGGAAGGAAGGCACTGACGCCTCTGATGGTGCTTGTGTCTTTGAGGCTTCAAAGCTGCTCCTCTTGAGCACAGGTACTCGAGCAGACGGCGAGAACAAACGAACCCAAACCTCCAACGGAAGGTTCCACACCTGCTTGGAGTTCTGGGGTGGGAGGAACTTTGGGATACTCCTCACGCTACCGAAACTTGGGGGGGTAACCACAACTCTTTGTGGTGGCAGAGAACCTGGTATTAAAAGCAGGAACACGAAGTGGAGAATCTTTTAAAGTGGTCAACTCTTTGCTTCAGTAGGCAGGGGCAGAGAGGAGGGAGAAATCCTCAGCCCGACCACAAAGGCAGACTCGAGTGATGGAGTCTATTGCAGCGATGACACCGATGGGAAACCAATTGTACATCAGGTCAAAACACTCAGTTTCAGTAGAACTTCCTGCTGTCGGTCGACTCTACAAAGCAGCTTCCACTAAATGGCAACAAGAAAAAGATTTAATGGACTTTTTTGGGGGGGTATTGTCTGACTGCGAGGAGGGAACAAAAAGAGAAGAAAAAGCAATCTCTGTTCTAATATTGGAGTTTGTGTGAACCAGAGTAACCTCAGTCCGTACAGTCGGACTGATCACAGAGACGCACCAGAGTCGAATCACAGAGGTCAGAGTCCCACCAAGTCGAATCACAGAAGAGTCACATGACCAGAGCTGGCACTCCTCTGACCAGGGTCATGAGGCGCTCTCAGATTTGATTCAATCCATCCATTAGAATCAAATCCAAAGCAAATCAACTATTCCTTTTTTATGATGTACAACAAAGAGCCCCTACAATGAGCCCCTCCCGATAACAGCTAGTACTCTCAAAGTGACACTGATGGACTGACTGAACCTGCTGATGACAGCCATCCAGAAATGAAGATGACTGCTCCCTCTCAGCAGGACCAGGCGCCCCCTGCTAACAAATCAGATCGATCAACTTAGCTGGCCCACTGAATTCATGCAAAACGGTATTTGCTTTCCATTGAAAACTTCTAACAAAATAAAATTGGCTTCTGACACTAAAATGAAGGGAGGCGTTAAACTTGAGTTGTGCTGGCTTGTTTTCCCAGGTGCAGTCTTAGTGGTGCAGAGCTACAGTGTTCTGGTCTGATGGATCCACAAGGTGAGGGTTGTTATTTGGCTTTGTGTGGGCTCAGGTCAAGATATCGAGGTGGATTCTGCTTCTCTGAGTTGGAACAAAAGTCTGTTGAGCAGCAATGAATGATTTATGAGTCATGCAATGGCAAATTATATGAACCTTTAAAAATACTGCTTGCACTTAAGGTCATAAAAAGAAAAGACTACTCCAGCACTGCTAAAACTCTATGAATGCTTACCTAGAAGTAATTTAGTGTACAAACTTTTGCTGTGTTCAAGAACCTAAGACACTAGCATGAGAGGATAGTTGAGGTCCTGTTCAGCAGTTTCCGCGACGCCGTTTCAGCGTTAACAACCCAAAATGGAAGCGTATCACAAGCACATCTGTGCAACTTGACAAAGCCAGAGGTCAACTTTCTTGGACGCTGTGTAGTGACAAGTCACTGCAGTGGGTTGTGTGTTTCAGTCAAAGCAGAGCAGGGGCTCATTCAGGAGATTTGGCCTCCTCAGACATTCTTCAGAATGAACTCCACCTTGTCAGCCTCCCCCAGCCTAATCCTCCACAGCGCACCATAGGCGCTAACAGCCCAGAAACGATTTAAAGGGTCAATATTAATTGCCAGCTGTGTGAACACTCATTCAGGTTCCACAAGCGCAAGGGGAAGTGGGGAAGTAAGATAGGACAGTCCCTTGGGAACCGGGCCATTCACACCAAATCAATCTCCCTGGTTCAGAAAGGGTTTCAGTCCATTAAGGTAGGACTGAAGTAGGGAACACCTAGTCCACAGCATGAGGGGAGGAGGACGAGAGCAGAGCAGGGTTACTGCACACCAGAGATAAGAGGCAGTCCAGCTAAACTGAATGATGGAGGTAGGCATGTGTGTGAGAGAGAGAGAGAGAGAGAGAGAGAGAGAGAGAGAGAGAGAGAGAGAGAGAGAGAGAATGAGAGAGAGAGAGCTTGATAGAATAATAAGCAGAAGGGATCCACCTAGATGGGGTGAATCTCATCACCCTTACAGTAAAAAAAACAGGCTGCAGTGCCCCTTGACATGAGACCATTGAGTGTGCAAGTCCCTGGTACAGAAAACGGATATCAATGTCTATGACAACATGGTAAAAATAAACAGAAATTTTGAATTTCAATGAAGAAATCATGAGGTTGGGAGAGAGGGAGTGGCCGAAAGAGACAGCGAGTCAGAGCTAGAGACCAGAGCTAAAGAGAGACCAGCTGTATCCCATTAAAGACCACGTCTCTCCTGTGTGTTGCCCCTCAGTCAGAGATCTTCCAGGAGCCTCTCCTTGGTAAACACTGCAGGCATCAGGGCATCGGAAGTCCGGCTTCCTGCTCTTCAATCTCACGAGGGGGAGGCTGCTTTAAACCCTGGACGGACGACAGCCTCTACACTTGCAGCTACTGGAGCAGGTCCAGTGGTAATGGGCTTTGGTAAATAGAGGGAATTCCTGTTTTTTTCAACATTGAAAAAATGGGAGTGAGGTGTCAGGGTTGAAGTATAGGAGGGAGACTTTAAGTGTTCCAACCTGAATTTATGAGGGTAAGAGGGCACTTATCAGGGCAGGGGAGAGACATCGCTTTTAAAACCAAAATAACAAATTCTGATGACCCTTTCGATGTCTATCGAGATAATGGGAGTTAAGCTCAAGACATTTTTGCCTTAGCAATAGTTCTGCCTATTATGAACTAACCAAGGCTGACTATGGCCTGGTGCTGGCTGGATGTGAAATTAACTCCTTAACTTTGCAACGAAAACTAATGGTCGAGGGTCAATCACCACGGTGATCAAGCTAAGTAATCGCAGGTAGGTAAACTGTTAAAAACAATGACTGATAAAGGACAGTGTGTCTAGAATGCCATGAACCCTAGTCCAGGTGTGGTCTGTCCAGCTGTGATCTCAGTGGCTGTGACAGAGCATCACTGTATCCCTCTGCACAAAGCCGGAAGGGGCAGACAAGTAACAAAAAAGAAAGGGGGGGGGGGGGGGGGGGACTGAACTTAAAATAGACGAGTGAACCACAACGCTGCTTGTGTATTAACACTAGCACTGCTACAATAAAAACTACCCGTCCCCCATCTTCAAGCCTTGGATGCTGTATATAATTAAGAGCACCAAGTCAGATTTAGGTACCGGGAGACCGCCTTAATTGGTCAGGGAAGCCTCGGTAACGAGCGTGGAGATGTGCTGGAGGACCCGGTTGAGTAGGCGGGCGATGGAATGACATTTCGCCATTTGCTAGAGAGACAAAGAAGATGGGATTTTCAGGCGGTGACATGAAACACGAAGGTGTTTTGGTCACTGTTTCAGATGTGAAGGTGGACAGCGGCCCCTCCAGGAGGCCATTTATAAACTGCTCCGGGTTTATAAATAGGGGGGGAAAGCTGAGGCCCGGATAGCCGGCGTTCCGTCTCACCACATGGCACACGCTTCTCATCAATGTGAGGGGGGCTAGTTGGGTTTCCACGTGTTGTCTGAACGTGGACGCATCTCTGACGTACGCCGTCCGTGAACCCGCCCCCTCCATACGGTCTACGCTTCCCAGCGCCTTTCTCTTTGGCAGCCTTCAACAGTTTCTCTTTCACTGGTGTTAGCTGAGCGGAGTTCGAACGTCACGTTTGGCCGTTTTCAAAAACAGCCTTTGTTGTGAGTCCTGGGGCTGGGTGACGCATGGAGGACTCAAGCTCAGAGTCTGAAAGGGCTTGGTCTTTGTTCGGGGGGCTATGGCTCACCTGTGGTGGTGGGGGAGAGCTAATGTGCTGCTGAGTATCCTGCTATACAATGGATGCAGCCTTGAGAGAATGCTCATGTCCAGGCAGACATGCATGTAGTCACCCAGGCACTGGGGCTACTCAAACCTCTCTGTGCTGCCATAACGCCTCATAATGACTGATATGCCAGTGTGCTGTTTACGCCTGTCTGGATATTGTATCTTAATCCCCAAAATAAGATTGCTGCAGGGCGAGGAAGGGCGTGGCTTGCCCCAGATGGACATGAACTTGGCACCGAAGACCCGTTGACAGGGTAGCTCCACTGACAAACATGGTGCTGTATTAGACCCTCTCCATCGAGACAGCTGCAGGGTAAAGGGGTCGTTGGGTGTGACAATACTGTTCGCAATGATTTGTTCTTGAAGGAGAGAAAATAAAAAAACACCCGTAAGAAAATGTACACGCAGTGATAAATCAAGACTCCGACAGGGACTTTTACCTCCACGCGCTCTCGATAATAACCCCCCACGGTTAAACCAACCTTCAGAATGATGCAGCGCATGGCTGTACTTGGCAGCAAGCTAAAACGCTGGTGGGAGGAATGGCTAGCGGACGTGTGTGGGAGAGGAGGCACTGCCTGCCAACAAACCGTGTTCTGTGACCTCTACAATGTCTTGTATCCAAAGTCCCTGGTCTGAGCAGGGCTGCATCCCCGTCTCCCCGTGCCCCGCTACGAGGAGTCAGGGGGGCCATGGGGCCCCAGGGCACAGCAGCGCCAGGGGGACCACACACACAGAGGCCAGAGGTGGGGAGGGATGGAGGGAGTTATGCAGAGCTTAAACAAACCATGCAGACAGCCTGCGTCTGTAAGAGCCCCCCAGCCAGATATCTATTCAGTGGCTCATTGCCTGTGCCACTGAGGACCCAGTTAAGACATGGCTGGCAGGGCGTCTGCAGAGCGCAGAGGACACAGAGGTAGAGGCTCCAGAGGAGAGGAAAGGGAGAGCGGTTAGGACACCATGTCATTTTGCACAGGCAGGAATCGAACCTGCAAACTTCTGATTACTATCCTGATTGCCTGACCGCTCAGCCACCTAACTCCACAATTACCACAAAAGATCTTGAATAGGAATCAAACCTTTTCATTGTGAGACCATACATGCAAGACAATAGTCTGATCAATAGTTATAATGATGCACCCCATGCTCTCTCCTTCCCCTCCAAAAATAAAACACGCTAATTACATGGTGTGTGTGTGCGAGGAAGCCAACTGTATTGTGCTAGTTACTTGGAAACGGGTAGGTTTATAAATAAACAGTTCTTTTCAGGGGGTAACAGAGTTATGTGGCAGCTTATCGGCTTTAGGTTATTGGACTGGCAGCTTGGAGACCCCCACGAAACACAACCTAAACATCCCAAACCTGTCAGAACAGATCTGTCCCATACAGATGCTCACAGACGCACCCAGCGAGACTCCATCAGAAGCTGCATCATCAGCAAAATGACAAATGACACGAAACTGAGGTATAAAGAATAAATAAAAATAAAAACATGAGCTGCCAGTCATGGCTTTAGGCCTGAGGCTCTCAATTAATGCTGAGGATTGCTGATAAGTGTCAGTGGTGAATCACTGCTAAGAAAACGAAAAATGGAACACACTTGAGGAAAGTTCCAACTGAAAGGCAGTGTGTGTACGTGTGTTTGTTAGTGCATGTTCTGGCTTCCCAGCAGGGAGTGTGGAGATGTGGAGATGTGATGAGGAGATGTGTCGCATTCCTGAGGGAGGAGAGAGTCCTCCAGGCCGCGCCAGGCAGTGTGGGAAATGTCAGCACCTTCAGCCAGCCCCTGCAGCAGGTGGACCGGCCCTGAGGCCGAGCGCCACTGAGCACGCTCTGTCCACACTGCGCCACATGCAGTACAGCAGGGTTACGCTTCGGCCTAGAAGGACTGGCATTGGTGAAAAAATCTGAATGTTGCCATCAGATTTAAATAACATAAATATCATATATAATGCCACTGAATTTATTCAACACACACACAAAAAAAAGACCAAACATGACGAAAAGTGTGCTGTATTATTCCAAAGTTCTACAAGCGATAAAACCAACCACTGACTGCAGTTTGGTTATTTCAATCTAGGATCAAGAGGGGGGGACAGGTTGAGATGGTGGCTAGCTGGCTGGCAGGCTGGCCGGCTCTATCCCTTCCCTACCCTGGAATGGGTTCACAGCTCAGAATAGCTTGGGGCAGATGCCTTCCTCCTCCGGCGTTATTTGGAGCCCAAGGGCAACGGGATCCCAGCTCCCCCTGCAGCGGGGAGCGGTTCCTGTGGCCACGGTGTGTAAAAGGGGGTCAGAGAGTTGGGAGGGCCGCATCAGCTGTCCCTCAGACGGGAGATTGGCAGATGCTTGATTAGTCAGAACAAATATGGGGGAAAACATGGGGGTTAGGTGGCAGCAGGCCAGTTGAATTGTTTCAAAGGCACAGCCGCTGGCCATGAGTTTCCACTGATGGCGTCTGATATCAGAATCTGAATCGGCTTTGTTCGCTTAGCATGTTTGCACAAACAAATTTGCTCAGTCAGGAAGGTGAAACCTTTCAATCTACAATGTTCCCCTACCACACAACGTAAAAAATACATAGACAAAAATGAACAAACAATGACAATAGATGTCAAACATGTCTGTACATTTATGTAAAGATATATATGATATTACCCAGAACGCTTTGTCTTCCTGGATTTGCGTTGGGCGTATCAGCAGTGCAGTGGGGAGAGGAAAGGTTTCTAATGTTGAGTTATTAATAAGTAGAGAGATGAGTGGATGGCTTGAATCCTTGTCTGGCAACAAGGTGCAAGGTCGGCCATGTTCATTACCATTGAATCATTTTGGTTCCATGCAAAATGTACGAATTCACTGCCGAGCGAGCAGACCGAGCTTTCATACAGCACTCATCCGGAGTGACCTTGCGCGGGAGGCGAAAGAGAGATACGATGGGTCTAAGTGCCTAGCAGCTGACCCTGTCGACAAGGGCACGCTTTGAGAGGAGGAGGCCCACTGACACTAAATAACAAGCTGAAGTATCACACTAATGCTCCACATCACTCAGGCCTGACGAGGTGGCAGAAAAGAGAAAGATTTTTTTTTTCCCCATACGCTACCCAATCTACTCAGCACGAGCAGGCTGGGCCAAAAGATATTTCATTACATGATCTACAAAACATACAAGTATTTTCTGGATCTCTATTTCTGTGGTGACAAGTCGTTGTCGGCCGCAGTGTCCTATACACACCTGCCAGGCCAGGGCCGCCTGGCTTGTGATGCTCAGGACGCCGTGCGTGCAGAACCAAGCAGACCAAAATGATGACTGCATCCCATTTCATAGATTTCCCAGCGAAGCAACGGATGAACACAGGGTGCTGCTCCTCCAGGCTAAACCCACTTATCTGGTTTGCAGCCACTGCCACATTAATGCATGGCATGGGCGGGTTAGGCAGGCAGGGTAAGTTAGGCAGGCAGGCAGGAGGTGTGGGGGAGGGATTTGTTTACCCCCAGATGGATTTGAAAAATTATCCACCGCATAGAGATTGGAAGTTGGAGAAGTGGGAGTTAGGTTAAGTAAATCCACTGACAGTGAATTGATTTCTCCTGGCTGGTGAGGCTTTTCCCCGACCTGTTAGTCATGACACAGCATGAATATGAGATTGGAGCTTGAGTACATTAGCCACTAGCAAATTTGGACCTTTGCTGTTATCAAGAACATGGAGGAAGAAGTATGTCGCTGAGAACTTCTTATAAACACGCACAGCAGGGATGTTCTTCAGCATTTCCTCATCTGAGAGTCAAACTAAACAGCAGCCAAATTAAGGTATTGAAAATCAAGTCGTAAAATCAAATTTAGAAACTTAAAATTGTGTAATATACTCATTATCCAAATCTGTTAGCTATAGAAGGAGCTTGTAAGATGAGAAGATTGTTTTTGAAACTTGACCAGACTGGATGCATGACAGTGTCTCTTACTCCGAGGAACTTCATTAATCAGAAAGTTGCACAGCTCATCACAAACATGCTTACACTTTGAAACAAACAAGGTCTTTAGGGCCTGACTTAGAATTTCTAATACATTGAATATTCTTGTTGCAACTAAACTTCCCAACTAACCCCAACTGCACATAGGATATTCAACTTTTCCCTCCCAGAAATGCAGATGACTAAAGTCAGTTGGGCCACATGTATATTTATTGCCATGTAGCTGCCATGTACTGCTTGGCATGATTTTGGTTCAAGAGACTCAGAGAGAGAGTTCTGTCCTAAATGACACCATCAGACTGAATCAGCAGCAGCTGGGCCCTTGGGGCTGCTGATGGTTGGCGATGGGGGACGTGGCATTAACAGGCACGTCCAGATCCCCTTACCCCCCTGTGCATGGCAGCGAAGGGCGGGCAAGGAAACCAGACCCACCTCTCAAGCACACTGCTGCGTAAGTCCTACGCTCGATAACCATCTACCGCAACAGCTGGATGCCTGTTCCAGCCCTGGAGAGCAAGATTTCTCTTTGACACATTTTAATCCAAAGTCCAAACTATTTATATCAGGACATTGAAAATAGGGGGCTGAGGAGGGCCCTGGAGGATTAAATTTCCACCCACAGTGTGATACAGCATGGTGTCTTAAGATTTGCCTTCATATGGTCAAGGGAAACTCTCCCAAACTTGAGTAGGGCGATGCTAGTCATTCAAAGAAACCTAGAAACGTTTTCCATTTTTGTTTTCTAGTCTTGCTAAAGCATCTGAGAGCATTTGGAATGACAAAAATCTCAGATGTTGTCTGTGAGGAATCCCCCCCGTGTGAAGGAGCAGCTCAGAGGGGACTCGAGCTCTACCGTCCTATAGAGGCCCTGACAAATCCCAGCTATTTCATTCACTGGAGCCAGCTGCCACAGCCAAGCCTGTGTTCAGACCCATTCAGGAAATTCCACGAAGCACATGGTTTATCTTCTTGTTTATGCTGCAAAAATTTGCAGGAAGTTGTTGCAGGAAGAGTTGTGTTAACACTAACTAAAGAACAATCTGCATCCCTCTGCTTGCTGAATATACCACTTTTTTATACAAAGACAAACCCCTGAAAAGCTCAAGGACACTCGGTCGGTACAGAAAAAAGGAAGGCCTTAAATTTTCATGTCATCGTGCAGGAATGTGTGCTAACTGCCGATAGACTGTGTGTGTGTGTGTGTGTGTGTGTGTGTGTGTGTGTGTGTGTGTGGGCAAGAGGCTGGTGTTGAGTGTTCCACAGATGGGAAAAGTGTAAAGTGAAGCAAGTGTGTAAGGATTGCGACATGAAGTGGGCCTGCTACAGACAGGCTGGGATTTTAATGGGCCTAGCCACCGTAATGTAATCCTAAACACCATTTTTTTCCCCCTCAGTCAAACCAATTACCATCCGGAGGTTGCCAGAGATGAAGGCTTAACCAACTATTTCCCCTCTTTCTCCTGTTCCTGGTACGAAGGGTGCTCCCTTTCAGAGTCTCACATGCCCAGTGTGATGTCAAAAATGTTGCCTATTTTGAACCATTGATTAAAACGCTCATTTGGTATCGAAGCTTGAGTAGAATTCTTTGGAGTAATAAGATATTTATTTAGAGGTTCACAGGGGAACAAGCTTTCTAAAAGAGATGAGATAGAAGGAAGGTAAGGAGAAGATCATGCTTTAAGGAAGTTGGTTTCCTATGGATAGAAATATTTGCTGTTGTGAGTACTGACTTAATTTATAACCCACAACGCCATATTAAAGAACACTGAATACAGAGCAGGTTGTCAAGGTCAAACCATACAGCATATTTCTTTTTCCATTTTCTTTTCCAAAGAAAGACCTTTTAGTCGCTGATCAACCTCTGTAAATGAAGAGAAAACTAAATTAGTCATTCTGAGCAGTAAAGCTACAGGAGTACCGTCAAGTTCTAAGCCTATTTGATTATCAAGGACGTGGTGATGAGAGGTGCAACTGAGCCCCACTGAAAAGTTATGGACTCACACAGAGAAATAACTTTCCTTTCACTGTGGCGCTGGGGTGGGCCTTCAGCTGGGCGGATACCCTCCCCTCTTCTCCAATCCCCTTTTCAGTCCCTTTCGGCTCGGCCTTTGAACCCGCTGCTAATGCATAAACAGTGCTAATGAAGACCAAATTACCATTTTGATCCCCTTGTCTCAGGGCTGGTTTACCCAGTGGCAGGCTTTGATCTTCAAGAGGAGGGAGGGAGGAAGGGGAGGAGAGAGGGAGGGAGAGAGAGAGCTGTTCCTCCTCCTCCTCCCTCACCGTACTCCCTTCCCTGCTTTCCTCCTGCGTCCAAGAATGCATTTTTTCATGAAAATCATGGTTCAACCCTTTTGTCTTCCATTAACCAATTCTACACTAAGTATTTCTGCAGCATGAAGTACGTTTGTTTTGAATGGATCCATCAGCATTTTTTTTTTTTACCAGTCTAAATCTGTAGCCACAAGGTTTGGTTCTAGATTTACCGGTTTGATTAACTCCATTGAAAAGCATGGCAATGATCTGCAAACAACCCAGCCATCTGACGTCAAATGCAGTTTTATGCCTCCTCGGAAGTCAAACACCGAATAACACTGCCAAAATGTACATAGAAATTATGAGCATTCCCAATACTGCCAGTATTTCTGTTCTTTACAAAGAGCTAAATTAGCTACATGTCTAGATCCATCTAAATGCACAATCATGAAAAGGTCTACAGGAGCTTCAGTTCAACATGATTTCAGCACAACATGGCTATCAAACCCTGGCCAGCCTCTCTTGTGCCTCCCTCTGCTGTTATTAAACCATGTGTAGATGTACAGTGTGGCCTGTTGTGTAATACTGTAGCATGCCCAGTATCAGAGTTCATTTTATAGGTCATAAAGCAACGCAACATACTTCTGTCAAAAATGAAATAATTACGCACCCTTCAAGATGGCAATTTTATGAATTACTTAAACTAAATGTATCACTTTAGGATGACGTTAATTTCTCAGATCAATACATTTTGAACGACTTGGTTGTAAATGGTTCCTAAAAATAGCCACAACACAAACAGCCTTTTAAAGGAGCATGTAGGGGTTCTTAAGGCCGCTGGGCAGGGCTGGAGGAGCACATGACAGCGCCCTGAAAAACACACACCTGATATGGTGCAATAATTAAGAAGAAAACCATTCGTAAGTCCACTTTTGAACACAGCGATTGGGCCAAGTCTATAATTAATACTGCAGTATGTAATCAGAACCAGCAAAAAAACCTCTTTCACAGTTTCTCATGAAAACTGGCTTCTGTACGGAGCTCTGCAGCAGCACAGGGTCCGAAACCAAGTGAATAATGTTTACATTAAGAGTTGAATGGTAAAATGTACTTTGTACCATGTGAAAAAAGAAAAAAGAAGATCAACTCTGGCCACAACACATGTTTTTAGGGGAGAGGGTGGGTATCAATATGACTAGAATAGAAGAATAAATTCCACAGAAAACAAGCTAAGTGCAGCATGCTCTAGTTCCAGTACAAGGAATGGTTTTCCCCAACAGCAAAATGCTTTAACAGCTGAAAGAGTACGCACATATTTCTTTGGAAGGCTCAGCCCTGCATGCAACGTGCAGATTGACCCTTGACATTTCAAGGCGGGCGACAAGCGAGATTCTATCATGTCGGCTGCCCAGAGAAAGGCCGCCACTCACCCGCCTGCGGCAGAACGGCAGCCCCTGGGCAATGATGTTGATGCTAAAGATCTTCAGTACTTTCTGGGTGGGCATGCGCTCCTTAGCCAGCTCCTTGGTGTCTGCCAGATCCCGACCCTGGCTCTCCAGCGGAGCCTGGGGAGCCTTCTCCTTCCCGGAAGCAGCTTTAGGCATCTTCCCACGGGTTCCAGCGGACGAGAATCGGGGTATGGGGCAATGCCGCAGCATTGCGATGCTGGCAGTAGGCTACAATATCATATCCTAGAAGGGGGATCCCGAAACCTGGTTTGTTCGCTCAATAACGGTGTGGCCGTGCTAACGTACGCAAACTTGAAATCTTCTCCCTAGACTTCAGGACCACCGACACAGACTCTCCAGTACTTGGCTGTTCACTGTCTGAATGCTGAGCTCGCTCCACCGGCATTCGACCCTCTTTAAAATACCCCCAGGAGTGATGTCACCGCTCTAGCCCTGCCAGTCAGAGCAGCTGGTGTCGGGAGGATGCCCCACCTTGTACGTTGAGTCACAGTGAAATCTGCTCCCTTGACGACCCCCCCCCCCCCCCCCCCCCCCCCCCGCGGGTATGGAATGTGTCCTACTGGTCCCCGACAGCACATATCACCCGAAAGGCTTCCTTAATCACCCGTCCCCCCTCCTAGCCCCCTCTGTCTGATCCCTCTGAACTTACCAGAGGAATCAGCTGTTGCACACAAGCTATCTGAACTGGTCAGCGACCAGCCCCTTAGCCTCATGGGGAAGTACAGTTCAGCAATGCATGCAAGCAACTGAAATAGTTTACTTGTCACACATGACAACTGTACACCTTTGTACCTTCTCCTCAAGAAGTGCTAGGATATTATTCTGCACACAAATAAATATTAATGTCATGGTCATTAGGAGGGCTTGGGTGGGAGGGTGGGGGTGAGACAGCAGGTGAAAATACTCTTCCCATGGCTCTCCCATGTGCCCAGGCTGTAATGGCATTCCAATAACCTTGTGTATGTTGGGGGATATTTACGGAAGCCGATCGCACAGTCGACAAGTGTTGGAATGCTTTAAAGGATCACTTCAACAAGGATTAATGTGACTGTGGTGTTAGAATGGATGAACTTGAATATCTCTTTTAGAGGGACGTGTGAGGATGTAGCGTCAGCCTCCCTTCCGGTGGTGGTGATTCACGGTGTTCAACTGTATACTGGCTGTGCTTGGTGTGTGAGGTAATTCACTGTGTTCTACTGTATACCATCTGTACACTCTACAGCCAGTGAGGCTTCTGAACACAGTACCAGTGTCAAGGATTGATTCCCTGCCTGAAGAGTCAGCCTCCAAGTTTTCTGCACATTCCAAATCTTGGACGTAAACATCAGTGGAAACTATGAAAAAGATAAAGACACTTCTTCACATCTAACCGGGTTAACTTTTCGTCTGCCTGACAGCCAAGAGCGCTGAAAGCCCCCATCGCAGCCCTTTCCTGACCATTAAACATTGAGTAGAAAACAAAGTCCTGGTCCTCGTGAACCAAGGACCCCTAATTATCTTTCTTTTTTTTCTCAGTGTGAAGTTGGCACACTTCTGAATAATTCAAAAGCCAGGAGAAGGAATTTAACTTTGATTCTGACATCTGTATGAACTCCCTTTGTTGTTTTGACTAGACTGCAAGCCAATACTGCGAAATAAATCGTGATACCAGAGGTGAGACTGGCAGTTACGCATCGACTAACCACACTAGACTTTCCTGGCGGGGTTTAATACCTGACTTCTGACTAGTTAACAATACCTTTGAATACTTGAAAACTTATTCATTTTTTCCATACTTGTCTGTGTGTTTGTGGAAAGGCTTAATTACTTAATGAGATCATTGTTACACAGTAAACTTCAGCAAAGCTTCAGAAGGGCTAGTGTGACAGACATCAGGAAAGAAGTACTGAAAAATGGGGTACTGTGGTAAAACTGGTATAATTTAGGAGTTGGTACCTTGTCATATTTTCTCACTCACACACTAGCCTGTGTCAGTGTTGTAATTTGTAATCTGGATGAAGGTCAGCGGTGCTTTGTTAGGACTAGGCAGCAGTCATATGGTTTCAACCAGATCTTTCAAATAATTGCCCCATAAAGCTGGCAATGGTAACTTTGATTTGAGTTGAGTTGAAGCTGAAGTTCTAAAGATGGGGATTTGTAGAAATTTAATGTAACTGGTGCAATGCCAATCTTTCACAGGTTTCACATTTTGGATGAGGGATGCGTGTTCTTTAACTAGTCAGTAGCCTCATCTGGTGTGAAACAATTTAAGATAAGCAGCCAAAGTGGGCTTGTACTTCTGTAATTCGATTCTTTTTATTAAATTAACTTATTCTATATTGCTTAATTTTGCCCCTCCTTTCTGAATGTAACTGCCAAAACCTGGCCTACAAATCTAATCTTGGACTAAACAGGCCATTCTGCTTCTTTTCCTTACAGAGTGAGAACACTAAAGCCTAGTTTATGCTCCCGCGATGCGTCGCCCGCCGCATGCGCCGCATGCGCCGCTCCTCCCGCACTGCCCCTCCGCGCACCTCCAAAAAATCCTGACTCCGCGTTGCGTTGTCGGCGGCACAAGCGCTGTGATTGGTCCGCTCAGAACGTCATTTCCGGCAGCTGCTTTTTCTGTTTTGGTCTTTCGTTCTACCGCGCCATTTTTAAAGTTCTTCTGGACCGGTAAAATCGATGGACCAAGGAGACGAGCGGTTAATCGAGGAGGTCAGAAAATATGACCATCTATACAACTCCTCTATGAAAGATTACAAAGACTACCAAATGAGTACGAACTCATGGAGGGAGATTGCGCAAAACATGGGGCTGGAGGTCGCCGAGTGCATGAGTAGCAATATCAGAAGCTGAGTGCTACATCATCAGTCATGTGCGTGCTTAAATGTGTTAATTATTTAATACAGAAGAATAAAACACACAAGTTTGTTTTCAAAGAGTTGTTTTGATATTTATTTTCAGAACAACACAGTTTGCACACCATGTATAGTTCACAGTTAACCGATGAGCTCCCACTCCAAAAACAGCAGCTCCTGCTCGGTCTCCATTGCTTGCAGTTGTTTATTGTTGGTACCATAAACATTATAAAGTTAAATGTTATAAATAAATTATAAAGTTAAATGTCTATGGTTGGTACCATATGGCATAGACATTATAAACGAAATGACCGGAAGAAAGAGCAAGGATTGAAACCACACAGCCACATCCCCCTGGCGGCATGCCAGTGAATTGCAGAGTAAACGCGGACCCTCGACGCGGAACTTCGAATGCTCAACAACCGCGCCACGCCCCCGGCGTAGGGAGTGACGCGGGAGCATAAACTAGGCTTAACAACGCAGTAACACAGGCATTTATCAGAAAAGAATCTTGACTGCCAAATATTTGGCAAAATTAGTTTTTTTCCCCACTGGGTTTCTGCTGTGACAGGATCCCTCCCTGGTGGTGATGGTGGAGGGCCTGGCTCAAAACTGGACCACACACAGACATCCCCCTCAATGTTTATTAGAACACCTCCCTTCACACTGTGAGTGATTAGCTGTAGTGCTCTGCTCACTGCCAGGCAGGCAGGCATGATGAATGAGAGCCACCCCACCCTCCACCCCCCACTCCACTGACGTGTCGGCCTTCAACAGTGCTTCGTGTGGGGCTCAGCTCTACGCGAGCGCATCTCAGCATAGAATCAAAACAAGGTGGCGTCGCACTTTCATTGGAGTTTCATCGTGCTTTCATCAAGCTTTCGTACAGCTTATTTTGGATGCCGTCAGACATTACCATCCCAGGGAGGGCCCAACCATATGGCTACTAATTGTGTTATTCGGAATCTAAACATTATACAAAAGCAAGCCTCAACACAGTCTACAGATGCATATTTGTGTAAACCAAGTTGGAAACACTATATATATCGAGTGGATAATTGTGAGGGCAGTGATTTACTTCTTTTCTGAAGCAGAACCTTGTTAATGAACTGAAACGTGCAGTGTATAAAAAAATGATCCTAACCTCTCTCTCGCAACATGCAAAGACTTTTCTTCACTAGACCAGCGTACACTACCCTCCTTGGTCCACACCACTCCTTGGAGAGAATAATAACTAGCTGAAGGTCATTAAGATTGTGAGAGGCCATTCATATTTCATGTCGAGGGGCTGTTTAGAAAGACATACGCTAAAATGGAGTTAATAAGAGATAGAATTGGTGGAGAACAAAGTATACCCCCCAAACACACTCACACTAATAAACCAACCAAACTGCCAACAATGGAAAGTTTGGATTTCAGGGCTATAAATGCAGCCTCTCCCTCTGGCCTGGCACGACAGCCTCAAAAATAAAAGCTTGGTGGCTTCGGGGGCCTCATAATTACCCTAATGCTGCCTCGATAAACCGGAGAGCGTTCCCCGACAGACAATGGCAGATGGAGCCGTTCCAGCGTAATCCTGGCGACCGTGTCATAAAGCCGAGGAGCCGGGGGGTGGAGAGAGGAGCCAGCGAGGCGAGAGGGATGGGGAGCCATAGAAGGCACTGCCCCCCCCACCCCCCCCTACCCCCCCCCCCCCACCTCAAAACACACAGGGAAATCCCCAATGTCAATTTGCATAGACGTAGGTGTTGTGTACGTGTGCCAAATGTTTATCTCGGCTAGTCAGCGAACGCTCATTTTATTGGCTTTGCTCCCTGCTACTGCGCAAGCTGGTAGAGGCTGCCTGAAGCTGGCATAACTAGAAGGGGTTTGAGATGGGATGCGGCCTGTTAAGTCAGGGTCTGGAGTCAGATGAACGTCCTTTTGAGTGAGGGAAGTCTTGACGTTCATTTAGCCTGTTTTTCTAAATCGACAAATTGAAGTTGGCGTCAAAGTTGAAAGCTTTGCATCGTATCCAGCCTCTCCACCAGTGTGGCTCCATTTCTTAACTCTGTGCGCGTGAATACACACACACACACACTGCATTACTACTACTTAAGGCCAGTAAGAGAGTGGTTCTTAGCCTGGGGTTCGGTGAATGTGCATATGAAACTGGTGGGGTTCAGTACCTCCACAAATGTTAAGAACCACTGCAGTAAGGGCTTTAGAGCTGATGGGGAAACAGCTCGTTAGTGAGCCAAGCACAGCTGCAGCAGTCCAGTTGGCGACCACCTCTGGTCCGTTGACAATGTATGTACTTCCCTGGCCTCCCTCTAGTGGCAACAGCTGAAACTGCTAAACCTCTCCATCATTTTGCAGTGCTTGCTGCAAATATATCTTGGCAAATGATGCATAGTGTCAGGGAGTAGATATGCAGTTTAAAGTGTGAGGGGGTGGGGGGACAGACGATAGAGAGAGTGTTAGAATGATAGAGAGGTTGCTGAGCAAAAGGAAGAGAGCATGCACAGAGAATCTCGGTTGTCATCTACAGAAGACTACTACATGGCTGTCGGCAGGCAGGGTTGTTATGGTAACCTGTTGCCATGGCCCAATCATACCCCCACAGCAGCAGTGGGGCGTCCGTTAGATCAGAAACATAACTCATAGCATCTCTACATATTGTCAATACATGGCAGCATTTTAAAAGGCTCTCTTTACTTAGAGAGGAAGAAGTGGCCATCATCATCCTCCTCATCTTCATCACCATGTGTCCAGGCTTCCATCATGGGAAAAGAAGCCGTGTTTTGTAAACTGTGAGACCTGTGCGCGTTGGTGCACTAAACAGCATGCTGATTGGCTCGCGGGGGTGGACGGAGTGGTCGGCGTTGACCTTTGCATCTCCGCTTCGCTATTATCCTCTGGAGCGCGCGCGCGTGTGTGTGTGTGTGTGGGGGGGTTCGACATGGCTACCAAAGGGCTGCATTCACTGATCTCATTTGAAAGAGGGCGGGTGTGAGGACGGACGAAAGGGACGGACAGAAATCCTGCAGGGTTGAGATGTCTAGTCTGGAGTGCTGCTGCTGTTAGCTTGCGGAGGCGTTGCAAACTCAAATTTGCAGAATTGGTCGCAAACTTGACTCACATTATCCAGCATTGATATGCAAGAAAAACATATGCAATCTCTCTGGAGCAGACTGTATGAACTCATCCCTGATATAAAAGTAAATTGAGCCAATTGTGAAATCGAAAGGTCACTATATGCACGATGCGTACATACTGCCACCTGGTACATCCCGTGCTAAACAGCTAGAGGGGGCTTCGGAAACAAACACCCACACACACGTGCACAGACACACACCATCTAACACTGCCTCGGCTGACGTTATATCATTCCTACAGCTTTTGGCCAATAAAGCTGTCAGGGAGGAAACGGCAGAGGCCGCCAGAAGCAGGGAGACTGTAATGGCTTCCCCAAGGTCACAGCGAGTGAAGCCCTCATCGGGAGCTTGGCCACGCTCCCCACCTGTCCCTCAGCACAGGCACAAAATGGAGGCCCTTCCCAGCCAGCTGTAATGTAATTAGGTGGCTGGCACCACATACATACACAACAGGAAGGGAGAAAGAGAGAAGAGAGATTGGGGGGGGGGGGGGGGGGGGGGGCATCGCTCAATGCCTGTGACAGGGCTATGTGATGGATATGTAATGTATTAGTGATATGCATCCCCTTCTCCCTCCCTCTCTCTCTCCCTCCCTACCTGCCACCCCCCTCCCTTTCAGACTGGGTCGTCCCCGTTACCTGGCAACCCAGTGGGAGGAGGACTGAACTAGGACAAGTGAAATAGAAGGATGGCAGAGAGGAAGGGAGGGGTAGAGGGTGGAGGAGGGGAAGGAAGGAGGGAGACTGGGAAGAGCAATCTGAGGAGATGAGATGTCTGTGCAGAAGAGAAACTAAGAACAGACAGCGAGAGAGATAGATACGTAGATAGATAAAGAGAGAGAGAGAGAGAGAGAGAGAGAGAGAGAGAGAGAGAGGGAGAGAGAGAGAGAGAGAGAGAGGGAGGGGAGAAAAACAATGACAGAAAGGAGCACCATCTGCCATTTGTTTGGTTGAACTGATTCTTTGGAGTGCTGTGACAGGGAAGGTGTTCTGACAGGACTGCTAAACAACACTCCCACTTGAATTCCTATGAAGACGCTTTTATATGGTAGGTCTGTACCAACACCATCCCTCACTGACAGGAGAAATCAAACCATCTTCGCTGCCTTCTTCTGAACACCTTGACTATGCCTGTTCAGAAGAAGCTTGACACTGCCATCTAGGGCCAGCACCAGCAGTCTACACAGGCACAAAAGTGATGTGGAGTCATGTGGCTCAGCGGTTAAGGTGATGGGCTGGTGATCGCAAGGATGAGAGTTGCTTCAGGGGGGAATGTCCTTGAACTTGCTGTAAGTCGCTCTGGATAAGAGCATCTGCTAAATGACTAAACGTAAAATATTGTCCGAAGACTGGACAAATTAGTAACACCGCGCCAAAATAGGATAAGCACCACCCCCCAAACTATTTGCAATTTCTATAAAAACCTCATTAAATTAATGCTTGAGGAAAGTAAATGCAGAGGAGGAGTTATTAGATGTCCTAATACTATTCCTGGGCGAGTTAACTGTAACCAGACGCAGCCATGCTGTTCATGACCCCTCCTCATGTCAGAGTACAGCTTCATGTATTCAGATGAACTGAGAGGTCAGAGTGCAAATGCCTAGCTAATCCCAGGTGTTACTCAGCCATTTCTCCAGACATTCCTAAAAGGCCTGCGAAGACAGGCGGTCAGGCCCTGAGACAGGCGGTGCAGCTGGTTTGATGCACAGCGGGGACCTGGTGCTCACGTCTGCCTTCATCTTCAGCATATAAGCTTGTATAGTCAGGGCACAGGTTGTACATGATACAGTATCTGTACATATATATGGACAACGGTCAAATGAATGTACAATCATGTTAACATGTCTTTAGAGTTTTCCATTTTCTAAGAGGTTGGGTTGTTTTCATGTGATTAGTGCGTCCTCCCAGTATGCCAATTAAGACGCATGTTCACTTTGTCTGAGGCACACGAAGACATTCCGCAGCACGCCGGTCCTAAACCTCTAGACAGAATCAACACCGGTCTCCGAGCTCTTCAAAGAACGACCTACATATTAAACGCAAAACAAGAAGACAAGAAGCTCAAAGCACGGGCTTCCAAGCTAGCTGAAGATCAGTGAGGAACAACAGCCCGGCGGAGCCTTGAAGCCACGGAGCCAACAAGCTATTCTCTTGAGAAAATTGCTCGTTGCAAAAAAGGGCATTCTTAATTAGGCTGCCATTAAATATTCAGATAGGCCTGCTCCTGTGATGTAGCCGCCCTAGGGTCTCCTGCCACCAGATGAGAAGGAGAAGATGGAGGATCAGGCTGAGAGCAGGAGAGAAGCTCGGGTCTCTCCAGGGCTGGGCTGGGTTCCAGACCACAGGTGCTGCCCTGTGCGGACAGACAACACACCTGTACGTTTACGTTTCACCACAGGAGAAGAGTTTGAAAAGGAAACTAGAATATCTG
The DNA here is from genome assembly GCA_030340665.1 of Neosalanx taihuensis. Taxonomy (NCBI): domain Eukaryota; kingdom Metazoa; phylum Chordata; class Actinopteri; order Osmeriformes; family Salangidae; genus Neosalanx; species Neosalanx taihuensis. The sequence goes on from CM059301.1 coordinate 10,339,471, forward strand.
TCAACAAGGTTATTAGTCGATACGGCAACAGTTTGGTTTCTGCGAAACGTCCAAATGCTTCTCTGGGATGCTTTACGCTACCGGTGACATTTTAAGCCACTTGCTCAAACCCATTTTGATTCCATAAAGAGCTGCTTTTCCAAAAGTAGGAGGTTGTTTTCCTTAATCTTTGAGGAAACAAGCAATTGTGGGTTGTCGTGAGTGCCTGCAGACCCAGCCAAACACCTTCACAGTATGTTGAAGCCACAGCGTGACAGGGTTCTCAGAGTAACAGCCTTCCTCCACTGACTTCCAAACAGACAAGTGTCGCTTCTGTAGGACTGGACAGTGAATCCATGCACAGCCTATTATCTCCTTTAACACTTCCTAACCTAGGGTCATATCCAGCTCCTCTTAAAGTCATGTCTGTAGATGACAGACGACCTAGCTCCGTGGATCCTGCATGCTCTATCAGAGGGTGTCTGTGTGTGTGTGTGTGTGTGTGTGTGTCTGTGTGTGCGCTCAGGCTTGTCATGTCCATTATCTGGCCTCCATGTGGCTTTATCGAGGCCCTGCAGACACACAGCGTCACAGTAACATGGACGTCCGGTTTCGTTTACCAAGTAAAGACCGACGCTCGATAAAAGGAAACGTTCCACAGGCAACGTGTCTGTGTGTTTGTGATGCTGCGCATGAAAAGCTTGGCTATCTACAGAAACTTCAGGGGGGTTCTAATCAGAATTCCATTGGTGGCCATCTGGAATTCTTTTAAATACACATTTGAAAAGAATGTTGTGCTCTACTAACCAAAAGCATTGCAGTTGACACTGAATACACAACTCAAATCTCAAACTTAAAACAAACAATATAAAGTAGGAAAGCAATCTTCTTAAAATAAGCCAACGCTTATTAGTTTGAAGTAATTAACAAGAGGGACCGTTAGTAAACAAATGTTGCTACACTTGTGGATATCCTGGGGGTGTTCTTACGCTATGTGATTCATTATTCAAATTGTTTACCCTCTTTTGCTTTTAATGGGGCTCTGTAAAGTGGGGCGATACAAAGCGAAAGTGTTTATGGTGGAATTTTCTGCAAGCTCCCAAATCCCATCAGAGGACGTCTGTGTGGTGACTCACTGCTAAGAGAGCCACGATATTACAGATGATGGCAGGAGATTGGGCACAAGAGCGGGTGTTAATTGCTAAATCGTTTCCCCCCCAACGAATCTCCACGCTGGATTAAGGATCAGTTGAAACGACATTCTCTAGCGCCCGTGTCCTCTCCCCCCCCCAAGTCCGGGTGACTGGAGTTACAAAGCCTAAATCCAGTCAAGTATCCAAGTATCCCCGGCCGCGAGGCCTTCTGCAGCTGGAAGGGCCTTGGCTTTAATAGCCGGTAGCATTGTTTGGACAGGAGCCAGGTTTTTAAATGGATCTGAACAATGCTGGGCGGCGTGCAGGGCTGTGACGCCCTCACTAATGTGCACGGCCAAAAACACAAATCGTGCCCAAACGTGGGCGGGGATACGGAGCATCCAAACGCGAGTCTGTCCATTTCACCGGCGCGCTCGGTGGATTCTGTTGTCGATGAGGAGCTGAGGAAGGATGTTGAAAAGTTCGACCCGGGGGAACGTCACCCGGGTAACACAAGCCTGCAAAGCGTCAAGGGTGGGTAGGTGGTGGTGGGGGGGGGGGGTCATCAGAGTGATACCACCTGTTCCCCTACTGACATACAGGGAGGGGGAGAGGCCTGCATGCTGACACATTCCACTGGAGGAGGCAGAGCAGCCATCCCTCGGCAGGTTGTTAAAATCGCTTTGTCGGCACTGTACGATGGCAATGACGGCTTTCTCACTTGCTGATGCATTCTAAAGCAACTTCCCTCATTCTCATCAACTTATAAGTGTGGAAAAAATAAAGATCAAATAACTTGACTAATTACGTGGACTATCACCAGGGTCTATGGCGATGTGCTTAGGCGTCGAGGGTTATGGATGCTACCTGCTAGCTTCAGACACATCAGAGTAGACCAAAGACATCTCTGAACTAACTTTCTGAATCACTATGCTAACAAGCACAAGAACCTGAACACAAACTGCCTCCCGCCCACACGCAGGGTTCTATCCTGTCAAAGCGTATCAGAGAGAAGGTTCATCCACAGGATCCTGCTGTCTGCACGCACACCGACACACTCTCACACGCACAGGCCATACGATAGGGCGCTCAAAAGAATCCAGAATGCGCGTTTCACAAGACAGAAACAGCAGAACAAAGTGGCATGCGCCACGTCTCCAAGACAACCCACCGATCCCTCATGTTCCCGAATGAGCGCATCAAACGCGCGCCGCCGCGTGCTAACCGGAAGCACAAGGGATCGGAGGGTTGCCGTGGAGACGTGGCGCTCAAGGTCTTGCAGACGCGTACTCACCAGCAGCAAAGCCACCTTCCTCATGGTGCGGTTACCCATCACTGGACCGTGGAGAAAAGAGAGATCTACGAGTCAGGTCTGGCAGCGACGGCTGATAGAGAAGCGTGTCGCGGCTCGTCAAGGTGCCGGACAGAAGACAGAGCTGCCTCTCGCTCGCCCTCCCTTCTAGGATTAACGGTCTCTAACTTTACTCTCTTTAACTCTGCACTCTCTCTAACTCCTCTCTCTCTCTCGTCTGTGCCGTCTGAGTGGGACGCTTTTGGGATATCAGCCTCTGTCGTCTCGTCTCTGGAAAGAGACAGGGAGACACAGAGAGAGGTTGAGAGAACAGGGGGAGAAAGAGAGAGAGACACACACCAAGCGAGGAATTCGAGGAGGCAAAATAACAAGTGGCACATTTCCACAGCAGAGGTGGAGCCGGCCCCCCTGACACATGCGAAAGGGGAAGCCACATGGCTCAGCACAAAAGCCACATTCCTGGGCTGTCTGGGGGGATTGGAGGCCTCAACAGGACCTGACACAGGCTGGCCTGCTCCACGCACCAGTCTAATTGGACGCTGGGGCTGTTTGGTAGGATTCATGCCACATGGTTATGGTACTCTGAGTGCTGTACTCTACCTGGCTTTTGCAAACTGAAATTTCTCCATTGCGACACTGGGTGATTCCTGTTTTGGATCACATTTTTGGCTTCCTATTTTCTGAAAATTGTAATGATCGTATTTGATGTTTTTGACATTTTGTCAGAACAGTGCCATACTTAGCTATGAGGAATACATGTTGGCCAAGCTCAGGGATTGAAAATCTTATAATTATTAAAAAGAACATTTCTACAAAAGTTTCCCCCCTGTTACGGACATATACATGGTAATTACAAAGTTTTAAAAAGTAAGAAGTGAAACAATACTGAACTTTTCTTGGACAGACTGTGTCCCTTGTGCTATGACAAAAGTGTCCTTCTTGCGGCGTTAACTGTTTACATTTTATGAGGAGTATATATATTTTACGTTTTAAGTATCTGTACCGTTTTGGTCCCCATTTTGTTGTCTAGTATGGGGAAATGTATCAACTTGAAACAAATGTCGATGCATTACATGTACCTCCCAATCACCAAACACTAATTTATATTTAATAATATTTAGTTTTTTTTTAAACCGATAGAAATTCCAGTCAGTAAGGTGTATATCCAAAGAACCCTGTGGGGTTCCACCCTGTTAAGCACACGTAACTGGGTGTAACCCGCCAAGGTGGAATTTTTAAGTTAGCTGTAACTCTTAAAGAGACATTAACAAAAAATAAAAGTAATTCATCTATGTTAAAGCAATTGAAAAAAAAAATCAAATGTATTTGTTATAAATATTTGTCTAATTTTAAAATGATCTTATCTTACGGTTGACAAACATTTGTTTATCTGTCTTAAATTTGGCTTTGTTAAGTGATCTAGTGGGGCCTATACGTGTATGTGTGTGTGTGTGTGTTTGTGTGTGTGAGTGAAAGAGACAGAGATAGTGCCACAAGGTGTGTATTTATATCTGTTCCTTCACGGCGTACCGGAGGCCATGCCAGCTCAAACCTAGCAGGGTCGAGGTCTTCGTCCCCTTCCTGACGTCTGACTTCTCTGGCCTCATTAAACACGCTCCAGGGGCAGTGACATCACCATGGAGCGCTCAATCCATCAAACAAACAAACACACACACAGCACGGAAACAGAGGTGTTCAGGCATGCTAACAGGGAGGGGACCAGGCACTGAGCTATGTCCTTGGATCACTGTTCTGACCTAACAGCACACGCAAGCCTGGGCTCATTGGGTACAGTCTGGTCGCGTACCATGAAGGATTTGACGCAGAAGGGGGCCGGGATTTGAATCCAGCTGAGCCTATTTCCTGTAGGTCTCTCTCTCTTGCACTTGGTCTCTCTCCAACGGTCCCATCCAGAAACCAAAAAATAGAAATCTTTAAAAACACACAGAGGTTCCCCAGCTTCCCCCACAGTAAAGATGACTCCACAGCAAAGACACTGACTTTCAACTGACTGATCAGATGAAAATGTTAAGCTGCTCTCACCAGCCGTTAAAATAGAGAGACAAATGGATTTGGCTGTGCCAAGGCGAGGCATGTGTTCCAGCCCTAACAGTAATGTTCTGAGTTCAGACAGTGTATCAGGTTAAGAGGAGGTCTCTCCAGACCTAGCCGGTCTTGAGGACAGAGAAAGTCTGTCAGTTCTCCTAAAGATAAGTGGATCTCCACTTGAAGCCTGAACACGGCAGTGAGTCAGCAGCCTTCTACCAGAGACTCAAGCCATAAGGAAATACAGCCATTGTGTGGAACAGCACACAAGGGGACCATAGACTTCCAGAACGGTGGATGGGGTTGCCAGGCAAAACCATGTTTCACTCCCCACTTAAGCAGATAGGATACTGTACATAGTTACAAGGTTTTCCAGGGGAGCCATAAAAGGCTCTTGTGCTCAAATCATTTACATGTTACATGTAGCCAGTTTTATGTAGCCTATATAATGCAAATGAAGCATGGCAAAACCCAACATTGACAGGGTGAAGACGCAGCTTGATGGTTCTGACCACAAGAGGGAGCTATTGCTTTACAAACAGCCAGTTTCAGCAGCACTTTCTCTGAGGGAAGTGATGATGAACTGCTTAGTCAGCTTGTATGAGATGAAAGTGTGACAAGTGACTGGGAAAGGTGTTTCCCTCCCCCCTCCCCTGTGTCTCATTCCGTCAGAAACAGTTCTGACAGAAGTCAACATTAGGCAGTTTATCACCTATGCACTGCAAGTTCACCTCAGGTGGCCCCAGGGTCTTACCTTTTTGCTGGGTGAGCTTTGGCGTGGGCAACCTGCAGACGAGTCCAGGTTGTTGTTGGGGACAGACACACCCCTGTGCGAGGGTAAGTGCAATTCTCCCCCCTCCTCCTCCTCCCCCCTTTCCTCCTCCTCCGATTGCTCGTCATCGCTTTCCTGGTCCATCTCCTCGTCGTCCTCCTCATCCTCCTCCTCGTCGCCGTCGTCCCTCTCCTCCTCCCCCCGCTCCTCCTCCTCCTCCCCCCCTCCCTCCGTCCTCGCCTCAGCCTCATCCCCGTGCTGGCTGCCACTGTTATTGTTCTCCTCTTCCTCCTCCTCCTCCTCTTCATCCTCTTCCTCCTCGTCCTCCGGCTGCCGGCCTCGTGCACGCTGCTCCGCCTCCCACTGCCACCGGGCGCCCTTCTCTCCCCCATTCACCTCGTTGGGACGGCCTGCCTCATCCTCCTCCTCGTCTTCTTCGTCTTCCCCTCCGCTGCAAGGTCCGTTGCTGGCCCCCGGCTCTCTGTGGGCCCATGGTTCCTCTCTATCCCCATCACGCTCTGTGGCCTCCAGCTGGGTGGAGACAAAAACTATGAGCAAGCGCCAAACACCACTGCCTTGGCATGCAGGCAGAGAACTCCCCCTGCAGACATTCTAAATGACAGTCTACGTTTGCCCTCGTCAACAGCTACCTCAAACCCTGTCCGAAGGCCTGGTGGGGCAATCTTAACCATCTCCGCTACGCAAGCATTTGGGAGTCCTCCTCCCACCTCCCTCCTCCCCACCCCTCTTACCCTGTGTTGGTGTGGTGATCCCTGCTGCTGGAGCCTGTGCTGTCCGTCCACTTCCACCACCCGGTTCATGTGGTCCTCTTCGTCGCCCTCCTCGCCCCCCTGCTGGGGCGTCTGGGCCGAGGAGGAGGCGTTACCTCGTGCCGCTGGCCCACCAGGCCCCCCCCGCCGCCGCCTGCTGCCCCCCGACAGCAGATCCGAGTTCATTTCCAAAAGCCAGCTTGCTACCTCCTGCACCTTCGCTAGGCTGTCTGAGGAGGAGAAGGGCTTGGCATTCTGGAGAGAGACGGAGAGAGGGGCGGGGGAGGCGGGGGGGACGACAACAGATGAGAATAATATTACAGTTATCCATCTCCCACGTAAACAATTGAGCCAGATTGCTGAAGCTTCATGAAAACAAAAGCAGAAATAACCCTTGGATTCATCTTTTATTCATGACATGAAACAACGGACATTAACATTTGTGCTAGAAGATGACGTTTTGGTATGGGGTGGGAGATATTTGGCTTTGGATCACACAACCTGGCCTAGGGCCTTGGACGCTTTCTGGACCATGCTAGACAGAGACCAGACATGAGAGGCCAAACAGGGAGGCCAGGCCCAGTGCTACTGGTTATCCAGCCCTTTGACATGAGCAATAAACACAGCCCCATCTGTCAAATATAAAAGCACAGAAGCCTCATGAAGCCTCGCGATGGCCTGCGTCTGAATCCAGTCCAAAAAGTTCTTATCCATTAGGGGAGGGGGGGTTTACAGAAGATTCCAGAAGCATCTGTTTATTCTCAGATAGTCCAATGTTCTGAGCCACGGCCAAGTCAAAGTTGAGAGAAACCCTCAAAATGGGCCGAGATAAATCACTGGGCCGAACAACAAGGGCAAACTCCTTCTGCTTTCCTGCAGAGGGGTGAGGCACGCTTCAGCCAAACTGTTTGTTTGCTGCCATCAGGGGTGAGGAGCCCCCTCAGATAACCTGCGATGTCTGTCGCATACTGACAGTTCCCTCTGGGAGAGGTGACAGCGGGGACGGCTGAACTGTCTCCATGGGGACGCCAGATAACCTCTGACCTCTGTTGGTGCACGAGCAGTTGAGGCCCCGCGTCACCTTAGCGGCTGCCCTGACTGTCACTCTTCTGATAGTACCACATGTACAACACAGGGGCTGATCTGTGACAAGGTTCATGACTTCCACCAAAAACTAACGCACCCCCAACGAGAGGCTGCGAGTCGACGATATGTACATTGTTGACAATGTGTATATAGTTACAGAATATCAAACTGCTTGTCTTGTCTGGGAACAGTTCCAGTCAACAGCCAGTAGAGGGCATTCTTACAGTACACACCGCAATGCACTGAAGGCAAATAATTCAATTCGTTATCAAGGCTAAAGGTCACAACCTAGCCAGCATGGGCCTGACAAACTATAACAGGGGTGTCCAATCCTGGTCCTCGAGGGCCAATGTCCTGAAGCTTTTGGATGTTTACCTGCTCCAGCACACCTGATTCTAATGAATTCCAAGCTTGGTGGAAGCCTGATAATGGCCATTCATTGGTATCAGGTCAGCTAGAGCAGGGATGCATCTAAAACTGTTAGGCCCTCGAGGACCAGGATTGGACGCCCATGAACTATAAGAATATGAAGAACCATGCCTACTGTTTTAGCTAGGTTGCTGGCTGGTAAGGTAGAACAGGGGCGACAGATGATCCTTCCTGCTGTAATCTGACAGGTGGGAGCAGTCTTGAAGGAATACCCCCCTCAAAGTCAGTGACAGGGTGAGGATGCTGTGCTCAATAACACGGCATCAATAATAAAGGACCTCATATGCCCAGGATGACTAAGAGAAGAGAGAGGGAGAGGGAGGGAGAGAGAGAGAGAGAGAGAGAGAGAGAGAGAGAGAGAGAGAGAGAGAGAGAGAGAGAGAGAGAGAGAGAGAGAGAGAGGGAGAGGGAGAGGGAGAGGGAGAGAGAGGGAGGGAGGGAGGAAGGGGGTGAGAGAGAAAAGGGGGAGAGCTGAGAGAGGGAAAGAGAGCGAGGGAGGACATATCATCTCCTCTGGAGTTCAGTTTCAGCATGGTGGGTTAACGTCATCCTCCACTCCTTACAGGGACAAGCAGTCAGCCTGATAGGAAAAGGAGTGTGAGTCTTTGCCCGTTTCTCGCCTGTTAAGACTTAAATGTTGCTCCACCTCCATCAACAAGCCATTTTTGGTCCGACTACTTTATGTTTGCTAAAAGCAGCCTTTGTAGCCCCCCCGTGTCTAAAATTCAATTAGACACTCCCTCCAAGATGTCAGCTATTTCAATCACCTTTTCTTTAGGAAGGAGGATATAGTTGAGAATAGGAAGCCGTTTGTCGTACAATAACATGAACATGGCTTCCACCATTGGAACCGTAATCCTCTACAAAAATGGATTACATAGAACATGAGTCAAACCAGCATGTTACCATATGTGGTATCCTGATTGGCAGCCACCCCCGGCGTCACAAAAACATTCAACGGCCCCTCTTTTTAATGCTAGAGTTTTCCCAGCATGCACCCCACCTCCCCCAGCGATACCCTGCTGCTCTACGCCCACATGCCTCTCTCCACGAACAATTCTCTGGAACTTTCCACCTTGGTGCCCCACAACCTCTTTAGCATGAATGCCCTAGAAGCCTTGAATCTTTCAAAGTACGACGCTCACTAATATTGAGCCTGGAAATACAAGTTCAAAACATCTGCTTTCTGTGCAAACGCCAGATCAGCAATGACTAAGTCACTGTCATGAATGAAAACATGAAAAACATGTCTTGGCATGTTGCCTCAAGTCTACCCACTCTGGAGAAACCTCTGGCAGAGGGGCAAGGCTCCCGGTCCCACAATATAACTTGACCCCAGGCTCCCGCGGTACCAGCAGGGCGGAAAGACGTCCTGTGTCAGGGCTTGGGAAATGACCTTGCATACATGGGGGGACGGGCAGTGATGGGCCCTCCTTTCAGTGACTCATCTGTTTGGAGTCGAAGAGGAAAATGGATATGAGAAGATGTAGTTGACGTCCTGCGCTAAATTAGGGTCAGGGCTTATTCCTGTACTGGGAGAGAGATCAGTATGTATCCAGGGTTATCTGATGACAATCATGCCAATAGAGACCCACAAAGTTATAGCAAGGCCAGGGAAATCTGTTGGTATTGGTGTTGTAAACTATTGGTATTCAGTCCAGGTCTGCCAGTCCAAGGCTGATAGGAAGGATGAAACGTTCTTCAGACACAATGTATCCCATCCTTTAGAGAATGAAAAACTAGCTAGACCTAAAAGCCCTTTGAAGCAGGGGTGTTGATAGAGGCATTGCTGTTTGCTGCCTCTCTCCCAAGTTCTTTGAGTGATGACCTTGATGACTGATTACCTGGTAGGGACTTGGTTTGATTGCATGGCCTCTCAATACCAATCAGGGCAAACGCAGCACCATAACAAAACTGACCAAAACATTAACCAACTGTCCGTCTGGGTCTGGTCGCTGTTGAATACTCACTTCACACAAACACACACAAACATACATGCCCACACTCTCACACACACACTCACAAAGTCCTACACGCTCAAATCAACAGACACACAAGCAGTCTCCTCCTGACACACTCAGTCCATCACCAACTGACAATCTTCAGGACGATGAAAGGCATCCCATTACTGCGCCAAGGGTTCAAGGATGAAAAAGGAAGACTTACATGAAGGCTATCTGTCTAGCCAGGCAGCCCCCCAGCCAGTAAGACCTTCCTGTTCCCTGTGGTGTCACGGTCTGAAGGTTTCATGGTCGGTAAAGGTGTGTGTGTGTGCGCCTTGGGGAATTGCACCAGTAACAACTGTCTCCCATATATATATACCAGACACAAGAATTTGCTGTTAGAGGGCCTGTGCACTGCACTACTGGCTGCAGGGTTTGCATGGCAACACAAATCATTCTACTTACAGTATGAGCCTTTTAAAATTTAAAATTCAAACACTACTCAAATAGTACACTTGGTCAAGTACTGTACATGAAATTGGAAGCAGTTTACACTACTGTACTTAGGCGTCACTATGCTCACTGTTTATAGAAAATGTTGTTCAATCTCTGTCTATAACTGGAGAGAACTCATTCTCCAGACAGCACTATGTATGAGATGGTAACATTAATATTCCTTTGGAGATCCTTGTCTGAGAGAAACGTTAGGGGAGAGTGGGGGTGTCATGAGAAGAGATATCCGGAAAACTGCCTCATATCCAGTTTCCTGAAGCGTAATCATTTGGTAATGGATGACTCTGCATCTGCTTTCGAATCCAGCAGCGGATATCTCGGATCGGAGAAAAAAAAAGAGAGAGAGAGAGCGAGGGGAAATGGGGTTGATGGACAGAAAGACAGACAGTGATTGGGAAAGAATGAGAATGATAAAGAGGCAGACGAATCTGCAATATGCAGGGCAGAAATGAAAGCAGCATATCCTTGTTGTTCTTCCTCATGACTCGGTCGGCTCCTTGGCTGGCAGGCCATTTGTCTGTTTCTCACTCGATGATGGGGGGGGGGGGATACTGCCCAGCTTCCAAATGACTCCTGTACACCTGTTCCACAGCAACAGCCATCCCAGAAGGAAGAAACTAGTCGTTCCCGTGGTTACGATGGCATGAAAGCCATTAAAAAGAAGTCCTGAAGCAGTCACCCTGTAGGGTTCCCTACTGAAGACTGATGCTGAAGGTCAATAATGAAGGATTTTAAAGACATTCTCTCTGTCGTTTACTTTTAACATGCCTAGATTCTACTTTAATTAATTAATCTTCAGGCAAATTCAAACAGACCTATGACGGGCCATGTCAAACACAAGCCACATATAGCGGCCTGTATTTGATCTGAGCCCAGGCTGTTTCTGCATGTCTTCCCCTCTCGTTTCCATACATTTCCTGTCTGTAACCAGGCAAAACATACAGCTTCAAAGAAGAAAGAGGAGGAAAAAAAATAGTTACAAAAATAAACTGACCAAAGACAGCAAAGGCTTTGTTGAACCATCACTGTTGATGACAGTCTGAAGCTCACTTTGTTGCCTCCAGTACAAACCCAGTGCTTTGACCTTGGACTGAATGCTGCTTCGACCTCGGTGAGTGTCTCACCCGGCCTGGGGCCCGGCACTGCGGCTTGGGGCCAGGCATTAGCCCCGTCTCAGATTCTAGTGCTCCTCTGGGGACCTGCAGTTGTAGGTCTGTGAGCTCTGTTGAGGAGGGCTATGAATAGCTGAACAGGCTATACTGTCTTCCGGAAAAACAAGAGACTCAATAATTGGGTTTCTAAGAGCTACCTGAAATATGCTTGCCGTTATTAGTGTCAAAACAACATTGCTAGCTGGGGCGCAGTGTTCCAGAGGGACTCTCAATGAAAAGATGAAGGGACCCATTATTTAAGGGGTGAATGTAATGTGAATGTAAGGGCCCAAAATTAACAACATCATGTTGAAATTCAGACATTTATTTGAGTCCCACGACTGCATGGATTACTTAAATAGCATTGCAAATCACCTAGACCCATGTCGAAATGACAAAATGCATAAATAAGAACTGACATTTTGGGACAGTTGGAGTTCAGTTTGGGACAGTATTGAAACGAGGTGGGCACTGCACCAGTCAGAAGTTTGGAACTTAAAAGCCCTGTTTTTACCTAATACTGTAACAGGGTGCGCACACATAAAACAAATTAATAAAAAATAAAATAATAAGGTTTGGAAGAGAACGAAGCAGGAACACGGAAACCTCAGGAAGTGTTCTGTGGGTTTTTCCTATCAGGTACAAAATGGCGTCCATGTAACATGAAGGCTGGTCTCTGCTGGAGATCAGACGAACGAAAGAAGCTGAAACAAGAAGATGGAGTCATCGAAAGCAGCAGGAGGGCACCAATGGTTTTTCCCTCCCCTTTGGAAAGCAGAATGACTCAAAACCCCTGCGGATTTGAAAAAAGTCTCACCTCTCAAACACGGGGGAGAAGGTCAGGCTGACAATAACACTGTCTGTCTGCCTGTTGTGACTCGCCCACAGGTGTGGTTGGTGGGGAGACACAAAGGTGATTTCAGCCTCTGGGCTCTGATTCGAACGATGATTCGTTTAGGCTTTAAAACATTGCGAGCCAAGTGGTGTTATTGGAAATCAGCAGGGTCCAATGGTAAGACATTGACTATGGGTAGACCAGTGGGACATGGAAAACCTTCGGTGACATCACATGGCTCTGCAGAAGGTTGTCTTCATAGCAATATTATGTTTTGGTGTCCCGACAGTTTCTATTTTCATCTCCATCCTAGCGGATATTACAAAATGAAGAAAGTGCCAAGTTCTACGTTACAAGAAGACCATTTTGAAGTTCACCAAAGACATCACGCTGAAATAAATCACATTCAGGCAAATCTTTTCTAAATATCTACCAAAGCCCAGGGTTCAAGAGACACTCGGTCAAAACAATATGCTATTGGTGTCCAAATCTGGCTGTATTGTTACCAACACACTGGATGTAAAGAAGCCGTAAGCTAGAGCCATCAACCCCACTTTTATCTTACAAAATAGAATGAGTGTGTGTGTGTGTGTTTAGAGCTGGCTGGAGCTCATGAGCTGGAGCCCAGTCTTGTGGCCAACAAACCCAGACAGCACTGAGTGCAGCTGCTGATAAGGCTGGGGCCTCTCCGGTGGTCTCTGCCAAGTTGGAGCTCCAGAGACAAAGGCCCAGCTGTGGCACACCCAGGCAGGGCTGCAGCCCGGCTGACCTCCCTCCCGTGGGCTCATTCATGGACGGAGGCTGGAGCCAAGCTAGCCGCCTGCTCTGGGGAAGCCAAGAACTGCTTGGGCCGTGAAGGATAACTTCTGGCCACTTCAGCTTCTGAATGCCAAGTTCTCCACTGCAAGTCACAGGGCCAGACTTCCTGCTAGGCTTAAGTAGAAGTAGTGGCCCTCTGCCTCAAGCCCTCTCCCCATGTTTAACACACTATTAGGGCCTCCTCCTGGTCGGCTGGCACACTGCACACCTCAGAGGGATTAGCAGTGTAGGGCAAAGAGCCAGGAGGAAAATAGCTCCATTTCAAAACACCCAACCACTTTGAAAGCATTTCCAAATAATGGTTGTTTTATTTTAAATAAACCAGTTTTTCATTGGTTTCTGGAATAATTCAGCATGCTAGTTTAAGCTATGTGACAATAAATGAAAATAAATAACCACCACTTCCAGTCTTTATACAGGTTTCCTTCCATTTTTAAGTATAAGAAAAAAGAGGCCACAATTCACCCTCACAAATGGTGGGCTGGAGGCAACCACATACTGGCTTTGAGCATAAGAGTATCTCCTGAGGTTGTTTCCCTTACCCAGACTGCCACCCCTCCCTGCGGAGCAGACCTGGGTCTGGCACGCAGGTGGATGCCTTGAAAGGATCAGAAAACAACCAGGTACCTTTGATATGTGTTCGAATTAGCAGACCAACCTGCTGTTTCACAGCACCTGAGGAAGTAATTAAGCTTGTGACCGAGTACGGTATTTGACATTATTTAGCCAACCGAAACAGACATGGGTGTGAAGCAGACCGGAGCATCCACAGACCAGTGTTCAGCACCAGTACAGCACAGAACTTCCTCCTTGGCTCAGTCAGGTAGTGACTAACAGACTACAGGTTACTATTACGCAACTAAACGGCTAGAAATGCGGTAAACTATCAACTATTTATGATCATGGAATCATCTAATGTTACTCGTTTTTAAATATACCTTTTTCAGACGTGCAGACAGGCAGAAGTAGTTGAAATAAAGAGGGGAAAGAAGAGCAGAGTTGGGGGAAAAAGTTTGTTGCATCTTCCCCAAAATAAATCCAAGAGGAAGCACTGCAAGACAAAGAGCTTTTATCCACACAGACCTTGTGGTGATTTGCACAGGGATCAGAACGTCCACCATCGAAGGCTCTTTAAGCACGTCTAAAAGACCTTAGAGGTGTGGTCAGCTCAATAGCGGATCACTCTGCATTAATGACAGACACCGCAAGTACACCCCAAACGAGGGGATAGATTCCCTTTCTAACTTAATGAGCAATAATGAGCTTCACCCTGGTCACAGTATTTCAGAAACTTGACAGTGTTTGATTGTCATTTGGATGTTTTTACAGATACCTAACTGTCAACCTCTACAACACGAAAACAGCTGGGCGGCATAGACTCAATGTATTGTATGGCGTGTCAAGATAATAACTGGTAATAAAGAGTCTGGTAATCTTTGTTACAATTAGTCATTTAGCAGACGCTTTTTCAGCCAGAGGCGGGAAATTAGGAGGCATTCTTTAGACCGGTAACTGTATCCAGTGGCTACCACTCCCTAGTGCCTTCATGTCTACATTTCTTTCCACAGCCTATTAATCGATAACTGTTTGGAGCCAGGGACGCAGGCGGCTTCCAAGCAGTAAACTAAAACCACCAGCTAGGATCTGACGTTGGCTCCTTAAACATGTAATGCTCAACTGTAAACTGTGAACCCATTATCTTATATCTTGGCTGTCAAATGTGTTTTGCTTTCACTGGGACTGCTACCCATGCAACCGATGAAAGTTTCTGACAAAACGGATTACAGCTCAAACAATATATATTTGGCTTGCATTTCTTTCCAATCAAACCGTTGACAATTGTCACTTTTAGCATAAAAATGTTGGCAGACTTATTCAAAGTGATGATGCATATCAGCAATCAATGTAACCTGTCTTCAGGCATTCATTTAGAGGACAGATAGGGCAGACAAGGGTTTTCAAAGCAGCTAGACAGCCTTTAAATCATCTGTTCCATTACTGAATCAATACCTGAAGTGCTCTAATATTTTCCTGAAAGTAATGAAACACTTCATCAAAGCAAAGCCATCCCGTTATGGTACAACAGAACCTCCTCGAAGTTGTCTTGCGCATCTCACACACGCACACAAGACAAAGCATTTCCCAGAGCCAACAAGCTGCTCTGGCAGGCAGTGACGAGGGTGAGGGTGGGGGTGGGTGGGCTGATCATGGCAGGGGAGGGGGCATTACCTTCGGGGGTGGAGGGCAGCCAAGTGGCTGCAGCTGCTCTGAGGTCTGGCTGCAAGAGAGCAGGTCTGCGCAGCAGGCTGTGCGGCCCAGCCTCTTCATCAGAGACGAGATGAAGCTGCAGCCACAGCCGCACATTGACCTGCTCATAAGTAGACTGGCTTCTACGGCTGGTCGGACAGTTAATAAAAAAATTAAGATATAGAACAAAACCAAAATATTGAAGGTAACAACAGCTCGCTGTCTTGATCCTGTCCGTATTTCTGTTAGGTCAGCTCAGCGCATGTTTTGGCTGATAGGTCCTCTGGAAACATCGTGCCCTGATGTCATTCCAGCTTCCATCTTCCAATAAAAAGTCCCGGCCAGGCTCATCCGAACGGCGGGATTCAGGAAGCTAGCACCGTGGTCATGTGTGAGGGCCCTGTCCGCCTCGCTACAACTGAGGGGGCTTCTTCGTTGGTTCTAACGCTCACTCCATTCATTCCCCTGCTGACTCTCTCCTCCCACACACACACACAATCTCTCTCCCTCTCTCTCTCTCAGTCTCCCTCTTTCTCTTGCTGCTCTCCTCTCCCCACAAAGTCCAGACACACGTTTCCTCCAGGCTCCTCCTACCTCTGTCCAACTCACTCCTGGTCCACACGGTGCTGACTCCCAGTTAAACGGATGCTAGGGCTACTGTCTCTAGGCTCTCCTGCGATACAGACTCTCCCAGCACCCTCCCTGTGCTTCTCTTTCCCTCTACAGGCTGATGCTGTCGAGAAATGTAAACAACGTTCCTCTCAAGGCTGCCGCACGCGACATCCGAATCAAGACGATAAACACGCTTTAAACCGCGCAAACGCGAGCACGTTACCCTTTCATGCCGGCCGTGCACACGAGCCTGTCAGTCTGGGAAGGTGTGTATCGAGTGCTGTGAGACGTCAGTGACGCACCATCGGGCACTACGGGGACAGAAGATTGGACGGAGGATTGCCTTCGAGTTGTTTGGCTCAGAGAACAGGCGGGTAATTATCTGCCACCGCTATCAGGCCACAAATGAGCGACAGCTCATCAGGGTCACTACAATCAGCATCTGTAGAGCTGTCAGTGTATTCTAAAGCATATCACACCCATGTTCTCACTGCATGGTGAAAGGTTTTTTGGAAAGTGTGTGTGTGTGTGTGTGTGTTTGAGGGGTGGTGAGGAGGATTACCCGCACTTACGATAAAAGCTCAACAACCATCCAAGCAGATAAACGGAGCGAGAAGGGAGAGCAGAGTGGGCGTCCGAGAGCAGAAAGCCAGATTGTCTGAGGCGGTGACATTTCAGGCAGCAGCCAAACATCCTATCCTCTCAACCTCCACCTTCCTCCCCCCCTCCAGCGAGAAACTGAACACTATCATCCCTCACCTTATCGCAGACGTTTACACCAGATTAGCCTGTGCGAAGGAGCTCTCCCCCAGCGTCCCCTGTGGGAGGGAGAGGCGGGAGGACAGGAGGAAATCATTCAGCTCGTCGCTGAGCAGTAATGAGCCTGAATGAAGCCAGGAGGGCCTGGAGAGGAAAAGGTGGCATGTTGAGCAGTAATGAAAGCCAGTGATGAGAATGCAGAGCAGGGCTGTGATGAGTCCAGGCAGAGATGATGACAGGGCAACACGAGGCAGAGGCCGGCTGAGACAGTGCACTTAAGAGACAGTGATGGCTGATCACGCAACCTGTACATTTCAAAATAATGAAATCGTGACTCCATAAAGATATAGGCAAGTGAGAAAAGGGGGCTCAAAGAATTTGAATAACAAAGTGAACGTATCTATCAAATGATTCTTTCAAGACAACAACAAAAGATTACTGCCGCATGCTTAACATAATGGGAGGACATGGAAGTTGTCTCTCTCTCTGAATGGATTTCGGTGGTGGAAGTGTAGACTGAACACTCCTGAACACTAAGCCTGTGTGTCATGCTGTGTCTGTGGACCTACACAGGATGCTTCTCTGCACCTGCAGTTTTTTTTCAGGCTGCTCAGTATTCCTTCAGCCAAAGCTGCGCTCGCTGAAGCGATAAGGAATGATGCACTTTGGAAATCTACTGCAGTTAGCATCAGGTGAGATGGTGAGAGTGGAGTTCAACACTCTGCCCAACCCTCCCCGCCCCCGTCTCTGTGTGGATTAGACACCCCCAACCCACCAACGCACCTGCGGATGTTCACAGTCAAGACCAATCGACATCTGAGCAATACAGGTACTGGGTGACGGGTATGCCTGAATTGTGACACATTGGAACAGTGATTCATTGCACTGGACTTTTCTAGAAGGCCTTTCTCCCTTGAGAGGAACAAACAGTGTGTGACAATGCTCTAGGAAACAGTGATCAAAAAGGGAGGAAGTTCACCACAAAAGCTCCATAGATATTTAGCAACAGTTACATTTGCAGTTTAACGTGTGCTGTGTTGACCTACAAGGAAAGCGCCGTCTTAATAAGGTGTTAATATAGGCGACTGTTAACTGTTCAACTAATTATATACAAAAAAATAATATTTTAAGAGTGCAGAATGATACTAGGGTGTAATAAAAACATTCATTTTCCAAAAAATGTAAGTGATTTGCTTTTTCAGCCTAATTAAAGATCGCCTAAAAGCTTTGGCTGTTCATTATTTATGAATCTTGCTTTTCACTGCATCAGCTCCCCCCTCAGTATTGATCGGCAGAGTGAACAGAAGCTAACAGAAACCCTGAACAAGTCGACAGTGAGGTTTCAGGAGCAGAGGAATGAACTGAAGGACAGCCGTGATGACCCTGCTGGCTGAGAAGGCTGGGACCTACCAACATGGACTTCAGCGGTGTGAAGATGCAAAAAAAGTGACAATGATTTCAAAGCGTTGGATTTACTATGGGCCATCAAACTGTCTACACATTTGAGCATCAGTATTGCTCGTAAGATGATGGGAATTATAGTCTAGCAAGCTACGCCGCAAGGCTGCTGACACTTGAATGATACTTGCATGAAAAAGGAAAATGATTTGAAAAGGAATCCATACAGTGGAAGGGGATTTTTTCTGTCCCTCAGGGTCCCTACTTTGAAGCATGCATGTCATGAAGCGTGCACTGCAAAGGGTGGCAATGAAAGACTGAAAATTAGAGCATTGTCTTGACCGGAGGTCTTTTTCCACAACATCCATTGTTTGCCGCAAGGCACAGGCAGAGTTATCAGTCTCCGGCAATCAGGAATGTGCTCGCCTCCAACAGCGTACAATTACAGCTCCATTGTGTGTCTGGCCCAGCACTCTAAAGACGGCCTGTTCCCTCTAGGCAGGGAACGGGGTGGTGTCTGAGCTTGGAGGCGTGTGCAGAGGTGATGGTGTTTCCTCTGCGGTCTGCTCTTCCTATAGGAGGCCTGTTTGCGAGGCCGGGCACCTCGCTAACAGCAGGGTGGACAAGGATGCCGACTTGAGCTCTGTATTGCATGTGCTTAGAAACAAGCCATCTCGCAGCCAGAACAAAGTCTGAGACACTGGGCGGCTGTAATGGACCTCCAATCCAATTAAAAACACAAACCATGTTAGACTACACTCTAGATGATTAGGCGTATTATAATGGAGCTCGTTCCGCCCCCCCGGAGACAGTAGACTCCAACTTGCAGTGTCATGGTCGCTTGTGTTCTTTTTTTCTGCTGGTTCCAAACTCAAAAAGGAACTTGATTAAAAGGATGCAGTTGACATTGATTCCAGGCTGAGGCTCCATACACGGTCTGAGGCAGATGGGTCATGTCAAGGTGTGGTTTGGAGCTTGTGGCAAGTGCAACACGTTGAGATTTGCCATATGGAAGTCAGACCGGTGTGACTCCCTTAGCCATAGTTCATAACAGTACTAGAGCCAGCACACAGGCAGCTGCTAGCAACTGACTGGGCACTGCAACGTCAAGTTAGCTACATTTCCATTGAGTCATTTAGCAGACGCTCTTATCCAGAGCGACTTAAGCAAGTACAGGGACATTCCCCCTGAGGCAAGTAGGATGAAGTGCCTTGCCATAGCTTGCTCGTCTGTCTGATTCAGACCAAAACCAAAACCGCAGACCAATCGCTCATACAACACACAAAATTCTTAGGAACAATTAAGTGGGTCCGTAGGAAAAATAAGCCAAGCTGAGGGCCACTCTCAGCTTCTTCTACTTTATGTCAGAAAGCCTGACTTGTGACTGTATGAGCTTGGGTAGCTAATCCCATTCAGAAACTTGCAAAGATACACCAAACTATACAACTCAAGAGCAGTCAGAGAAACCTATTAAAAACATGTGGGGCCTGAAAGTGTGACGATAACTATCCTAATAACTGCCTAGCTCCCAAAAATGATATGTATACTTCCACATCCTCCTACTTCTAGCAGCTATCTAGCAGCTGCTGGTGGGAGTGTGAATTAGCTAGTACTAAGTGTACAAGCCTGCTATAGCTATACAGGGAGGCAGTGAGACACATGCTGCCCAGTACGGCAGCAAAGCTGGAGGCTGTTAGATCCTAGATCCCATTATCCTGTGCTATTGAGGTTTGTCCCTGGAGAAGTGGTGTAGAACAGAGTATAGCTGGGAAGCAACAGGGAATGGTGAGTCAGGTGGCTGAGCGGTGAGGGAATTTGGCTACTAATGAGAACATTGCCGGTTTGATTCCCAGCCAAGCCAAATTACATTTTGTCCGTGGGCAAGGTACCTCACCTTATTTGCCTCGGGGAATGTCCCTGTACTTGCTTGCAAGTCAGTAAAAGATCGATAAGAAATACCAGCCCTTTGTAACAATTATGCTGCTTAGCAAATTCATTGAAAATATCTGTAATCCGACAATTAGACTACATAACCAGTGATCCAGATCCATTGACATTCTTTCTGCTTTTATTGACTGGTGTTCCCAGTATTGGGTAATTACTGTACATTGCATTTCTTTCTCTACTTTAGTTTAATCAATCACAGATAATTCCGTAACTATGCCAGCCTTTAAGTACAAAGATTCAGGAGTGGGGTTGAGTTACATCAGAGCATTGGAAACTTCCTGATTGGTCGAGATTTCAATTGACAAACCGGGCATCTTTTAAATAGGCCCTATCTGAAAAAATCACTATCTCCTTTCATTAGGTCTCATATTCATCCAGTCCTGCCTTTCCCTCCACCTCACAAGGGGGGAGGACAACAGAACAGGCAACTAGGATCGATTCGGTTCTTCCATTTAAAAGAAGTGCCTTGTTCAACTATTCTTGAAATACCATTAGGCTACCTAAATTGACCCACTACCGGGGATGAACGTTAAGTGGGTTTGCGGGTCATTCTGGGCCTCCGTTGACCGTGTTGTTCATGAAAAAGCACACTGGTGGTAACAGACCAGACAACTCACACTTCAGGAGCAACTGACTACCTAACAGATAGTTCCATGTTAGCAGTTATGTTGGCACATGGACTGAACCCAATATTTATCATCAGCTATTTTAACCATCTCATAGCTAGAAGGATATTGCACTATTTCAAGAAGACTCTAAAGTTTGCAACTTGGGTAATATAGTGGTTTTCCTACAGTGTGGTAAAGGCTTGATTAGGTAAGTGCACAAGCCTGCTAGATGCTTGGGAAATGAGCGCTTCTTTCCTCTGGCTAGGCTGCACTCTAGTGGGCAAAAAGGAATATTCCTTGGAAACCACAGTGGAGCTTAGCAAATATAAACATTCAGATTTCACAGATATCACATATACAGGTAGAGGTAGAGATTTGCAATCTAAACAAATTTCCACTTTGAGTGGATACTTTTTGAGATCCAGAATCGGTCTGACATTAGTGCTGTTTGGGGTCCAACAGGAAACAAGGTCTTACGGTGGCATTCATTGTCAAGTGCACACTCAAAGCCATTCAATGTAACAATGTTCTGCCTGGGCAGGATGGGCCTGTTGAAGAGCTAGCCTGTAAAGCCACACTCCTTCCTGCCTCCCCAGGAACAGGGCAGGGTGGGGGCGCCAAGTCAATGCGTTTGCCGTTTCCTGTTTTCAACTGGGCTTCCGAAGCATGAATGACTCAGTGGAAGTGTGTTTACGTCTGTTCTCAACCAGTGTGTCAGACAGATCCTCCTACCAACATGCTAAATAACTGTCACGATTTTGCGGCTGATGTGACATTTTACCTACAACATTTTCACAGGATCGGAATAGATTAAGGATGACTGCAAGACAATAAGAGCATGTAAAAGATTATTTGAAATTACTATTTATCTTGTTTAGGAACTGAATTTATTTTTATTAGCAGGCTGAGCATTAAATCTGACAAATTAGTGACTCCTCACTACCATACCATAAATCTGTTTAGCCACTTAGAGTATCACTCTGGTGGGTGCTACACATCGACTGTGGATGAGATGAGCTGAGCTACTTTTCCTTTAAAATCTCAAACGATTGAATTCAGCGGCTCCTTTAGAAACTGGACTGACTAAATAAAACTGGATTTTATAATCACAAACCTCAATTCTGCCCCAGACTGGGGTGACAGTCTGCACACATACACACACGTTTCTCGTAGCTTGTTACCCACAGTGAAGCATTTGGCAAAATGTACATGTCTAGCTAAGCTAGTAGCTCACCTTCGGTTGGCTTGCTAAGACTTGCAAAGTCTGCCAGCAGACTGAACAGCATGCCAACTGTCTATTCATGCAGACTGCTTGAGCACAGAAGAAATGCAAACTAACCAGTCAGACCTCTGCTCTTCATGAACAATTTGGCCTATTCAGAATTACTCTGGTGCCAACATGTTACGATGTACTCCTAAATTATAGTCCTACAATCAATTTCACACAAAAACAGAGCTTCAGACACCAATTAAATGCTGCAGAGCATTCTTTCATTTACGAGTCTATCCTACAACATGCACTCAATCAATTATTGGGCCAAAACACTGAAAAAGAGGGTGCAAATTCATTTTTTCCTTCCCTGAGGTAGCACCTTCACTACACAAAGCTATTCCTGACGATATTACTTCCTCGGCGCAGGTCATCTGAAGTCATTTAGACGCTCAAAGTAGTGCACATGAGCAGCTATTTTTACTGTCCTCTCCTGTCATCTAGTATCAATTGTGACCAGCTCATTGTCTTTCCCTGCTGGTAAAAGGCCCTCTGAATTATTAAGGGAGGGTGTGCGTGGAGCTGAGCGCTAGGGAGCTGATTAGGGAGTGACAAAAGCATGACAATCTCAGACCTCAGCAGAAGTTGCTGAAGGACGTTTCTGCAGCGTAAAAGGAAGCCCGTTTAAAGGCTTCCTTATACCCTTTTATGAGCGATCCCCCACAGTTTATATACACCAGCAGAGGGACAATTAGGATGGGACTAAAACCAAACAAACTGTTTTAATCTGTTGCCTCTGCCAGTTCACTGCACAGAAAGTGAATTCGGTCCAACATATAGGGAAGTCAATAGACTAAACTAGGTGCATTATTTGCCAGGTTGGTTCGTTGCTAAGCTAAGTAAATGACTAAATCCCGTTACCAGCCGATCCTGAAGTGTGACTGTGCTTTGTCTGCTTCATTGAGTTGTTTTGCTTTGAGCTGAGTAACAGGATCAAAGAGAGACACGACGCTCATGTGCCAGGAGCTCCCGGCTGTCCTGGATATAAACTCACTGGGATATCACACCCAGTTACATTTACATTGAGTCATTTAGCAGACGCTCTTATCCAGAGCGACTTGTAGCAAGTACAGGGACATCCCAGGGCAAGTAGGGTGAAGTGCCTTGCCCAAGGACACAATGTCATGTTGGCACAATTAGACCAGACCTTCTGATTACCAGCCCGACTCCTTTACAGCTCAGCCACCTGACCCCCAGTTAAGCGCCAAAGCGCTTTCCTGGACACCCTGCCCGTCTACAGATCGTAATTCACCTAGCCGGACTACAAGGACCAAGGCACCAGCAGCTGTAGAGTGCTACAACCGACAGGCCCACTACACCCCCTGAGTGCAGACGTGTGGCTATCAAGCACAACACAAACACAACTCAGTGTTGGAATGCCATAAATAAAGCATAGGCACTCGATGGCATCTGCTCATCTGCCCAAAGCCCATACAGACTTAATTCCACTGGTGTGATATGACAGTGCTTTCCTTGTGACGAGAGCGCCAAGCCGTCCCGAAGGTGAGAAAGCAAGGATAACCAGGTGCCTGTGATAATGCCTGTGTGGCTGAGAGCAGTACTTCAAACATGCAGCAGTGAGAAGAGCTCTAGCCTGCTATCGCTTTACGGTAACAGGGATGAATAATTCAGGGAGGAAGGACCATGAAACATTGTCAGTGAAGGAGTAGAATAATATCCCTAAATTGTGGGCGCACATGCACACTTCTAACAATGTATCCATTATTAACCAGGTCATTCATTCAGGGTGGGGAAAAACAGGCAAGACCGAGTTCAAGAGGGCATGTCGAAACAGGAGCAACCTCCAACAACAAAAAAGGACACGTCCTACTAAGCCTAACAGACACAGGCGGATCGGCTACTTATTGTTTATTCATTGCTTTCAAGTACTGGACTCATTACTAGTAAATTCCAAACTGAAAAAAGAACTCTGGAGATGAATGGACATAACAGGTAGATGACTTACTACTATAGCAAAGGGTCATGGTGTCCAGAGTGCAGGCCAGATTCAGCTAGGATAATCCTTACTAGTGATTTCAGGAATTGCTAGTATTTGCACTATTGTAGATATTCAAATATCATTTTGGGCATGTTTTTAATTTTTGGGACTTACAAATCTCCAGGACAAGGTCCCCTCTGCTGTAACAAGGTAATTTTTAATCTGTGGCTCATTACTGCTACAGTCTCCTCTAGCTCCACCCTCCAAGAACAAGCAGACAGCTCAGCTAATGACAGTGAATGGACAGCAACACAGACAGTTCATAAACATGTCTTTTCTTCATAACACCTCCAACCAACCCCCGCCCCCCAGCGCCTGTGAAAGTGCTCTTCCTGCCTTCGACGCCAAGAACAATGGGGGGGGGATGGGGGCGAGTGCCAACACTCTTCTCTTTATTGTGAGGGGAAGGTGCATGCGTGGTAAAAAAAAACCTGCTGTCCAAATGGCCTGAGACGACTGTAAAAAGCTACCTTGAAGTCATGGGCCACGTCGCTGAACAAGTGGCTTAGACCAGGAAGAGCTCAGGTAGTAAAGTCATTGTCAGCAACCGGTCTTAAACCCCTGGATTCGTGGTTCCTGCATCAGTCTATTTAGCGCAGAGTCTCAAGCAACAAGGAGGGGGACTGAAACGCTGACAAGTTGCACTGTGGTGGGTAACAACACTTTAATATTAACACATACATGTTCTTAGCCCCCATTCCTCCCCACCCAAAAGTTAGTCACCTCCTCCCCCTCCACCCACACACTGTGTTGAGGTATGCGGTAAGCATGGAGGAATGCACCCGGTTCAGGTCGCTACACACCAAAAAACCCTCCCTAACCCCTGGGGAGTGTAAGTCAACTACTCACGATTCTCTCTGTGTTGAGCTGTCAGGCCACACTGGGTTCTTGTGTCGTCCAGACCCTGCTGGTGAGGCTCTCTGGGCCTGCGGAAGGGAGAGGGAGGGGGGGAGAAAGCAAGGCTGTCAGTGTGTGTGTTAAACAATCTCAGAGGTCATCACAGTGTAAATATGCAACAGGGCTGCCTGGAATTGAGCAGGGGAGAGGGCAGGAGTTAACCAGATGGAGAGGCAGAAAGGCAGAGAAAGTGATAGTTTCAGACGGAGAGATGGGTCAAGAAAAAAGTGGAGTAGTCCCTCTATATCTGTCACACAATCACAGACTCTGAGAGAACTATTTGGCCGGACAAACATACAGAAACATAAGATAAATCCGATGTCTAAAACCAGCAGGAACTTCCCAGAAGTTAATCTCGTAACCGGGTGCTGGCCTTTAAAAGTCACATAGTCTTCCCAGAAGCCTTGCACTCCTACACTGAAGGTGTGGCACATCACGCTCATTTGAAGCTATACAATTCAACAACCTGGGGCTCTGAAACCCTGTGTGGACAAGTTCCAATATGTCACTCCCCTGCTGACTGTGAGCATGTCGATGAGACTCGTTTAGAAGATGTGATACTGAGAAAGAGCTAGCAGCACCGGCGCTAACGCACAAGGGAGTGTGAGGCTACAGGGAGAGTACAGCGTCACCAAGGCGACAGAACATCACCCACAGTCATTATGCAGAACATGTGGGAAGATGTGTAAAAGACATGGACACCTTGCCTATCCGCTCTATTATAAACAGTTGAATAGTCCAGATGGCTTTGTGAGGTTCCTGCGTTTTCCCATCCCGTCTAAGGAACAGCAACTTGGGGTAAACAGAGAAAGACATGTTGATATGGGAAGCACAGTTAGTGTGTGACAGAAGCTTAACTCTTGAGGGCTGGGGAGTCGTGGAAGGGCAGGACACCAAGGTTCAGCCCTTACTGGCATTGGGTGTGTTTCCCTTCCCCCCAAAAAACACCAGTCTAGAAAAACAACCATACGATATCTTCGAGAACCAAGCTCATGTCGAAATAATGAGGTTGGCAGAGATTGAGTAAACAGCCGAACTGGATGTGAACCGAGAGTGCTGGGAATCCCATCAGCGTAGGGGCAGACAATCCAGCTGTTTTACACTGGATCACCACAGGACAAAAGTATAGTCATTGCGGCAGCTGAGGGGAAGAAATGAAAGAAGAAGGAAAAAAAACACTTTCTGTGATTTATGACTCTCAGGCATGTGGACTTTATTTAAAATTTTTACTAGAGAGGGATTGAGAAAATGGCCCTGAATTCATGATGTAATCTGGTAGCACACAGCAGCAGCTGGGACGTCTCCAGATACGCTGTAAGTTTCCAGACAGCGGGAAGGAGACAGAGGAAGAGGACACGAACAACTTTACCACCCAGCTGCAGAACAGACTTTCTCTGTTGTTCCTCCGTTCTTTAGGATGAAGTGGTCTGCCAAATAAACCAAGGGGAAGAGGACGAGGGAATCGATCATGCTCACAGGTTTCCTGAACTTTGACCTTTCCCACCATTGCTTCCTGCTTTTAGCTGACCCCTTTCCTTTTTCAGTTAAAATGACGGCCGCACAGCAATGCCGAAGCAACGCTACTGGCATGCTTGGTAAAGCAGCACGATGCAGTCTGCCCTTTGTCAAAACGTGAAAATGCCTTTATTTTCGCAAATCAATACTGCAAACATCAAGCCTTCACGGTCAGAAAGGTATTCTTTGTCTGCGTAAAGTGCACTTCTACCAAGATAACAAGAGCTGTACAAGTTTTGCCTGAAGCTTTTCGTTGACGTTAGCTCTTGCCAGACATTAATATTTATGTTGCAGAAGACAGTGTGCTGGCAGGGGTGACTACCATCCAATGTCAGTTTAGTCTGATTGCAACATGAATGTGTACACTAAGGAAGTGCGCTATTGGAAATCAGTGAACAACAGCCAACTGTTACTAAACATAACAGCTAGAATAGCCCACTTAGTTTTTCATGCATTACGCTCCTTCACAAAGAGACAGGCCTGTCATTGTTTGCCTTTATCCAGTCCATGCTCGTCGGCTATTGATTGGTTTCCTTGAAAAAATAAGAAAATCTATCAACAGGGCCAGAAGTAGGAGATTCTTCACCGTGGGAAGCGTGTGCCTTTGTAGTGTGGGTCATTTCAGACTCTAATTTCAAGTAGAGGCAGCCTGTATCGAATCAAAGTCACTTTGATTCAGTGGGGCAGCAACAAGTGGGCACTCATCCACTGTGACCCACTTACAAGACTCGGTAAAGACATAAGGAAATCCAGAGACACAGCAGGGAGGGTCAGTGTGTTTGCAGGTTCGCCTGCATTGTTGAAGAGGGATTGTACACATCCACATTAGAACAAAGAGGAGTGAGCGAGAGGCTGAACACTCCCAAGGGGAGACAGCCCTTCTCCTGACGGCTGATTTATCTGGGGTGGGGGTGGGAGGGGGGAACCAAGAGATGTTTAAGAACTGAGGTGAGTGTTCCCTATAGTCTTCTGAGGGTGGTAGAATGGCTCCTACTCTGTCAGGCTGAGGTGTGAGTGAACGTGAAGAGCTGACAAATCGACTGTGTCCACACCAGGAAATTGCAGTTGCAATACAGTCTTGGCTATCAAGCCCTGAGAGGGGGTGAAATTAAGCTTTAGTTAAGATGTTATGTAACATTCTACCAAACGATATGTCCTTACCAGGGCGGTCTTTCACGTTAATGCAAAAAAAAAAAAAAACGGAAAGATACGCAATCAAAAGCAGCTCAGGAAGCTTTTACAGTACAAAAGAATCCATAATCCAACTCCAGCTAACCAATAAGAAACCAGTGAGAGGCGGCTGCTGGCACTTTCTAAGCGGGCAGTTTAAGCAGTCCTAAAGATCTCCGGCTTGGCTGTGAATACCAGGAAGAGACACAACACCCGCCTGGCTAGAGGGTTCTTAGTCTGACTGGGGCCCTGAGCGTAATCATCACAGCATCCAGCAGGCCAGCTAATCCAGCAGGCCAGCGCTGGGTAGGCCTGCGCTCCTCACACGGCCGCAGAGGGAGCGAGACACCTGGCTCATATGGATCAGGGATAGAGAAGGAGCAGGAAGCAGATGGGCCAAGACCCAGGCCTCTGATTATGACGGTGTTACCTTGTTCTGTGTCCTTGGCTAAATTCGTGGTTTGTCGCTCGACAGGTGGGGAGCAGGGGGAGGGTTTAAGGGGGAGGAGATTAATGGAGAGAAAGTTTTAATCCCTGTTCACGCAGGTGCCTTTTGTTTACCGCGAAAGACAAAAGGGATAGATGGAAGACATTCTGGTATCATTTGGAGGGAAACTATCCAACCAGCTGCACGGTGTGATTAAATAGTCGTAACAAGTTAATGCTAAACATGCACGTTGGCCATTTTGCAGATGCAGATGAATTTGGACTACCCGATACCTGACGGTAACTAAACGCTTGGGAACATTAGGGAGGAACGCTCACAAGAAAGAGAGGAAGAATAAACACACACACAAACCTCCACCACAGGCCCAAAACATCAACCACACAGGGATAAGGGCTAATCCCCGGAAAACACAGCCTGGCTATACTGTTGTTGTGGCTCAGCCAGACAGCTGGGAACTAAAGTAAGCAATTGTGATGATGCAAGGCACATGTCTGAAGCCACATTCCCAGCGGGCAGAACTGCCCCTCGCTGCGCCAAGCTACACCCCCCTACAAGGAAGGGAGACCACTCGTGAGAACAAACCGAACACAAAGCATGTTCAGAGTCAATCTGCACAGGAGCAACAGTGTCGGCTTCATATCAGACACCAAGCTATGTCTTATGTGTGGAACTATACTGCAGGTAGCCTTTGTTTCCAGCTTATACCCATGCATCTGCTGCAGAGACAGAGCCATCTATTCTAAACCTGCTGCAGTCACTGAAGGCTGAGAGGAAGGGCTGGTTTGGAATGTTAAGATCTGTGGGAAACAAATACCTTGTTTCTAACCATTGGGGATGGGTATGTTATGTTTTAGGTGTGTCAAACTCTTAGATTACCACAGATGAGGCTACAATGCTTGTCAACTGTGAATCTCTTCTCTGGATGGTGCAACGCAGAGTAGAAAGAAGTGTAGTGTAGACTAATTAAAGCAAACAAGGCGAATAAAGAAAATACATTCCAATCTCCATCTTGTAACAAGGATCTCATCTTACAAACCAAACTTTTCCTGGCACCTTCAACCAACATGGCTCTGACAGATTTCCAAGCTGTCTGCAAGAAATCCAGACACTGCGCACATGACCAGTGGAAGGCTTTATAGGTTAGATTAACAGGGAAGAAATCCTCACCCACCCACCGGTGTCGTTTCTTTACCTAACCTTCAAATGACCAGGTAGGCACTTTCACCGCTCACCACAATGTTGTTCTACAACAGTCTGGCTTTACCGGCAAGCCTCAAGGCCTGGTATTTCACCAGTAGATATGTCACTAAGTAGCAATGCATGGCTGAGAAGACATAAAAAAGCCAGGAGAGAGTCTCTTGAGAATGAATAATGAAGGCTGCATGGTCTTCTGTTGGTTGGTCATTCTGATGCCTAGTTTGGCTGTTCCCTTGGGGCAACAGAATCCAGGATTTTGCCCCCTGATTACTTAAAACTACTGTCTGGAACCTGGTGTTACAACAGGGTATGTTAAATAGTGCAGTATTTCCCCCTCCCAAAAAATTAAACCTCCCCCTATATTCATGAAATAACTGTAGTTCATGAAAATATATATTGATAATTTGGCTGTATATAAAAAATGTTTGACGATTAGGATTTGCTTCACATGCTCGGCAGCCTGCTAGCGCTGCAGGTACCTCGCGCTGCCATGCATAGCCTGTCATGTGCCTTTCATTGAACATGAAATGGGCGGAAAAAGTTTGGTCTACCGCCTCCCCTGAAAATAAATCCTAGGCGAAACACTAATGTAAAGTGTGCAGCTAAATCATAAGCCAAATGACAAGACAAGAAAAAAAGCTAGAGAAAATAAAATATTGTTGTGGAGGAGGGGGAAAAATCAATCATTTGGGGTACTACTTTGCCTAATGAAACAGACTTCACTAGATGTTGTCAGTGGCCTGTTTTCACATCGTTGTTAATAATTCCCAGCCTCATTACCTCATACTGTGGTACAGTCTACAAGATGTTGCCCACCATGGGAGTTCCTAAAGCAAAAAGACAAGCAGGTCTATGTACAAAAGAGGGAAGGATCCATTCAGCACATGGCCTTCTCAGGTTGGGAGCCAGTCTGCTCTCTTGGGGATGGCAGAACCATCTGTAAGGAGAGAAACGCTGTTCATAAATCACTGCAGGAATGACACTTCTTTTCCTCCCCCCTTCTCATCCTTTCCTCTTCTCTCAACTCTTCCTTGTTGCTCGGCTCCTCACGCCAGGCGGGTGAAAACCAACAAGCCTCGTGACACGCCGGCAGCGCTGAAGGAGGTCTCCCACAGCCACTCAGCCCCTCCCTCCCCCACACCCACTCACGCAGGATGGTAATGAACAGGAATGGGCCCTGGAGCTCCGGTTACCAAGGAGCTTAGGTAACATAAAGAGGTTCTGGGAGCCTGAGGAGTGGAAGGGCAGGGTCGAGGAGACAGAAAGAACTGGATGATACACTTGATAAGAGGTTACGGAGGTAGAGAGAAAGGAAGAAAAAGACCATTCTAGAACATATCACCTAGTAGTTTTTGTCAAACTGGAGAGTTTAGCCAGCGATGGGAGAAAATTATCATGAACACCCATTGCCTGTGTGAGGAAGAGTGGCACACCTTCAGTAACGTTTGCTATGTGCTGTGATGAGCTGTAAAGGTTATTTCTATTGCAAAGGGTGGCGGTTCAGACAATGGAGTAATTCATGGCACAGTGTCCACAAGGCATGCAGCTTCATCAAGGTGTAGATGATGGGTTCCACTTTCTACGTTTTCTTAGGGGAAATTATTTCCCCTCCTCTCATCTCTTGAATTAATATGGTGCGAACAGAAAAGAAGATCTAAACAAAACAACATCAAACGAACATGAGATGAAGGTAAGTGTCTAAAAGCGAGAGGGTGATCCAGTATGTTTCTCTCCAGAGGTAAGGACATCAAAGAATCAAGAAAAAGAATCACTGTCAAAGTAGAATCCTGAGACGTGGGGAGTAAGTGGAGTTTGACAGGTTAAAAGTGTTCTTGTTACCCCTTCCTTTATGGAGAAAGATAATAGTTGCATTTGCCCAGAGAATCCTCAGGGTGAATGGCCTAACTCCATCTCAGCTCTAGGCCTGATAACATAATTTCATGATTGTCGAATCGCAAATTTCGACAATAATTTCGACAATACTATTATTATATTTTTGGACATATTTGTGGACCAAAAGAGACAATTATATTGTACGGAAACATCTGGCATTGTTACAACTCTTCTCACGGCTCCTTCCTCTTGTCTTCCAGTAGGCAGATGGGGCTACTCAGCTATTAAGGGCATTTGTCTTCATTAAGGCAGGCAACAAATAAGCAGGCAGTGGTCACTGTGCCAAGCCTTCTCTTAATCATTCCCTGACTTCTTCTCCTTGCGTTTCTACTCAACATGCACTCAAACTGACATTCCCTGTCCAACTAGTTTGACATAATTTTCAAATAATTGTAGGATAGTTTAGGCCTATCAATATTTGATATGTATTGGATCAGATATAGATGCAAGAAGGAAGGGCAAGCTAGTTTGAAGACCGTAAATCAGTTGGGAGTTATGAACATTTTCAATGGCCCGGGTTCAGGCAAAGCAACAGCACAACAACGTATTGCCATACAGAAGACAGTCTCTTTGAACAGCAAGCAGCCTTTGAACAGCCTTTGTGTTTAGAATGCAACTTCATGGGTGGAGAGGTAAAGTCCTAAACCTATCAACAGCTTTTCTCAAAGTCATTCTCAACACCAGAGGGAAGTGGGAGATAAGTTTTACGCGGACATCAAGATTCATCTCAGCTCCTGAAATCCAAGACCGTGGTGTTCTAAATTCCGCCGGCACAAAAGCACAGACAGACCTCTTTTTTTATGAAGGTGATTGAGCGCCGGAGCCAGACTGAAGTGCACAAAGGGCCTTCTAAACGGAACACTGCCACAAACTAGTTTAAGTAGCCAATTCACCATACAACCATCTATACTTTAGTCACCAAAGTATAATCGAAATTCACTTCTTAAACCTGAACAGCATGCAAGCTACATCAGAAAGAAATGAGGACCTCCCTCAGAGCAGAGTGCTAGAATATCAACAAGGCCAGGATACGCCTCGTTCCTTTCACAGTAGACTTGCTCCAGGATGCAATACGTCAAGATACTACATCAAACTCCTATTCCTGTATTCCTTGATTAGGTTGAATTATCACAAAACGCAAACTGCTAAATAGCAAGCGGAAACCGAAACTTTTCATTCAGGAGCTGACTCTGCAGACAGGACCATCTGGAAGGAAACAGACACTGAGTACATGGTGGCATGTTGGAACATAGTGAACAGCTGTTGGGCTCCTTATTTTCCTTTCTTTTATTTTTTTCTGGCGGTTGCGTTGCAATCCTCCAATATTTATTAGACTCAACAATATATCCAGACGCCTGTAGACTTAGGCAACAAACACTTAGCAAAAGCTTCTGGCCACTAAGCTACAGACCACGTCATGGCATCTGGTGTTTCGTGGCAAGAGTGAACTTGCAAGTGCCTCTGCAGTGAACGACCATAGATGTCTTCTCCATATAATAATTTACATCACCACTGGCTTATTCGTGGAGGGCAACATGACCCCAAGAACTCTGAGCAGGTGCCTACTGAGTTAAGTCAAGAAGGCATCTCAACGGAACAGTGAGAGAGCCCTGCCCCCCACCCCCACCCCCTAAAAAATGCTTAATCACTCAAGAGTCCCTGATGAAAACAGGAGAGCTCTTTCACCTGCTCTGGTCAGCAGGAGGGGGGGGAGATAAAACACAAGGTCAGGGGACTTTTTCAAAAGGGCTTGACAAACAGGCACACTGGTGTTCATTGTCGGGAGCTGAGGGCTGTGGTGGCAGCAAGAGAGAACTGTGGGAATGGCTGGAGATGGACTGATGTGAAGGCGACAGAAAGCAAAAGCACTATCTCTAAAGTATCCTTCCTCCATTCTGGACTCACCCATCAATTACAAGGAATTAGCGTCTGCTCTTCATTGATAGAATGTCGTGAAAGGATGCCAGTGCATTAGCTAGCTCGCTGCAGAATGCGCAAAAGTACTTGTCATTGTCGACAGGGTGAGCGTTCGTCACCATGGGAGAGGATGTGGGGGTCAGTTGACAGCGGTCTGTAGCTTGGACCTCCCATGTCAAAACCTCTGTCCTTTCTCATACCATGTTATTCTAGGTTGCCCAGCAACACTTAACAGCCTCAAGAGAACAAACCCTTTTGAGAAACATTTGCCAGCCTCATCCCAGTCTGTATATCGTAGGCTACTCATAACATATCCTTTTCCATGTGGTAAAATAATACTTGTTTTCAGAATTAAATAACGGTCAAACTGGAGCACAACAGAACTATTTTCTACTTCAAGTTCATGGGTAAGAAGTGTGCCCTTCAACAAAATATTTACATGTATCTAATAGGCAGACTTGTAGTTCTGCACAGACATATTGTACTGCAGCTAGCACAGACATTGGCTCAAGCTGAAGAACTATTCCTTGAACAAGAGCCCAAAGAAGCAGTCTTTGCCGATATACAAGCATGAGTTAATGGCAAAACCTGTAACCTGATAGCTGAAATGAGAAGGTTTTCACTCATGGCCAAGGCCTATGTCAGCAACATGCAGACTGACTGTAGGTGAGGAGGGACAAGGGAAGGACATCTACTTGTCATAATAGATGTGTATTTCCTGTCCACATTTGTCCAGCTAAAATGAGCAGTCACAGATAGCCTTCTCGGTATGTAAACAAAGTGCTAGCAGGCTACCTTAACAAAAGCCTCTTTATTCCATCGTATAAGAAAGCAAATTAAATGAGATTTCAATGCTTTATAGTCGGTGGTTCTGAGAATCCAATTGTGACGACAAGCCATCCTTCTGACCTGCTGGGCCGTGATCAAGAAGAGCTGGATGACTTCAGTCATTAAACATGTCTAGCTTAAGAAACCAGTGAAAAATCCAACCCAAGGACTTGGGTCACATTCCTCCTCATTATACACAAATTGTTCCCTAAAACAGAACAACAAGGTCTTCTTCTCTGGGCCTCTTCAATGTCTATGTGACCAACAAGACTACAAGAACTATAGAAAACATCTGACCATTTTAAGGTAGACAAAACTGCAACGTACCCAACCGCCTGATCGAAATGTATGGTGCTAATCAGACCTTTCTCTGAACTCAATACACAAAGACAACTTTCCTCTGCCATCGGCCATGCCAAAACCAACCTGGTCAGTGAGAGACCCTAGCACCAGAGGGATTACAGGGGGATAAAGATCCCATACACCCTCAGTTTTCACACAATATAAACTCTAGCGCTCGTATACAACCCAACAATACACAGGATTCGGGCATACTACACTGTCTAAAGGAATGTCCTTCATTTATTGGTTGTATAGTTCTTAAGAATACAGCTTTTACCGTCGTATTAGCGTGTGAGCACCGATCAGTCCTCTCAGAACATCAGGGGACTAAAAGCCAAAGCCAGAGCGATCGTAAAAAGCTGTCAGCATCTCTCAAACAATAATCCTACTTGTTCTTTTTTTTTATCTGTCGATAAGAGGCATTTGTCAAGAGTATAAAGTGAATTCACACAACCATCATGTGGAAGTGGAGAGTGGTAAATGACTGGGACACATCTTTTCTCTGTGTGGCTTTGTATTGTGGATGAAAGAGAGCAAGGTTTATGGCTAAGAGCACAGCTCATGTCGCTCACCAGTTGAGGCTGTGGGTCATCTATTGTGTACCAGAGTTTATGCTCTGGTATTGGTACACTGCCATGCATCTCCCATTCCAAGAACCAGCCATCCAATTACCGTCCTGCTGAGTCTTGGGTCGCCCAGCCATGAACACACAAAAGGAACAGATTATCTGGCTCAGCAATTAGCAGCGTTTATAACTGGCAAAGGTGAGAGCTATCAATATGATTATGTAAATCCAGCTAATTGGTATTAGGTTATACTATCATCCTGAAGGGTCACCGACTTTAGGATGTTTAGCCACATACAAAACATGACTTCTGTATCTGAAACTCCTGAATTTAATTTCAGAAGAAAAATGTCAACAACAAAAATCGACATGCAAATTTGCTTTTCAGGAAAATCCCACTTAAATTCCAATCCCTCCATAAAACAAGTGCTTTCATGCCACTGCTTAACTCCTATACTATGCCAATCCCCCAGCGTTGCATCAGACCACTTTCAGAACTCGGTTACACAGTATGTTGACCTGCACTGCAGATCTCAAGCACATCTGAACAAGCCCAATGGATGCACGAAAGTGATGTTTCTCACGCCGAGATCAGAGGTGCTGGATGAAAGCAGCAGTTGTTACGACTAGACACACACTGGAGAAGCCTGAAGTGGGGACTCTGAATTAATCACTGCACCTAGTGTTACGTCAAATATAGAAAGCAACATGTAGGCTGTAGGTTCCATGTTTAGGGTTAGGCCTGGCAGTTGGTTTACTGTCCAATTCTGGCAAACTTGTAACACAGGCCAATGCAGAATCATGTTTCTAGCGTGGTAACCATATTCCTCTGTCAGCTACCTTGACATTCCTATCAGTGGGGGTAAGGGGATTGTGTGTTCCTCTGAGAACCGGCTGGCTTGTAGTTCCAGTTTGGCAAAGATTTGTTGGTCCACACAAGATAATGATTTGTTTACAAAAGAGTACCTGGGGAATACAAACTGGGAGGAAAATGTTCCCAGAGAGAAGAATGCAACCCAGCAAAGGTGCTACACCCCAGAGGAAATCATGGAGGAAATTGAGAGGAGAAGGACCTGCTACCATGGCAACTGTGAAAAGGCAACAGGTGTCATCTCTGAGGCTTGTTTGTCCAAATCTTTGCTAAGGTTTGAGCTAAGAAAGAGAAATAGAGACCGGACAGAAATGCTCAAATATCTTGGCTTTTGTGATTAGATTAAGATAATGTTTCGTGTAAACAACACAGCACAGCCGTGTCATCTTAATATGCTCTGTGGAAAAGTGGAGGATATTTCAGTAGAATGGAAGGATGAAGTGAGTGAGTGTGTATGTGTGTTGACATGCCTGCAATCATACAATGCATGTGCAGGGTGGCATGGATAGACAATAGCATGAGGTAATCTCCCCAAACAGGGGAGGACATGTTTTTTGAGCGTTTCCGAGATAAGACACTGTGAGAATCCCCCTATTGTGTAGGAGGAATATCCTTCCAATAACACCAACTGGGCTGCTCATCCCCTGGACTTCTCTAACAGAGGCAGCAGAGCGTGTGTTTACTGCACACAAGTTGAGAGATCCTGTCCCCTAAATCCATAACAGCTGGAGGTGTGAACACAAACTTGCTAACACAAACCCGCCAACACACAGCCTCCATTTTACCTGGCTTGAACTTGAGACTGCAAAAGAGGGTGTCTCCCCACTAGAGGAAACAGGGGCCAAACCCATCCACCCCAGAGACTGTCAGGGGCAGTGGAGGAGCTTGGAAGTTTCGCAGTACAACGTGTTATCTGGAGCACAGCAGAGCTTGATGCTTTGAAGTGCTGAGCTGCAGACTGGGGAGCGGGGAGGTGGAGGAGGGATGGGGTCAGTGTACATGGAGAAAAAGCAACAAAAGAGGAATCAAGAATGCCAAAGAGGGCGAAAACGGCAGGGAAAATTCCATTGTGTGTGTTTCTTTTAGTGTCTACTACCCAACCTGCTCACAAGTAGACACAAGTCCCTTTGTTGCAGACAGTGTTTACAGTGGCATGAAAGCGGTGAGTCAAAAACACAAACACACAGATTCTGTCGATCTGTCTGTCGATCTGTCTGTCGATCTGTCTGTCTGTCTCTCTACATGTCTGTCTGTGTGTGTGTGTGTGTGTGTGTGTGTGTGTCTGTGCCTCTCTGTGTGCCTGTGCCTGTCTCTCTGTGTGTCTGTGTCTGTCTGTCTCTCTCTGTATTTGTCTATCTGTCTGCTGAGCTCTCCTTGGAGGATTATCCTCCCTAATATACCTTAAGGCACTTTGACTGAGCTGCCAGCTGTCCATCTCCACAGACTTCGGACACCCTGGCACAGATCGGAGCTGGGCCTATCCACAGAAAGGCAGCCCCAACCTACATCACACTTAACAGAACAGACCGCCAAATTACAGCACGCTACATGAATATATTGATACATTAGTGCTCGAGTGTACAACCACTGGAAAAAGCTTTGTGACACTGACAAGACTGCTACCGGTTGCAATCTATAACGCTACGCTACATTTCGACATTGCGTCCCAGCATCGATAGAGTACAGCACATCCAGCACAGTCCCAGCCCCATTCCAGTGCTAGCGCAGACACTACCAAAACGATGTGCAACGTCAGGCCCAAGTTACACGATGACAAGATCTCAACAGAGAACTGGCCAAGTCTCAGCATTACAGCATGAAAACAAGCCTGCTACTGAGCCGCTGGGCTGGGAGAGCCTGTTGGGTGGCAGCAGTGTTGAAACACCACAGGCTACTCAGTGTCCCTGACCCTCCATGTAAGTATGTGTGTATTACCGCAGAGCAACTTGTCTGCTCGTGTTGATTAAGGACTAATAAAGGAGTCCCCCTCCTTGAGAATGTGGAGGGGGGGGGGGTGTCTGGCAGTCATTGATGGCATGAGGGGGCCTGCTGGGCCTTGCTGAAAACCTTCTCATCAGCTAGATCCGAGGTCCTCTTATCCGCCTGAATTTTGATAAGCAGTAAATAATTCAGTCTCTGCAGGGAAGGGACTGTGGGTAGGGAACGATGAAATTCGGAATATGTTGTTGCCATTTCTGGAATACTCCCAGATTCATTGTGAAGATGTTTTTATTGCTAATTTAACCTGAATGATAAGATGATACAATGACCTGCATAACGAAAACTGTAGTTACTGTTTACTTGAAAAGGTTATGAAACCAATGAATCGATCAGTATCACAATAGAGATGGTTAGACTAAACTACAATGGTGGGCCAGACTATGTTCTTCAGCGGCTGCAGTGAAGGATGGGGGGACCGGAGAGACTGACCACCACCAGCACTGCTGTGAGGGAGGTCTGCATTCACAAAGACAACAGTTACCATGTCAACACACAACCTCTTCTGGGGGGCCCTATTTTCAGGGGGGGGGGGGGGGGGTCCTGCCATCCTACACCTGCATGTTGAAGATAGCTTTTGTGAAGAGAAAAGCGGGAGGGGGGGGGGCAGGGTATGATTGTGTTTGGGCAGGGGGGTGGAAAGAAAAGGAGCTGTGTAAAAGGAGGGCTGTATGGCCAGCAGCATCAGCCTGGTGGTCACTAAGAGCCCACCACGGTGTGAACAGAGGGGAGGGGGACTCGCCTAAACAATCACACTTAAGTGGGGACTCCTTCAGAGAGAAAAAAACATCCTCCCTCCCTCCCTCCCTCCCTCTGTCCCACCTCCAAGGACACACAGACTGCCACAAGCCAGCAGGGCGAAATCTGTTCTCAATGAAGCTTCCTGTCTCAAGGCTTGCTATGAAGGACATGGTTGAGGCTGGGACCGTGCAGCTGTTTGGACTAGCTGTGAAAACTTTCGACGAGAGATCAAGGAGACGACACAAAAAGCCTCTGAGCGCCGAGCAGGACAATGCTGGGGTTTCCCTTTCACTCGCCATTTCAGTGTCCCCATTCAACCCGGTGCCAGAGGGTCTCATGGTGGTAATCCTTTTAGATAACTTAAAAAGCAAAAAGTGAGGGAAGGGATTTAGGAAAG
This sequence comes from Neosalanx taihuensis, assembly GCA_030340665.1. Lineage (NCBI taxonomy): Eukaryota > Metazoa > Chordata > Actinopteri > Osmeriformes > Salangidae > Neosalanx > Neosalanx taihuensis. The sequence continues at coordinate 10,377,878 of CM059301.1, forward strand.
AGGGAGAGATAAGGGGGGGGGGGGATTTGGGACTTTCTTCACCCATCTACAAAATTGCAAGACTCCTCGTTTATAGCAGATGTCCAACATGGTGGCACAGCAGAAGGCTTGTTGCATCAGAACCCTTGCCAGCAGGTGCAGGTAGTCGAGACTTATCGCGAGACTGAACCTCACTGACCTGAGGGAGGCCGGTTGGCAGGCAGACTGGGTTACCAGGGGCCGGAGGATCCAGTAGCAGTCAAACAGAACCTAAAAGCATGCTAGCCATTAGGCTGAAACGGTTAATGCCACACATGTAAACTCCTGGATGGAGTGTATTTCTAGTACTTGACTAGAGACATAATTTGTTGGTTGTATGGGGCAATTCTGGTCATATATCCTTACCGGCATAACAGCCCGTGTCTCGTTAGGGATATTATGCACTAACTGCACATCCTCATTCGGGATATTATGCACTAACTGTACATACATGCAACCCGGTAATTTCTATTTAATACTGTAGTATATTGTACTATACAGCTGCACATTTGTCTAAAATCACTTGAATCTGTACATACCCTGTATATTCTGATTATACTGTTCATACTATGTATATATATATATATGTATACTGTTCATATATGTATACCCATATTTAGTATTCTGTTGGATTAACTGTTTTGCACTTCTGGTTGGATGCTAACTGTATTTCGCTACCCTGTACTTGTACCTGTGTAATGACAATAAAGTTGAATCTAATCTAATCTAATTATCTTGTCATTAGAAAGTCTGTGAAAACTGACTGTCCATAAATTTACTTCATCCTGTGTTTCATTACAGCCACATTCACCGGTGTGTGTCGTGCCATGTTCACGCCAGCGGCTAACATCCAAGCAGTGTGTCTGGAAGGCTCCACCTGAGTGTTCCCAGGCCAGAACTGCATGGCAGAGTCCCTGAATTATTTACACTGCCCTCGCTCTCCGCAGACAGTGAGATGGCATGGGGTCGTTTCACAATAGGAGGGTGTCGTCTCAGTCTGACTGGGGCCGTGGACGCTACACCTTTTCACACGTCATGCGAGTGCGGGGGGGCAGGAGAACTTGGCGTTTCATATCAGTCCTGATGTGTGCTGACTGGGTTTGACACTGAAATAGTGCAGTTCCCTTACGTTAAAGGCTGGGAGAAGCGCATGCCGCTCTGCGGAGGCAGATCCACATGCAGGATTCAGGATGGCAGTTAAATGGCTGCGGGCGACCACATTCGGCAGTTCCAGCTCAAGGAAAAGCAAAGCTGATGATGCCTGATGGTTAACACCGCTCTGTTATACAAGGTATCTGGGTTCCATGAACACCTGGACATCAAGGAACTTCGCTCCATCCTCCTTTTATCTCCCGGCTGTTTTGGTAACATGGGACTTCAAAGACAGGAAATGACACCATTGGTGAATGGGAATGCTTTTAGCAGGGCCCTAGGGTCAATATAGCAACAGCCACAGGGTGGAGGACAGGGAAGCTTTTTACAAACATTAACTAGCAGGCAGCGCCCTGCGTCTGAGGAACACAGTATCAGACTCCAACAATTAGGCTTCCGATGGCTGACAGTCAGCACGTATTTTGTCCCAAAAGTGTTTTTCTGCCTGCTCGTAAAAAACAAAATGTCTTCATTTAAGCGTGTTTATTGATGTGCAGTCAAGGATTCTGTTTCTCTTCTGGTTATTGGCAGCAAACAGACGAGCTCAGCATTGATACAATTAACATCACATTAGACAGCACAAGAACATGTGCCACGTGTTAAGCTGAACAAACAAAAGAAATTACCGTACCTGTACAATGTCAAATACATATAAACCTTAGCAAAAACCAGACAACCATCCCGGCAGGATCTCAAGACTGGCTTAAGACAAAGCCCACACTGCAAGAGGTTTCAGCTGACTGTTAAGAGTCAGACGCTGTCACCGTTGGACTATGATCACTTGTCTGACCTGATTTGGGCTGTAAGAAAATCCCTTGGTGTACACCAAGAAATTAAAATAAAAATAGATTTTTTTGTAGCTCATGATTCAGTGGAAATGTAGGTCCTGAAGCTGTGTCAACGCGTTCACTTTTCTGCTTGAAAAGACACTGATGATGACACACAATGCAAAACGAATTTTGCCAAATCTTGGACAGACCAACATTGACGTCAGTAGCTTGAGAAGCAACATCCTTCAACCAAAAACCAGGGAATCCATGACATCTTTCCCTGGGTTGATCTCATGATGGCACTGCTGTAGGACTGACCTGTATTATAAAAGATTATTAAAGCATTTTGACCACGCTGCTTGCTTGCAAACTTTAAGAAACTTCAATAACATTTTGTATACATGCAGAAGCACATACAGAGACTGAGAGCAAAACAAGCTGGCCCAGGGTGTGGACTCCAAAACAGGTACATATATACCTCCAAATGAAAACAATTTGCATGACATGCAACACTGTTGACCCTTGACCGAGTAAAGTCACATTCATCCCGCTGCTCATTACCAGTATTTCACAGACTTGACACTTTAAATTCTGCTTAGCCATTATAAACACACAAATAAGCTCTCTGCAGCAATCTCTACAGGCCCACTTCCTGCTTTCCTCCAGACAGGGTTGTGTTGTTTGAGTTTTATTCCTTTTCCACCAACACAGAACAGGTTCCATCCTTGTTAGCACACCTCACTTTGAATCGTTCACAGCATTTCAACCAAAAATAAATGCAGAAACGCAGATATAGGTTCCCAGCTGGAAGTAAAGACTCGTCTCGGAGTGACTGGGGCTGTGAGCACAGCACTGTTAACCCTAATGACAATTACAGACAGAAAAGAAAAGGTTTTCCTTAATCTGAAGTTCGAACTGTGACCACATAAGTGGGAGTGTCATTCTGCAGCTTGGAAAAAAAGGATGGAGACGGCGACAATGGAAACGTCAAGTCAGAAATTGTCAGATAAAAATAAAAGATGCAGGGTAATGCCAACCAAACCCCAATGCTTGATGACAACATTAACTTTACAGACCAATAGGGCCGAGTGCTCCATTCTACTTGTCGGCAGAGACCCTGGTTTCACGGCTTAATCGAGGGCAAAACTGCTCCTTGCGGAGCTAAAGGATCCGGTCCTAATTGTAATAAAAGTGAAGGAGACAGCAGAGGAGAGTTTATCAAGGAAATGGGTGACAATGCAGGAGAGAGAAAGTACTGGACAGGAGAGGAAGGAAACATGGAACAGGAAGGAGGATGTGGGAGCAGTGTTCAAACAGACAATACACTAGAGATATTACATATGTACTAAAGTACAACCCTCTCAATTCATGTCCACGTTTCCCCAAGAAGATTTCATTTCCTCTGTTTGAATCCATCTCCCTCAGGACAGTTGTATTGTAAAATGTGTGAAGCATAAAACATGACAATCGGGTGTACTCTAATGTTAAACCCAAGTTATTGTACAAAGCAAAAAGTATGACAGTAGGTTGAACTGTCAAATTCAATGGTTTAAGACACATGGTGCTCACACTTCCCAACTATCAGCATGTAACCATCATGCCTAACCTGTCTGCAGGCCAGGGGAGGACAGTAGAATAGCATGCTTTCTTCTCATGCTTTATGCATTGCCACAGCCAAACTGCCAGCACATTCAGATTGACAAACACTGGCAAATCGGACACTTCAGTAACAGTGTCTATGCTAAATCACACGTTTATTAAACATGTAGTTTGTAAAAAGAATGGTACAATGCATTAAACATTTAAAAATGCACTCTGATGACATGCTACACTTTCATAACAAAGGGCCAAGTGAGTTATGAACTTAAGTCATTCAATGAACACAAACTCCTTCAACTATTCCCTGCTGCTGCAGAGGGCTGAGGTCCAGTAGGACCAAAACCCTGGAGCTCAAGAAGTTTCTCACTGGCTGCAGCTGGCCTCTTCAACAAGGCCATTGACACCAACTGCAAACCTTGTTCTTATAACATATAAACCTGTTTCTGATTCTAAACTAGGCTAGGTGTCCTGAGGTCAATAAGGACATGCATCAGTAATATGTTAAACTTCCAGCTTTGTATTTCATAGTACTTTGTTTACATGTGCATCAGCATTGGCTGAAATATGTCTTTGTAGTTGATCATTTGTATTCCTTGGTGTTGCAACGTTGTCAAGTGCCATGGGACAGAGTAACATGTTTAGGACAGCATGGTAGTTATCATATAAAGTAATCTGAATCTGAATATTGGTCAAACTGTTGCATGATAAACGGTCTCCCCAACCGTAAAAGTAGGCTTTTCCAAAGAAGCAAAATATGAAACAAACATAGTACATTCATGTTTTTGTCATGTTTCTAACACATTAAACATGATGGTGACAAATTAGACTAGGCCACATTTCGAGCACTGCTTGATGCCAGCATGTGCGCGGATCCCTGGACTGGCGCACTTCTCACGCTGCAGTCTTGCAGCCGACCAAACTTTCTGTCTTTCACAAAACTTTTACTGCTCTACGATAACAAAGCTGTATCGAACAGTGTTACGCTCCTAGCCATGCCAGTCTTTCTTGTTAGCTTCCTAAAAAGCACCCGCAACCTTGACTTAGTCCAGCTTTAAAAAGCTGTTTGCTAACGAGGTATCGAGCTACTGTGTGTAGTCAGCTAACTAGCTCCGATGATGTGTAATGCTAAGATTCAGCACCCAAAGAGGAGACTAGTTAGCCAACAACGAGAACAAGTTTGTTAGCCAACGAGCTACAAAGAGCAAGGTTAAATGGCTTAATCACTACATGCTACTCTACCTAACAGCGCATGGATTACATGCGAAAGCAAGTCAACATTAGAGAACCTAAAGTTGTGTGGACAAGAACAACATTGTTCAATGCAAGTGATACCTTCTTGTAGTCTGCTAACAGTAGCAAGCATATGAGTCCAGACAGTCTTTGCAAAAGATAGCTTGGCTTAGCTCATGTTACTTAGCTCCAGCTAGCATGTCTTCTATGCCAGGGTAATGAACGCAGTTGGCGGTGTTAAAAGGCACACTCTGGTCAAGACCTTACACCCACATAATGCATTGCCCAACATCAAACATGACATTTAAACACTCATGTTAGCTAGCCAGCTAACTTCCACTAAAGGAGCCTTGCTGGCTAATACTGCCGAGTTAGCCACGTTAGCAAGCAGGCTACCTCTGCTACCAGCTAGCCAGACTACACGGCCCTTCGTTCTGTTGTCTTGCAGCACATTGCTGGCTAAATAATCGTCTGTGTTCATACACAAAATCCGCATTTACCTCTGATATTTGGAGACTTTTGAAGGCAAATTGGGAGAGGGTTCCCCTTAGAATAGGTCCACGAATGTAGTTCTCCTGCCTCCTCCACCTCCGGGAAAAATCTGCTTTATTTGACTGCTGAGGTCCCGGCCACTTCGTAACCCTCCCCAGCTAGCCAACTGCCAGGCTAACTCAGGTGCCGTTCGATGACACTCTCACTTATTCGGCTTCCGCTCCATGTACTAATATAAAACAGTTATTTTCTCAAATGCACGACTAATACTGGTCATCCACGGACAAAATGTATCTCCGACAAGGTGCTTGAATGAGACTGCAACTAGAAAAGCAGTTTAGAATGCGGGGCTGTTCTAAGTGTGTGCTGCTTCTCACGCTCGCGCTACACTGCGATGAAAGCTCGAGCCTTGGAGCTACCGGAGAGAGTGAGAGTCGCAGGATTAATGAGTCACTTTTCAATTTTGAGGACGCTAGACTTTGACGTCACATACTGATCGTGTGCAGGAGTGCGTTACAGTATACCCTCGTTGTGTGTGTGTGTGTTTGTGCGTGCGTGTGTGCGCGTGCGCGTGTGTTTATTTAGACTATATGGTTGAGTCCTAGAGAAGACTCGTGCATACTAGCATAGCTGAAGTCTACCTTGGACCAATGTCTGTACAAGTGAATGGATGTATACCTGCTGCCAAGCATTGTTAAACTTTTGGCTTACGTTCTTTTATATGTCCAGTATCTCAATCTGCCAGTGGGAGAGACTCCTAAACCCTGAGATAGCACTAAGCACCAAAGAATGTGATTCTGAGAAGCATGGAATTGATACTGGCACTTGGCCAAAGATAGCAAAAAAATATGCCTTGGAGTGTAAGTGAGGGAGAGCTTTTCTAGGCAGACACATGAACTGGGAATGTATGTTAAGAGTTGCTAAAGCCCACAATGTTTATTAATTGAAATGTTTTTGTGTGAGCCATGAATTTTAATACAATAGAGGTAGAGGTTCCATTAAATTAAAACTGAACAGGAAATAGCACTTTTATGGTATTTTCTGGTAAGTCCAGTAAGTCCTGGAAGAGTCCCACATAGCTATACACATAACTTAGATTTGCAAGAAGTCTTAGTAGGCTGGATGAGAGAGGAACAAAACAACAAATGGTTTCCATCTGTTTCTTCTCTCAAGCATTATCTTTCACATTTGCAAGTATCAAGCTATGTTTGGCTTAAGCAAGGCATAAAAAACTAGCCTGTGTATTCATTTTCTTTCTTCTGAGAATTGGAAAAAGACAATGTCCCTTTCTCTTTCTGTTATAGATTTAGAGAAAAGCATGATTTATGTTCAGTCTGTGTGCCGTCAAGACAAAGTCCATATCCAGTGATGTCTGCTGTTCAGTTTTCAGAGATGAAAGTCAGGCGGTTGGGCAACCAAAACTGCCTCAGGGAATCCCAGCATGAGACATGGTACTTTTGTGTTATTACTTCAAAGGTGGTTTTCCCCTAGAATCATATGTCAATGCATGTCTTGGCTTCCAGACATTATGCCCAGGGTTAACTTTAGGTTGATCCCAGTCTGGGACAGAGAGAGGCCTAATTTTGAACTCCTGGCTGCCTCTGCAGCATCCTCCTCCCCATCCCCACCTCAGGGATGAAAGGGTTATGGACCATATTGCTAGCATGGCATGATGTACTGCATAACATAGCCAGGCATCATAAGGCTTTCCATGCTGGTTCCAATGTAGCATGCCAGGGATCAGGGATGAAGGCTTGTATGTCTGTAAGACACTCATGTGCACCCTCACACGTCACACGCTTTACAAATACAAAATGAATTTTCTTCTCTCTATGGTTCAGTATAATAGCAATAATAAGCCGCAGAGAAGACAAGATGGGAGGGGAAGAGGTCAACCTTAGCATCGCCACTCCCAAGAAGAAGACAAATATAGATGATAGTGTGGCTTTGAGAGAAAACTGAGGATGTGTGACCATCTTTAATGTCACTTCAGGGGAGGTTAACTGCACAGCCCTCTGTGTTTTCAGTGCAGGACAGAACTAGGCAGAAGGAAGTAATGTCTTGTTGCCATGATGACGTAACTTTGCACAGGGGCAGGTACACATTTTCTTTCACTCTGAATAGATAATATGCTTGGGATTGAAGATGATGTGAGTTACTTTGTCTGATTCGCCCCAGTGTTTGGTTTATGTTGTCTGCATGTAATGTATGTTAGATCTTATTTCAGAGGAACATCATTTACAAAATGTACACATGCAAACCAGTCTGACTAGATTCTGTCCAGTGAACAGTAGAGGAAACACCCTTCCTTTGCATAAACACAGGCCACAACACATATAGCTTGGTCAACAACAAAAGCCATCTTGTGTATAAAGTGATGTAGGTATCTATTCAAATGGTCCATAACTGTTTGATGTGTACACAAACAAAAACACATTCACATTTGTTGTTAACACACAAACGCACAGCACTCACACACGAAAAAGCACACTTGTTCTCTTTGGAACCAGTGACACAGACTATATCAGGGGATTCTAAATATTTAAGAAGTTTTCTTCAATTTACTACATTAATTACTCATGACTTGTATTTACAAACACAATATATCTGATTACTTGTATATAATTTCTTTGAACACAGTACATTCTGATGTAACTCCTGACAACCAACCCGAATTATGCAAAACCACATTAAGTCTAAGGCAATGACCATACACAAATGTATTGAGTCATGTACAGGCACTGTAGAAGAAAGTTTGAAATATAAAAGTTCACAGACAAAACTTTCTTTTATATTTGCAGTAAAGACTGAACTGAAATACTGAAGATTTCTCTCAGACATCTGGATGTGATTTTACACACAAGAGTAAAAAAAAACACAGCGTACAAGAACACGATTGGTGGAAGATATATTAAGCAAACATTACAAAAATATATATTTGAACAGAAAAATTACACAGAAAATACACAAAGTACGGATTTGTAGAAAATTCCTGAGTACAATAACCAGGAAAATCGGAAAATCTCCTGCAAAGATTATTGCTATGACTTTTTTCCCTCCCATTTCATTTCATGCACCAGAGAAAACTATTTCTCCATTTGGTCATATACGTATAAACCAGCCGCCCTTATAATTAAAGGCTTCTGCCATAGAGATGGGCAACCACATAACAGAAGCAGAAGGAAGGGATCTGGGGAAATGAAGCAGGAGAGGCATGGCCATGTCAGCCATCATTGGGATTGTACACTGTAAGTTTACAGCTCACTGCATATCTATGCAAGGGAAATAATGCAAACAGTGCATCTGCTTTCTCTTTAGATGTAATTAAGATTGTATTTGTTTTTTGGGGATGATAAGGAAGTAGTAGCAGAAAGTTATTTATTGATATGTTTGTTTTTTCTCACAACAATTTCGTGAAACCAATTTACATTAAAAGTACCATAAATTACAGTATGACAACTGAAAATAAAAGGCAATCAGCATTATCACAAACGCGAGGGCGTGAAACAATGAACAATGCAAGCTCGAGAATGATTTCTTTCTCGCAACCAGAATTCAACTGGTGAAATTTTTGTTGCAGCATGATTATAAGCAGGGTGGAATGGTAGTGATTTTATGTTCAAATAATCTTGCGATCATAGTCTTTCATTATTACAAGTTACCCAGGATTTAACATTTGGAATTTAAGAGTAGCCCTCCCATTAGGAAGTCTTAGTGGAGTTATTTCCAGGGAATTGTGGGTGTGTAGTAACATAGCTGCAACATAAATTTGAACGTTCATTGAGCTGATTACAAGCAACTACACACAGCAGTAAGTGACGCACGGCCCTTTCCTGTGGCCTGCTCAGATCACCTCTGGAGTCTCAGGCTGTAGGGGCAAGCAAGGTGAGAGAGAGTTGGCAGTGCCTGTGACTCTCATACCTTGGAGGAAGAGATAAACAGGAAGTAATGTCAGACCCCTAAGCCACAAGATGCAAGTTTGAATATCATTTTGAGGAAATTATGAATCATGAAGAAATAATAAAAAAAATCAATTTATACATTACATGCCAGCAAGAAGCCAATTTACTTGCCATTCTTCAACAAGTATACACGCTAAAACCACTTTAAAAAAAAGTGCATACAGTTGCTAATGTGGTCTTCAACAGTGGTTTGACTTCTGGCCAGAGTTCATTGATAAGCTACCATAGCACATTCCAGACCAAACTTCCCTGGCAAGTAAATAGTGTGTGAATAATGTGAGCTCATAGTCTATTTCATGGGCCACTAACCCCAAACCCATCCATACCACACACAGAGAGAAGGGGCATCTTTCTGCTGCCTTACACCACACTTCCATGCATGCCTGTTGCAATCACTAACAGATGTCATATGGTTCCTGCCTGAAAGCATTACCAAGTATGAGAACTCAAGGTTTAGAGTTTGCCAGTTAAAGCTATCTGTTGTACAAAAAAAGTACTAACTGGATTGGTAAGACTTGTTCACGGAGTAACATTACTTTATCCAGGTTCAAGGGTTAAAATGTGTATTGTTGACTATTGTGACCAGAAAAGTAAACCAAAACAATAGGCATCAAGCTACTTCATATTGTTTTTGATGGTCACAATGGTGATTCATTGCATCAGTGAGAGTAGAAGGTTGTAGGATTATTGTTTTCATCATTTTGATGAAATTCATCAAATGGTTTCCCATGCTCAACTTTCATTTTAGTACTGTTATCAGGTCATCAGCTGCAGGTACTATTGACAGGTTTCTCTTCCCCCTATGCTAACTGTTAACCACTGTGTTGCATTGATGAGTATTTGGGTTTGACTTCTTGTCTTGAAACATTTCCACATGTTCACTGCAACACCTTCTGAAGAAACATTTACCCTTTGGCCTCGTATTATTATTCATGACCGTGTCAAGTAGGTTTTACTTTTTTGTAATTGTTTGCTAAAGTGATGACTAATTAGTTAAAACTCACAACTCTCAACTAAATGTTCTAAATGCCGTGATGTTAAAGCAGAGCGGGTAAACGTTATGTGCATATTATACATCACATAAAAATTGACCCCTTAGGTTCACTCCAGCTTTGACTTCTCACACTCACCATAAAGATGATCACACTGGCCTCGAGGCTGCTCCAGCCCCACCTGTAGAGACAAGTAGAGAGTTAAGGTACTGCTGCGTCACTTCATCACAGTAATGAAAAATATGATCTTTCAGAAGTCTGAGTGCATGCCTGCATGCAGTGCATGCCTGTTGCAGAACCTGGGGCCTGCAGAACCTGAGGCAACATTTTTGTTCCTGCTGATTTTCAAACACCAAGCTAACTCTCATTTTAACTGAGTTGTATTTAGGATTTATGATTGAAGGTTTTTTTTACCAAGTCGCCACAGAAAGAACAAATAGAACAATTGCATCCTCTGCTGGAAAGACGCAGAACTGTCACCCAAATGCATTCAACTTTAAATTGAAACAATCCTCATTATTGATATATATATTTTTTTAAGCGTGTACCTTATTTTATAAGAATGACGTACCATCTTTATTAATCCATTGCTCGAGATCTTCCATCTCTAACTCTAGTACTGAGGGCACATCCTCTTCAAACATGGGCCTGGAAGAAAGTATCAATACAACTGAATGGTTAATAATTTATTTAACAAACTAGGGAATGGTTCATTTTCCAAAGAGTCTTCCCTCATTATACTTCAATTACAGTCTATTGTATCCCCTTTTACAATTTGTTTACTCTCCATACAGGTCTGACTGAAACAAATGACGAATAGCCTTATCTTTATGTTTTAACAAACATAATCTTGATAGTGCATCTGAACACGTGATCAGTTATGGTTCCTGGGGTCATCAGGTGTTTCAACAATCAGATCCCTTTACCCAGGCAACCCATCCAGGGTTGATCAAGGCCTTGCTTGTGGCAGATAGCACCACATCCCCTCCCCCACACTTAACATTGAAGTTATCGCATTGCACATGGTGACAAACCTATCTGAGTGGTTGTATGTGTGTTTTCTGCTAGAATGCTTGTTGCAGCTGTATTTGCACAAATTCAGCAAACACACAAACATCCACAGACACGCCTCTTTAAACATGCTTCTTCATGTCCTTTTGTCTTCCTTAATAGGAAACGCAAAACTATCTTTGAGATAAAAAAAAGAGGCTAAACTGATTTGAGATCAAACAAACCAAATATCCTCCAAGTATCCTTCTAAAGCAGAGTTATACTTACATTGGAACTTTCTCAGAACTGTGATCATCCAAATAAGGATCTTTCCCATTTTCTGGAATATAAACATACATTCATGTTCATGTCATTTTATGTAGTTTTGTGTAATGCTTTCTGATATTGTCTGAATGTATAATAAAGCTAGTAAATATTACACAAACAGCTAGAGGAGGATTTGTGGTTTTTACAGAAGAAGCATGTTTATGTGTGCCAAGCTTACCAGAATCGCTCATTTTCCCATTTAATCTGCGATGAATCATTATACCAGCTACAATAAAAATGATGATCACGACTGCCAAGACAACCGGAACCAGAATAATGATTGGACTCAGACCTTCTTCATCCTCTGAAGAGTCGGTGGGTTCACCCTCTAGAATGGTTCCTGGAGAGATTTTGAGTTCGAGTAAATAAATATATTTGATCATAAAAACGACAAAAAACGTGTTTGAATGAGAAGCGAAAGTATGAAAAGGAAATGGGTCCCTTATGTTTTTATCTTATTTTTCAACATACCCCTTTCTTTTATTATTTGGTCTCCAGAACTCTGCCCTTCATCTGTGAACAAAAACATTTGTAACAATAAAACAAAAAACACTTTTTTCAATTCCCCTTATTATCAACATTTAGATATTTTTTTGTACGGTAAATGGATCACAAATGACAAGATGTGATGGAATCTCACCTAAAGTAGTCTCTGATGAAAGAGTGCTTGGTGTCACTGTTGCCTCTGGGACCTCTGAAGGTTCTGAGCCAGCTAGAGAGGAGCATGGCCCAAACAGGAAGTGTTATTTGATACACCTCTTATAAACCACAAATGATGCATACAGAAATACACATCATTGGAGGTAAAAAGGAGATAACCATCACTATCATAAACTGGGTTTTCAGCATCAGATGCTTCTGTGGTCACTTCATCAAGTGATTCATCCTCACCAGTCTCACACACCGCTATAATACAAGACACAGTGTTTAAACACTAGAATTCATTTTCATTCAATGCAGTTATCCCAACAACCACCACTTTATATCCATTTGTTATCAAGCTCATCAGTGTCCAATCTGAGGTTTGAATCTTGGCCGTGTGTAATGTCACCAAACGCCTCAGACTAATGAAGATCAGTTGCTCTTTTGGGTTGAACCCATGATTAAATATAATGGATTAATTTACCTGATGCTTTAAAGCAACGGACAGGGGAGGTCTCAGCCTGCAAACTCTTGATCTGGCGTCAAATTCTTTATTACAGATGTACCCATCCCCTCTAAAACAGATTATGTCCTGTGTGTCATGTGAAAGTGTGTAGTCTGTTTAGCAAAAAGGCTAAACAAACAATAAAGATAATCTGCAGTGCTCTGAAGTGTGTTCCATCATCAACCGCTATAGGACAACTGCTGATGTGAGCAATAGTGAGATCTGACTGTGACTCCAAACTTACAGGAAGTCTGTGACACTCTTTAAGCCAGGCAAGGGATGCACTATTAGATAAAAAAAAACGTGCCTGACAGCATTCCCATCAACAGCTGATTCTTATCAAGTGGGACTATTTGTTGTAAAAAGGGAAGTTTGCCTCATTCAAAACCTGTTTCAAGTAGCTGAAACTGTATGGAGAGATACACACAGTCAAGTTAAAGCTGTAAAAAGCTGTTCTACACACAACATAGCAGGAAAACGACAGCGGTAACTCAGATAAAGAACAACCAAACAGAGCATTCACACGGTGCACAACACAGTTCGGCAGTGCGGCATGTATTTCAATGGAAGACCAATAGAAACTCTGCTGTCACTATTGTCAGTTTCACTGAAAGGCTTGTGAGGCCACTTCTTACCAAGCAGAACAGGAAAAAGTTAAAGAGGTAGACACAGAGAAACACAAAGAGAGGGACAGAGAGGAGAGAGAGAGAGAGAGAGAGAGAGAGAGAGAGAGAGAGAGAGAGATAGATAGATAGATAGATAGATAGATAGATAGATAGATAGAAAGAGGCAAATGAAGAAAGAAATAAGACAAACACACAAGAGAAAAGGCAGAGACACCTACCATTGCCAGCCAGACAGGCGATGAGCACTAACACCAGCAGCGGGGTCCTTCCCCACCAGTCTCTCCTCATGTTTCCCAGGGCTGAAGCAGACTTAATGCCATTCCGTACCTGTTTCCTCCTCTCACTGTTTGTCATGGCATCCCACTTCCTGATCTGATAGTTAACTCACCTACCCAGCTCAACAGAGGGAAGAGAAAAGAGAACACCCCCTCCCCATGCCCCCACGCTCATTTACACACACCGTACACACCCAGCCAGAACACTCTTTCGGATGTGATGCAATCAACTCTGTGCTTGTAGCCACAAGCCTGCTTCACATCCGAAAGCAGTAGAACATTCCTCCCAGCACAGTGTATTCATACCTGTGTTGAACAATCTGAGCTGAAAAAAAGGGGACAAAGCTGTTGCTATTAGATTCAGTGTAGGTGGGTAGTAGTTATGCTTGATCTTCGAAGAAAGATGAAAACAACAATAGTCTGCTTACAGTCACCACTCTCTGCTTTTTTACTCTCCGTAAAACCCAACCATGGTTGTGACAAGTTTCAACTTGAATTACTTTTCAAGAAATTCCTTTATTTTTGGGGTGGCTTGAAACGTCACAACAGTGTCTCTTTATGTTGAGAAGAAAGATAGTGGTAATCATCTTTATTCTCATTCATTTTCACTTTACAGTAAAAATAGGACAAGCACATGTGATGTGCTCACATTCATTGGGTGAGTGATTCATATATAGCGTTTTTCACAGAAGAATACAAGGCCAAAGGTCACACATCTGCTTCATTATACTGTACAAGTCAGTTATTTATTCAAGGTTGGAAATAGCCGATCCGTTCTTGCTTTCTCCAATGTCCTAATCTGTACTGCTTGTCTCAAACATAATTCAGAAAGAGAGATTTCTGAGACCCTACACAGGCATCAAACTCCAGACCTCGATGGCCACTGTCCTGATAGTTCCCCTGCTCCAGCACACCTACACATAGCTTGTAACGACCCTTCATTAAAATCAGGTGTGCTAGAGCAGGAAAACATCTATAACCTTCAGGACAGTGGCCCCCAAGGACTGGAGTTTGACACCCCTGCTTGAGAACTGAACCTCAGACTTCAGGTGGTACTGCGCCTCTCTGTGGTATAAAAAATACATTGCAACACCGGAACTAAGTCTCCAGATCAGCGTTTCAGCACGGATGAAATATTACGACGAAGACGTTTCCGGCTGCATCAAACTACAACGCACGTGTAGTCAGTGCTTTAACTGGAGTTAAAGAAGTTCAAACATGGTAAATACGACAAGTCTTCGTGGTGACATATACAGTAATGTAACGATTACGAGTAATCTATTACGGTGTGATATACATCCCTGTTTCTCTGTTTCAGCCCAAAGCACAGAAGGGAAAAGCTCCGGACAAGAAGAAAGTGGTCCATCCGTACAGCCGGAAAGCTGCTTACCTCGCCAGAGAAGAGATCCGATTAGAAAAGAAGGATAAGTGGGTAACTTTATAAAGTAATTTGATTTAATCTATATTTTAGCTTGTTAAGCCTTGTGTCTAACATCTAGGTATTTATTCCCATGCCAGACAGAAGACTGAGAAAGCTACTCGTCTTAATTGTATCGGTGAGTGACGAAATTAATTTAGCAAAAGTTTTTTTTCTTCTTCCCTAAAGTACAGGTCGATGACAGATCGATAATGTGTGTGTGTTCATGGTTGTGTGTGTTCATGGTTGTGTGTGTTCATGGTTGTGTGTGTTCATGGTTGTAGGCGAAAAGCTGCTGTGGGTCCAGAGCCAGCTGGACCCCACAAAGACCACCTACACCAAACAGGATGCCTGTGACATTATAGAGAGGTGCGTGTGGTCAGATCACCACTAAACATCAACTCTATGAATGTTTACACCTCAATCGACAGGTGTTCAGTGTGTCTGTGTGGGTGTTTTTCAGGTACCTTCACAGATTTGACGCGGAATTGGAGCAAATCGAGCTTGTTAATGGGATCAAAGGAAGACAAGGTCGGCTTCACGGCGCCAGGGAGACCATCATCATGCAGACTATGGAACGAGAGAGGGCTCAGTTCGATGGAAACGGCTTTGGTGAGTGATACATTTCCCTCTCAAATATCGTCGAACACTGTCTTGCCCGTTTGGGCTCTTGAAAATACATGTGGTATTTACATACCTTTTTTTCCCCAGAGATACCAGATCTCATCAACACCAAACATCTGAAGACTTTCAGGTGAGCATACATGACTGTGGGCCTATTCCGCTGCTCTCTTGCTGCTTCTTGATCATTCCCAAACCACTCAGCCTTCCTCAGGCCTCGTATGTGAACATCTGAACAGTATAATACTTGTGTACTAGTACTAATGGCAGAATAGCTCATGGGTATTGAGGATCTATATAGGATCCGTATCTGTTAGCTGTCATCTGGTTTTCCAGAGAGTGGAGCGGGGACCTGAAAAAACTTCCCAACATCAAGCTACGGAAGTTCTCCAGTAAAGACTTGAAGAAAACGAAGAAGGACGAGAAGGTAGCGGAGGAGGAGGAGGCAGGAGAGGAAGGAGAGAAAGAGGAGGAGGAGGGAATTTCAGTATCAGATTCTGATTCAGAAATACTGCCGGAAGACCTGTAAATACTTTGTATTTAAGAGACTTAAGGACCTTTACAGACAGGACATCTCAAAACAAGAGGTGCTCCACAGTTTGATAAGTGAGCAGACTGCAAAGGTTTGATGATGGGCTGTGTAGGTGAAACAATTTTATTATTTGTTAGCGTGTCTATGCTTGAATGGAGGATCAATAAAACGTTGGCGGTGCTGTGTACTGCAGTAACAAGGCTGTCCAGCAGGTAGCAGTAGTCAACTAGTTGGATTCCAGTTGTGGGATAATTAACTGGGATGTGTTAATGCAAAGTGTAAAAAGAAATGTATTAATTAAATCATGGTATACATTCAGTACTTTATTGCAAACAGATTCATATGCTATTTGTATAACTTTGTATTTTACCCAATTGAGATGATTACGTAAATTGAGCTAAACCCATATTAACCTGAATATTCTCAAATCCTTCAGTAAATCAAATAACACATTATTAATTTCTTTAGCTCGATGAAAGTATTAAGGATAAAATGTGCTCATTCAACAAATGCATAAAAAAGAGGACATTTGTTGAGTGGCTGTCAATTTAGAAGATGAACCCCACAGTGTGTTAATGAATAAACAAGAACATTTGAGCATAATACAAAACACAGACACAAATTATAACTCTGAACCATTAAAGTGATTGCTAAATGCAAGTTACATCCAGTATCACTTTAATGAAAAGCTGCATATATAGAGAGGAAATGATCTTTGGCTACTTTGTACTTCCTGTTCTCATCTAGGAACAATTTAAGGATTCTCCTAGTGACACCTGATTTGTCATGTTTTTTGGTTTTAGTATTACTACTGGTTGCACTACTGAGGGAACTTTTAGTCACTGTAGTAATTGCATAGTTTAGCTTTACCCAGTCTACAGGGTCTCTGTATTGGATACTTCATATTTATGTGGGGTTTTTCGGACCGGTTTAGCTGGCGATGAGGTGAGCATTAGGCTAACATGCTACCAACAGCATCGACAGTGCACCAAACCCTGAGCTGCACCCTGTTGCCCTGTCCCTCAGTGTGACTGCAAACTAACCCAACGATGGTCCCAGTTATAGCACACTAGCCTTCGAGATACCCGTCTCCTTAACTCCTATCCCCTTCCTCATTGGCTTGAATGAATGAGAAGACATGTTGTGTCTACCTGTCGGGTCCAAAACGAGTGACCCTATTCTCACCCATTTGAAAGTGCACTAGCTAGAACACAGGGTGTGATTTTGGGAGTCGGGACAGTTTGAGGGGGAGGAGCCTCAGACAGGGCTCTCTGCCGGTGCCGCTGGTGCCCCTGGTGCCACCGCGGCCTCTGTGGAGTCAGATTCTGGCTGTGACTCCTGGCCTTCTTTGGAGATCTGGCCCATGGGAACCTCCACTGTGTCATGCTTCCCATTGGCCAGCGTGGTGATGGGGGGCGGAGCAGCCTCCGCGGGATACTGGGGTTTCTCGGGGCAGTTCTGAACGGTGATGATGCGGTTGAAGGCTTTGAGGCGACGCCACAGCTGTAGGTACACCTTGCACTGGATGTGCATGAAGACAAGTCCACCGGAGGAGCTGATCCCAACCACAACCAGCTTGGTCCAGAACGGCCATTCAAACACTGCTGAGGGGGGCAGACACACGCACATCATTCCCCCACACACATCATTCCCCCACACACACACACCACACACGCAAACCACACACGCAAATGGGTGGTGTGTGTATTGATGGGTAATGTTAGTGTGATAACTTGTGTAGACTACCTGAGCTGTGCTTACCATCTTGGGTATTGTACTTCAGTTGATTTAACCTCCAAAAAAGGTCTGAAAACAAGAGTAAGTTGTGGACTTTTTACTGTTTTACTGTGTTACAATCTGTTACTAAAGGGCAACAAACTAAATGGAACTTTTAGGAAATATATTTACAAAATATTAACTAATGGATCGATGCTATGCTGCAAGTGTCCAAAAATGTATTTAATGGACAGTATTTACCGATTATTCTTTCCGTAGAGCTCAAAACCATGATTTGGTTTTGAGACTATGACATGGATGATTAGCTAGCTAGTCTTGATGTTAAAGATAGTTTCAAATAATATCTCCTATTTTGAGGTTATGTCAACTTTTATACAATCATTTCACATCTATTTGCTCTTCAGCTGGCACAATAAAGCTCTCGGCAAGACCATGTCTACTTTATGAAAATCTGGATATTGCCTTGTGAACAATGACATAGCTGACACCTCGTCGGGCGTTATCCCTTACCTGTTTTGTAGATTTTTGTGACAAAACTAAAGAGTGCTCAAATGACACAGACAAATTTTTGTGTATGCAAACTCATAACGTGCGTGCCAACTACACACACCCAGCAGCAATACGCCAAGCTATACGTCCACTTAACTTACTGAGATTCAATTCAATTTCCAAATATTTTCATCACAAAGTTCTGTGGTCAAACTATCTCTAAAGTTTGTCTATGAGGCACGTCAAGAGACTGACCACTGGGTTTGCCTAGACTGAACTCCTCCATGGACCTTTTGACCAGGACCTGGATCGACCACAGCATGCAGATGACCGCAATCAAATGGAAAACCACCGAGCAGAAGATCTTCCTTCGCTCACTGGTGGACATCTGTAACTTCTCCCACTGTGAGAGGCAGAACAGAGATAAGAGAAAACATGGCATGAAAAATGAGAGACAGAGACATTGAGACTTGTGGTGGGCGGAACTGGGGGGGAAAGGTTTTCCCAAAGACAACATGTTGCGTGTCTACCTTGCGTAGTGGCTTGAGCTGTGTCTCCATGATGAAATCATATTGGCAAAGTTCACAGCATCGCGTGTCCGAAGACTTGATCCACTGGTTCAGACAGGCCATGTGGACGAACCTCATACTGCCAGTGCATCGGCATGGGGTTATCAACGAGAACTCCTCGTCCCCCTCGCAGTGACAGATTCTAGACACCACGGGACACAGAGGATCAGGTTTGAAATCCAAAGAAGCAACAAGCACCCACAATATACAAGGACATCCACCACAGGCACACACACTAACCTGCACACCTCCATTTCATCATCTGAACCAGGTTCGACAGTACCGTTGACGCCACAGTTGCTTCGTGACGTCGGTACCGACATGTTCCCACCCCCAGCCCCCTTCTCTTGGTAGCGCTTCGTGATGTGCTCCTCCCCTTCCTCCGCCAGCGAGGAACTCCCGGGACTGCGAGACTTGTACCCCCCTGCCTCCCTGTCCCGTCGCTGAGTCCCACCCCTTTGCGAGCCGCGCCCGTCCCTTCTTGCCGCTCCTCCGCGTCGGCTTTTCAGTCCCCCTTGCCCGTTTTCCAGTGGAGCCTGGTTCTCCTTGTTTTCGCGGCCTTCGTCAGAGCCCACCGACTGGAGCTCCAGTTTCTCCCCCCCGTCTCCCCCTGCCCCTCTCTCCCCGTCCCTGTCCCTGTCTCTGCTGCTCCCGCTCCGGCGCCGGCCCCTCCGGGCCTTCTCCTTGCTCCAGCTCCGCGCCTGGCGCCAGGCTTCCTCATCCTCCTCCGAGGAGTCCGACGGCGGAGGGACGGAGCCGCGGTGTCGGACGTGCTCCTTCTTGGGCTTCGACCCCTTCTCTTGTTTCTCGGCCTTGTCAGTGCGGTCGCTGCTGGGGCTGTGGTCGCGCTTGACCTCGAGCGGAGGTTGGCTGATCACCTCGACCGTGTCGGTGACGCTGTCTCTCTTGGGTTTATGCTTCCGTTTGACCTGCTTCTTCTGGGAGGAGCTCTGCTTGGTGCTGCTGACCGCCATCGCTCCTTTCTGCTGAGGTTTCTGGGTGGGTTCTGCAGAGACGTCCTCCTCCAGGTGTATCAGGGGGGCGGTACTGAGCAAGGGAACACACATACATACAAGTCAACACAAACATACACACACAGACAGATACATTGTTGCTGTGTGCTAGACTGAAGACAAAATGGAGGCACAAATCACCAGTGACCTGTAACCGGAGGAGAACATTCAACATGGGTGACCGTTTTAGGCAACTCTCTTACCTGCCGGTATCTTGAGATGAGGGGGTGATGGACGTCGGAGGGATGATGGACGTCGGAGGGATGATGGATGTCCCCAGTCCTGAACTGCTCGCCTGAAACCAATTACAGAATAGATTTACAGGTCTCCTAAATGGACTGGCCTACAGCCAGAAAACAATATTCGGCAGCCAATAGTCCATAAGACTGAGATAATTGAAAATGAACCAATCAAACACTGACCTTGAAATACTGATTGGCTACATTGAATTAGCCTACTGTAAATATTACTGTTAATGGAGGATGACTGGATTACAGATATTGACCGCAGACTCTTTAATGGGTTAAATGGTTACCTTGGAGTTGCTGCTTGAACGCCTCCCTGAGCGTCCAGCGGCCTTCCCCCCCTGTGGAGGAAGAGACAGAGGGAGAGAGAGACAGAGAGAGAGAGAGAGAGAGAGAGAGAGAGAGAGAGAGAGCAGAAAAAACAAAATGATAATAAACTAATCAGGTGGGTTTACATATTGTGCTTATCCAAAGAAATGTACAAAGGGTCAACTTGATAACAACTCAATATGAAATGACAACATACTAAAGTTGCACATACAACGTTGAGGTCAACTCATCCACATCCAGCCACTTATCTTCTGATCTCCTCAACCTCAGTCGACCGCCCCGCTCATTAACAAACAAAGCTAAAATGTCTGTCGTGATTCCAGGCACTTTGATTGGTCGATACAGCAGTGTCCTCTGAGATAGCGGCAGCTTTTCAATCGGCTGATGCCAGGAGTCAAGAGTCACGCTCTATCCCATGTGTATCTGTTACCTCACTCTGACCTCAAATAAGAAGACCAATCCTCTTAGAGAGAGGGCCCGCTGAGCAGGAAAGGAGCTGTGCATCACCGGGCATCTATTTTCAGAAACATTAAAGCGCTTTCGGCAAAACTTTCCGGACTGCCGCTGTCTAAGCTTCATTGCTGGACAAAAATACAGCTGGAACCTTTCACCCAGTCAACAGTCACATTTAATATTGACTGTCCATCTGTACCATGAGGGTGACGTCAGATTGCTTGCGTACCAGTTGCCTTTCGAAAGCCCTTTTCAAAACAACCAGTCGTTTAGTTGTATAGTGGAGGAGATTCCCTCCTGGAACTGGATTAGGCTGGTTTGATCGTGATAAGGGGTCAGAGTAATCCAGTTATGATAGCACTGGAGTGAGTTTAGTTACTTGTGAGGGGTTTTGGTTTAGTCCTGTGATGAACCAAGCCCCAAAACAAAGTAAGACAGGAACTGTCTGTGTTCTATTCTGTGTAGTTATTTACTCCATCGGCTGTGAGAGCTAACTTGCTGTTGCACAATGAACAGAGTATTTTCCTTTTGCATGTGCAATATTGGAACGGTATCTTAAGGTTTTCGAAATGACACTGTAACAGCTGACTGGTTGTTCTAGAGTGTGTGTGTGTGTATGTCTGTTTTACCCTCTCCCTCGTTTTCATAAAAACATGCTTTGTGTTAGTCCAGACTGGCAGCAGTGCAGTGTTAAGTAAACTGGGTTCAAGTTCAGTCTATCTCTGATCTCAGGGTAAGACCTATGTGTCACTTCCGGTCAGACCTGACTGTGTGGGTCAGGGGTGGGCAACCCTGCTCCTAGGGAGCCACTGTCCTGAAGATATTAGAACTTTCCCATTTCTAGCACACCTGAGTCTAATGATGGGTCGTTATCATCTCAAATCTTCAGGACAGTGGCTGCCTTGGACCAGTGTTGCTGACCCTTGCTGTAAGTAAACGTTCATTACATTGTTCTTAACCATGTGTAAGAACACCAATTAACCGATGTTATTGTATTTGTCATGGATACATCCTAAATCAAACTCACCCTTTTTCTCACAAATGTGCGCAAAACACACAATTTACATTAGTTTTGGACACATCTGCCAAGTCTTGAGATACTTACTGGAAAGGTTAAATATCTCTATCTCTATATCTGCACCATTCCTCTAAACTATCAGTAAATATCTAGAATCAATATATATATATATATATACACTATATCAATCACTCACACACTCTTAAACTGTGTATAATATTGAGCTGATCATGGTATTTACTTAAGAGTCAATTTAAAGTCAGTAATTAATCCACACCACCTGCAGTCAAATGTTGGCCATGTGTATATGCTAACAATGGCTACGAAGGAAGCTGTGTTTAACTTACTCACTACATGGTACACATGTGACTATCTGAAATGACCTAAAGCACATTAATTTTCTGACCCTGCAGGGCACACGTTGAGAAGAGCAGTGGTTTTTACAACTATTTGGCACCAGCCTTCTTGAAAGATGTCAAATAATAGAACGCTTTCCACTGGTTTTCTATGAGTGCTCCACACGGAATTCAACTCCAAGTCATTTTTTATTAAGAGTGTAGGCCTGTATGCTGCAATCCAAGTTTGCAGTCCATGAAGTTTCTTGAATGACTTCAGAACATCTGAATATCCTGCTAGGGCAGAACAGATAACTAAATGCCTCGAGAAAGTTATTCATCAGTTTTTTATCTGCTGCAGTCAACAAGAGGAGTAACTTCAATACCCATTCGCCAATAACCATTAAACACCTGCTTCAACTTAACCAGGATCTGTGTGTAAGGGAACATGCAAGAATGTGTGTTGATACTTATAGTGACGCAAAGATTAGTTGATGTATGAGGCTATGCGATATTTTGAGTTCTGCCCTTGGGATTAGTCATTTAGATTCAGCATGAAGGTTGGATTGATGGCTAGATTATGTAGGTAGACTAACCCACACACACACACACACACACACACACACACACACACACACACACACACACACACACACACACACACACACGAGAAGCACTAGGCCAGACTGGACTATATGTAGACGACAACAGCGTGCAAGTTTGCACAAACAAGAAATGTACTGTGGCAGGAAGATGCACATTGTAAACATAAGGACTTTAAATATAATGTATAGAAAATAAATAATTGAATTGTGTAAATCTATTTCTCTCTCGCTTGCGCAGCATCTGATGGTACACAGCCTTAGTGAGAAAAGGGCTACAACCTTGGTGCAGGTGTGTGTGAAGGTGTGAACACAGAGTGGTCAAACAGCACCCTTAGTTGAAGAAACACACTCAAGCACACATCTGCTAGGTAGAAGCTTCCGACCCTACGTGATAGCAGCTGACACCTGCAGAGAAAGCCCAGCAGGATTAGAAACACACGCACACAGACACCAGGTCACGAAGCGCTCACACGTGAACCTTCCAGCCCCACCTGCCCCCTCGTCTTCTGCCAAAGATCAGCCTTCAAGATCAACAATGAAGATCAGTCTGCTAGAGTAACCATGAAGCACAATCGTGAGAATTAGTTAGGCCTAACTTAAGCAACCATAAAGACTGACCATGAAGATCAGTCATCATGGGAATTTAACTATTAAGGATCACAGATCAGAATTAAGGGCCTATCTTGTTATGATCAGTGATCTACGCACTTTTGTAAAGCTCTCTCTTGGAAGTCCCTTAGGATAAGAGCATCTGCTAAATGAATAAACTTTGACAAAGTTTCCATCTGAATGTTTTAATGTGCATATCTTTGAACGTGCTGTTACTACAGAACAAAATATGTACACACCCATATATAAAAACATGCAGCCTAAACGGCCCCTGAAGCTCTGGACATCAGAGTGAGAGGTGAATGGTGGGGGCCTTACCTCTGTCTTTTCTTTGGAGCGAGAAGGACTTTTACTCGCCGTCTCCCGAGCGGGCACCACGGAGATCTGATGTACAGGCATTCTGCTGTTCTAAGAGTTCTTCCCAGGTTATATCCGCAGCATTCTCAACGCCATTCTCCAGACTGTCCTTGTTCCAACTGGTCTGTCTGTCCATCAAGGGCAGCACTTTCAGGGAGAGCAGCCGGAATGTCAGGAGTCCTCAGCGCTGGAAACGGAGCATCCAGAGCCGAGAAGGAATGGGATCAGGTCACTGTGGTAACCCGGCAGAAGGCTCTGGAAACGGCAGGTTGTGAAATTGTCATGACGACTGAGAGAAGCTCACCAAGAAACCCTTCCCCCCACCCCTGTCTGCTGTGTGTGTGTGTGAGAGAGATGGATAGATGGAGAGAGATAGAGGAAGAGAGATGGAGAGACAGTTAGACACAGAGAGACAATTCCTTAAATTAATCTGTGCTGTTACCGGAGCGACAAGGTGAGTTGTTCGCTGGACAATGGCAGTGCTTGGCTGAGAGGGGTGGAGTCAGGGACAACATGCCTGCTGGGTAATAAGATTAAATTAACCTCAATCCCTTGCAATGGTCAGTGTCGCTAATCAGCTTACACAACATCGCACACACACACACACACACACACACACACACACACACACACACACACACAAATGCACAAAAAAGTCTTCCCCATGGCAGATATGCTAAAAACGTAATTAGTAGGATTCCCCTAGTGATTAACAATCCATTGACATATGCTATGTGAAAATCCTCTTTCCATTGCTTCAGTCTAGTTCCCATTAATTATTAGGAATGTTGTGTGACTGTAAATGGCCACTTGATCATCTACTGTCAAACTTACGGAGAACGCTACAGGACAGATACTGGAGTATGTTTTATACTGTGTGTATCCTCATGCATAGCCCAATTTCTCTCGACATTGCCTCCAGGTACCAGGCCTATGGATTAAAACAGACATGAACAGACTGTAAATGGTGTTACACAGTAGTGTAACAGTTGGGGAACACTAGAGACTGTTTTGCTGGAGCTACTTAATAGGTGTCTGTATATCACCTGGTGGACAACCTTGTAGCCAATCAGGAATTGTGTATCATACTGGCACTGGTACAATGCCTGTTAAAGGCCAAAACTGAGTTTTATACATCACGGTTATTTCATATAATTTACATTAGTACAAATACACACTCCATGTCAAATTTTAGAACTCCGTGTGCCCCACCAGTTAAAAGGTTTGCCCACCCCTGACCTACATAATACTATAAGGGAAGTAGGCTATGAAAGGTTTTTTTTCCTCCACTAAATTAGATTATTGTATACGATATAAAAACTTGGTGTGTGAAATAAAACAAATGCTATATTAATGCATATTAAAGACTGACTGGAACCCTATGGCTGGTTTCTTACCTTCAGTTAGAACAAATTTTAATTAGAAGTGATCACTATTACTTTTTCACACACACACTTTCCAACCTGATCTTGTCCACGAGGGCAGCCTACCAAGGTCTATTGGTCTTTAAAACATTGTGAGACTTTTATGATGATTGTATTGTCTGTAAAGCGACTTTGAGTACCTTAAAAAGCGCTATATAAATAAAATGTATGTATTGTATTATTAATGTATTATTAATGTATTGTTCACCTCCCTTACACACTCATAGAAACCCACAAGAGACTCCCATGGTACCATGGAGATGATAGACCAAGCTTACACATTCCCTTTCTGGTTCTCACCTGTAGAACAGTCTTTCTTCGGTCGTTTCAGG
The DNA here is from genome assembly GCA_030340665.1 of Neosalanx taihuensis. Lineage (NCBI taxonomy): Eukaryota > Metazoa > Chordata > Actinopteri > Osmeriformes > Salangidae > Neosalanx > Neosalanx taihuensis. Next base: position 10,403,544 of record CM059301.1, read on the forward strand.
TTCAGCAGGCTCATATATACTCTCATTATTAATGAGTTCTTCTGCTGCATGGCTGAGAGAAAGACAAATAAAAAGAGAAAGAGAGAAAGAGAGAGAGAGAGACAGAGAGAGAGAGAGAGAGAGAGAGAGAGAGAGAGAGAGAGAGAGAGAGAGAATGCAAGGGTGTGATATTAGGCCACCTGTGGTTAGGTTTCCAAGGTAAAGATAGTACCATGTTGCTCTGGGCTTATCCTCCTGTGTTCTCCTCACACTGCTAATACACCTGCAGCATCACAGCTGTGGTCCTTGCTGGGAAATACAGGAGGAAGCTGGGAAGTTCCAAGACTTTGTGGGTGAGAATTGAGTCTGTGCATGTTGGTGAGTGTGTAGCTACAATAGGTGTGATTAGTCAGAGAAACTTATCATGTAGAGAGAGGGTCATTGCATGTATAAGCAGTTAACATCCATAAGAAGACAAAATGTCTTATTAAGGAAATAATGGAGAAAGTAAGCTTCAAAGAACAGAGCCACACAATATAATGAGTATCAAGACATGCAACGCTGAATAGTATCGTCACAGAAACACCACCAATGAAAAGAGTCCTGGATCCTTAAAATGGGAGACAGTCATGAATTGAATCCTATCCTGAAAAAAAGCATGAGTAGTGTGGTTGCTGTCAGCTCTTGTGTACATTTTGATATCAAAACCCACTAAAAAGCACAGATTTGCAAATGAAATCATGAAATTTGTGTATGTGTGTGCGTGTATGGCTTGTGTGTATGGCTGTCTTTCAGTAGATGGCATCTCCGTTTACAGAACTGGAGCTGCTGACAATTACCTTCTCTCTGTTGGTCTTTGGTCTCTGTACTCTCACTGGCATGATAAGAGATGAGTGCTCACACACACAGGGTAAGTCAAACAAACACACACAAAGAAGACATGTACTCATGAATATACTTTTTGAGATTGGCCAATGTATCAAATATATTTATGAACTTATATTTAATCATAAAAAATAAGCAAATAAGAAGAAGTAATTCATATTTGTGTTGATTATATCCAAGGAACTGCATTCTCAAAGACAGTGGTTATTGTCTGAGTCTTGGACAGGAAGCTGTCACAAATCCCTCCAACCATGTGTCCCTGAAAAAGCTTCAGTGATGTGTACAACTGCTTCATCCAATCAAAGACAAGGAAACAGTAGTGAAGCTACGGTATGAAGACTCATGGAATAGCGTATTATCAGGGAATGAGTGGATGTGAGAGTGGTTTGTATATGTGTCTGTGTGTTTGAGTTTGGACTTTGTTCAATGACGCAACAAGCCCTCCAGGATCAAGCATAGGAGTGGCTGGTGGTGTCATGAGTAATAAACAGACACTTTTTAAACACAAGGGTCTTTAAACATCAGGCATTATTCTCTAAAGAGCAGGTTGTGCAAAACATACCCAGGTAAGTGCAACATGTCAGCTAGATCAAACTTATCCTGTTAACTTACGTGTGTTTATCTGTTTATGTGTTTATCTTCATATATTGGAAATGAATCAACTGTTTTGACTCCTGGGAATAATGTGTTGCAATGGAATGACAGAAAATGTAACATTGGACTGGCGTATCATTTAGTCATTTTTTGAATATTGTTTTCTACACCACATCAGTGAAAATGAAGGATCTTGTTTCTAATTTGGATGGTGTTTCAGAAAGAAGGGTTACCATACTCTTTGAGGTAGACCATCCAGGGATGTCAAACTCCAGTCCTCGAGGGCCGCTGTCCTGAAAGTTTTAGATGTTTCTCTGCTCCAGTGACAGTTTCCGAACAGGAGATCAAAGTTTGTTCAACCCGGAGAAACCTGAATAAAGTAAATCAAATAGCTCTTTTCAGAGAATGACAGGACTTTAGTTAATTTAAATAACTCTATTTTTTAATCACTTTCATAAAATGATAGGTTCAATTAGCGCTAATGCGCTGAGTCATTAAACTTGTCCGTAGCAGATGTAGACAATAGCCCAGCCCTGTGGTTGATAATAGTACTGCAAATGAACGTCAGTTTACATTTAGTCATTTAGCAGACGCTGTTAGGGACATTCCCTCGAGGCAAGTAGGGTGAAGTGCCCAAGGACACAACAACGTTTAGCATGGCCGGGAATCAAAACCCACAAACTTCTGATTACCAGCCCGACTTCCTAACCACTAGCCTGATTCCCTAAACGCTAGCCAGATTCCCTAAACGCTTATCCACTTGACTCCCTAGATCAGTAGTATATTTCAATATAATTCCTTATGTGTGTAAGCTGATTGTGTTTTTGTTATGGTTTTCTAGTTACATGAATGGAGTTGCCGTTCTCTGGCTTCGAGTTAACCTTCATCTTCATAGCCTTCACCATCATCATCCTTTTCAGCCTGGCCTCATTTTGCACACAGCCAGCTGGAGGTAAGCAGCTGCACACACACAAGAGGGGGCATTTCAGTGTATCCAGAAGTTACTTCTGTATTTTCATAAGCAATTTCTGTAGTTTTACGCAATTTTAAAGGCATGTATGCCTGCCTTGCATGCATTATTGTGCTTGTGTGTGTGTTTACTTCTAGACAAAAATCTGTGGAATGAAAAAAAGAAAATACAAAGCTTTTCAAAGAGAAAGCAAAAAGTGATCGTCAAACATGCAACTCGACAAGGGCCTTGAATCATTCACTCCAATAGCTTAAGAAGCAGCATTGGTATCTGATACTATAACCCCCAACTATGCATCAGATGTGTTAGCTTACAAATACTTGTCTGTGTAGGTGTGTATGTGTGTATTAGACAACACAGGCAGAATTATTCATGTGCATGTGTGTGCATTGGTGTCCATACTGAACAATGGTAGTTGAAGGGTCTTTAGACCAATTAGTGCCTGACAAGCCTCAGCACTCATTAGGCTAGACGACCTGGCAGCATGACAAGAGGCACACCAGTCTAACGATGGGGAATTGAACTCACTAAACACAATCAACACACAAGGCTCACATGCACTCATAGCACCATTCAGTAATGTCATGATGCAAGCATGGATGCTGAATAACTAAAGAAACAATAATTACACTGGCTGGTGTGTGTGGGGGTTATGGAGTGCAGTCGGTTAGAGTCGGACTAGTAATATGAAGGTACCTGGTTCAAACCCCTGCTGTGTGAACATGACGTTGTGTCCTTGGGCAAGGCACTTCACCCTACTCACCTCAGAGGGAATGTTCCTGAACTTGCTATAAGTCACTCTGGATATGAGCATCTGTTAAATGATTAAATGTGTTGGTGTATGTGAGGGTTTAATGGCACTAAGGACTAACAGCTGGACCTAATAATAGCCTCTCCCCCAGGGTCATAAGGATTCCTACTTGGGGACCTGTTATCTTTTTGATGGTCCTAATCCTGCCTATAGGTTTTTGGTACTCACAGTCAGGTGCACTGTTTTTGTTGCTTTGTTGTTCGCTTCCTACAAGTACACTATTGCCCGTCGGAGATGCTTGCCTTAAATTTGTAAACTTGTTCGGCTGAATGCTCTCATGGCTCTTCCCTTGGCACTTATTGGTTTCTCACAATGTATGTTTCATAATCTATAAACCCACTATGTTTGGGGACTATTACGTTGCTATGTTCAGGGACCAATGCTCTTTTGAAAAGCTCTTTTGGAAGTCGCTTTGGATAAAAGCGTCTGCTAAGTGAATCAATGTAAATGTATTGTTTGGCAGTGTTCCGTTAGATTGGATGACTGACTTGTTTGTTGGAAATGGCTTGGACCGCACAAGGGTCAAAGTACGCATGTGTGTGTGTTCAACCATAGGGAGTATGAGGAGCCGAGGTAATCCCTGTTGTAGACACACCATTCATAAGAAGTGCGCTGACCATGGGTCCAAGACCCAGGTGGGGGGACCTTGAAAAGGTCTATGATTGACCTTTCCATTTGATTTAGTATAATATCAATTTACTTACTGACTTATATAATTGAAAATACATTGTAACGGGGGAAAGACAGACAAGACAAGAGTCTGGAAGAGATATGGCACCAGTCAGTGTGGTAGCCATGGCTACCAGGTGGCTCTAAATGACAAAGGGTCCACGATTAGCATATTCAAATTAGGTGTATAAAAGTTTTCTAAGACAATAGCAGCCAATGAGCAAACTGCAGCTTTGCAATGACGGAAAGAACCAAGGACCTCAGCATGGCCGCAAACGAATAGAATCCACGTGTGGCTGAGTCCCTGTGTGTGTGTGTGTGTGTGTGTCCATAAGGAATGTCTGTCATTGTGAGGGACATTTTTGCAAACACCATAAAGCAATAAAAATAAAATATCTAAGGGCACACACACAGAGGCACACACCACTCAAAAACACACCACACCCTCCTCCCCTCTTTCTCCTTGTCTTTCTCACTTAATGGTAAAAGGGAGTTGATGGTCCAGATGCTTGTTCAAAGTCTTGGCGGCCATCTTGTGCTCCTGGTCCATTAGTGTCCTGCTGTTTCTCTAATCCTCATTCACATGTAATGGCGAACATTTCATCTTAATGTGTTAATTCATTAGCAGGCCAACTGAATGTAGAGAGGTGCAGTCTACAGACCCGGCTGTTAGCACACACGCTAATGAGTCCTGTACTTTGCTAAGCCACTGGGTGACATAGGATTACTACCATCAGTCCATCACACATGTTCCACTTGACCCACAGAATTCCACAGAAATATGACAAAAAGTCTGCTTTGGCTACACAACATATCTGCAGTGATCAGTGAGAATAGATTTGATTTGCACGTGCACACACCTAACAGGGAATCTGACCCACACACATGTGCAGAGACATGGACAGGCCTAAAAAAACGATCCCAGATGCTCTAGTGTTCTCATGGGTGGACCCAGACTGTCGTTAGTTAGTTCAATGCAGCGGTTTGACTCTGAGCACTCAAGAGGTGAACAGCCTGCCTTAACCCCCTGGCCTTTCTCTCTCTTCACCCAGCCAAGGCCTCATCCCCTCCAGCCACAAGATGGGGAAGGCCCTGGGGGAAGGGTGGAGTGTGGGGGTATTGGGCAGGGGGAGGGGGAAGGCCGGGGCAGAGAGGGGGAGAGCTAGAGGCTGGAGAAGGGAGGAGTAGAAGAGAAAGATGGAAGGAGATGTCGAAGAACAAACAAATAAACAAGGTTCCATATGTGACTTCTTCACTCCCTTTGAGTGTATTCCATGTAGTCCATCTGTAAGCTTCTCTCTCCCACCCACACAAACCCTCACACATACCCACACACACCCTCACACACACATAAAATGAGGCAGTAAAGTGTGTGTTAAGGGGCAGTTGGAGGGGGGTGAGTGGTATGGGGGGCTTCCTGTCATTTGTATCACCCCTCTACATATGGGGTCAATATGTGCAATGCAGAGTAGGCTATATGTATGTGTGTGTGTGTGTGTGTTAGAGAGAGACAGAGAGAGAGTGACTGTGTGTATCTTCGATTATGGCAATTCACACATTTGGTATATATATATATACACAGGTATGTGTGAGTGCTTAGGGCAGATTTAATAATTGGCAGGTTGTTCATGATATAATTTATAAGGATGTCTGTGCATATAGGTGTTGGGATGAAAGTGTTGCTTATGTGACATTAATTGAAATTGTTTTAATACTAGAGAGCGCTGGTGTTTAAATGTGCGTGTTAGAATAGTTTCAGGGGTGGGGTGTCCCTCCCCTCCCTCCGTTGGGTGTATAAAGGGGGGTGTGGGGGTGAGGCAGCTTTGTCACTTTGCTCCCAGTCACTGAGACAATCACTGGACACACACATTCCATTGGGGACAGACTGGTTGTCTACAGAAGAGAAAAGAAGACTGAAGTCTTGTTTGATTGTTCCGTGAAACTCAAAGAGAGACGCACACAGAGAGAGAAGGAAAGAGAAGAGGCCAAGAAGTCAGATCAGCCTACCCTGAAAGAGACTCATCCCTGGCGCGACTGAGGACCATCCACACCTGAGGACCAACTCCACTTTCAGCTCCTGGATCAGGAGTTTTGATTCAGCAATGAGGATCCTCAACTTGCTGCTGCTGCTGGTGGTGGTGGCCCTTCTAGGATCAGTCTCTGCTGCGAGGCCAGGTAAGAAACAAGCATGGTCCTAAAACAAATTCCAATCACACGCTGTAACCTATACAATTCTGAGATAAGGCTGTATTCTGATGTAAAAGCCTAACCGCTGCAGCTGTGCTCCATCAGATAAAGTACATTTGTAAAATGTATTCGTTGACGTTCCTTCGTCATGTAAGCTTGTCTACTAAAATGCGCATGATAATATGTACATTTTCGTGCGCATTTATCCTGCTTCAACTATAACCGCATATTTGTTTAAAAGTTGATGCGTTGTAATTTTAACTGGCTTGTATGGACGGCTGCCACCTGCCTATAACCTCTGAAACACAAGCATCAATCCGAACAAGCGCGTTCTCCCAGAGTTTCAGATTCAGATTACTTAATTGATCCCGAGGGAAACTCCTTTGTATCAACGGCACACAATCACAGAGTGATTCATGTGCCCTGTCCACCCCTCCATTGAACTAAGTTTGAACTGACATTTTTAACAGGAAGGGGGAAGAATGTTTTCATTCCAGCCTGTGCACAGATTAGAGTCCATTCAATACCAACTCTGCCAGCTGCCTATGGTTAAGCCTACCGTTGGTATTATTGTCTGCATGGAAGAGAGAGTGCGTGCGTACACGCGCCTACTTGTTACTGAGAAAGATGGAGCGAGAGACGCGCAGACCGGGGGACCGCCGTGAGGCCCAGCAGCACTTCCCCACCGGTCCTTTGTGCTTTGGACGGTGCTTAAGCGCGCTATTGTTAATTACGGTGTTAAACGCAATGCAAATGCACCCCGGCATTGATTACCATTCATTCATGGAGCAGGAGCGCGCCCACGACCAAGTGTAAAGCAGATTTACCTTCAGGCCTTTTTCTGGGTGATGATGATGGTGGTGGTGATGGAGGAGGGGACTGGAAGGACGGACGAAGCCATAAACTTATCCGAAGGGGGTTTATCTCTTCCTGTGTTTGACGGTCCGCGTGAGAACCGGTGGGTGTAACGGCGAGGTTTATTACGGAGGTTAAAAATAATAATGTGCCACGGTTCCGGGTTTATTAGTAGAAGTCGCTACTTATCTTAATGACTGCATACTCCAACAAGAAGTTATTGTAGGCTACCTTGTGCACGGATGCACCTGTGTCGTTAATCATTACAATGTAGCCCCACTTGTTAGTCTGCAAGAGGCACGATAACAGCATTTCCGGTCACATTTTTTACTTAAACTAATTGTGAATTCTTTAATGCTGATTAATCATTTAAAAAAAAAACAATTCACAAATGCTGCAGTTGCAGACTCGCTGTACCCAGCAGGTAGCTCGAAATGTGTCCTTTCACGTTCCACACAACAACACGAGGTGTCGTTTACCCTTCAGCCCGAGCAAAACAATCAAACTCCATCTTGTTGTGTTGCAGATTTCCTGAACGTGAGGCGAAGACACCACAGACATCACTGTCCTCACAGACGCTGCATGCCTCTCCACTCCAGAGTCCCCTTCCCCTGAGGTAAAGCACACACACACCCACACACACAAACTTGCTAGAACACACACTTGCTCACACACACACTTGCTCTCACATGCATGTGCACTGGGCGGGTGCAGGGTTGAGGGCACATTAAAAAAAAATCTAATTTAAGGCAGTCCTTCTGATTGCTTATCCCACCTGAGTGTGTGTGTGTCTGAAAGTTTATGAGCTGTCCAGGACTTCTGATACATGGCCTGGAGAACCTGGTTAAATTGGTGGCAGGTGGCAGTTAGTGAGTGTGTGTGATTAGTGCCAGCGGTGTGTATTCACACGCAACAGGAGTCCAAGCAGATATATACTCCAACATAAATCTCACTAACAACGGAAGGGAAAGTATATCATGTGTGAGATGGTTCCAGTGTTTTAAACAGTGGGGGTGGGGGTGAGAGAGAAAGAAAGAGAGAAAGAGGGGAGGGGTGTTCACTTTAACATTCTCTAAGAATCATTGTTTAACTGAGGGTGACTCCCGTCTCACCCTGTGAGAACACATCTTTTACACCTCAGAAGCATCTTTCTGTTATTCGGAAATTGTTAACAACTTCACAGTTATTCCCCTAAGCCACCTGTGATCGAGGCTGAATTCTAAACCATTTTCCATTAATTCCTTTAAAGGTGTGAGGATGTTAAGCAGAAAGAGAGGCAGAAAGAGTGGACGGGCAGTCCACCTTCCCCCTCACCAAGTCACCAAGGTAACACCGATAGAAGACTGCTGCATCGCCAAAGGAATGGACACCCACCAGACTCCTCGCTGCTTACATTTACATTCAGTCATTTAGGAGACGCTCTTATCCAGAGCGACTTACAGCAAGTACAGGGACATTTCCCCAAGCCAAGTAGGGTGAAGTGCCTTGCCCAAGGACACAACTTTATTTCGCATGGCCGGGATTTGAACCAGCAACCTTCTGATTACTAGCCTGACTCCCTAACTGCCCAGCAACTGCTTATTCATGTGATTGGACTGGAGATTGGACAAAGAGAGTGACATGGATTCTATAGGCCAGCTGGAATTGATCCCATTTTACCTGCCTTCCTGTCCTTCACTGGTGACAAACAATAGATCTGTGGACCTGTTCATATTCAAAGTCCATAAAAGTAAAACTACATAATCTAATTATTCATTTTATGTACATACATCACTAATGTGTATGAATGGAAATTTGTTTGAACGTATCCAGGCAAATATGTCACCTTCAAAGTGTTTATATGAAAGGCACTTCAAATGTTTTAATGAATGAGTTTTAATAAAATTGTGTATTATCTTACTGACCTTGACTTGATTTGAGGGTGTTTTGAAATATGACAAAAAGGTCACAGAACAGAGCTATCCGTAACAACAGATTAACAAAATTAATCTCAACATCTCAAAAATGAATATTTATTGAAACAAGGACTTACAATTACAAAATCCATTACGTCACACACATTCCATGATCAGGATAACAGCACCCCGATATGCACAATCCTAGCAGGGTCGAACACTGCGCATGCGCACACACAGAAACACACACACATCAGCATTCTCTTACAATAGTACAATAACCCTTACAGCATGGTCTTCCAGGAACCAAACCCTCCCTCTTCCTCTGGCAGTCCCTCCCACCTTCCTCTTTTTCCCTCCCTCCCCCCCTCTCCCTTCCCTCAGTGCTTTTGGCTTTGTCACATCACAACTCGGCACATGATACCTAGAGAAATTGTCTATTCTTTCCTTCTCACCCTAAAACACACACACACAGGTCACTTAGGGTCATCACACAGCAATAAAACTCCCCCTCTCTGATCTGTGACCCACATCCCCTCAACACCAACTCCTCCTCCTCTTCTTCTATCCTCCACTCTCTCCTTCATATTCTTCATCCCTCTCAGTTATCTGTCCATCTCTGTCCGCTGATGCAGCTCTTCAAAAAAACACACTCAAAACCCTCTCTCTCGCTCTCTGTGTGTGTGCACAGGTGTGTGTGTACAGAGCTCGCTTTCTCAGTAAACAGTGGATATCTTTCGTCAGTCTCTAATCCTCCCCCTCAAGTCAATCCCTTATCCAGTAGGTCTCCACCCCCACCCACCCTCCCTCCCACCCACCCTCCCTCCCTCCCACCCCCACCTCCAGCCTCTACCCTCCCCTCATTCTTTGTCTACTCCCTCTAAGCCTAGCCGGCAGGATGGCCGGCCAGCATGCTCCTGAGGGCGACCATGGTGTAGGTGGACCCAGGCTAAGGTTCAGGTGGGTGGGTCAAGTTGGGTAGTGGGCGGTCAGTGTCAGGCAGTCGGTGTTGAGCAGTTGGTGTCGGGGGGGTCAGTGCTGGGCAGTCAGGTTAAGGAGTCTCTTGCTCAGCAGGACGTTGTGTTGTCTCAGGTACTCTATCAGGTCAGCCTGTTTCTCCACCACCTCCTCCAGACTGGATCCTTCCCTGCAGGGACACCACGTTGGGGCATGGATGAACAACAACTGTGTGTGTGAGAATGTGTGTGTGCTGTAGGTAGAACAGAGCAGTCTGTGTGTGTGTACCTGAAGCCAGTCTCAGTAGACAGGCTGGTGTGGCTGTAAGGGTGTGATTGTTCCTCCTGACTGATGTCTGGACTGGCTCGCGCGCTGTTGAACTGCATCACTCTCACTGTGGAGACAATATGCATGCTCTTAGTTAACATACAACTTATTTAATTCCTCCATTTTTCGCACACGTGCAAACACACACACACACACACACACACTGTCCGACCACACACACACGCCCACCCTGTTCGACCACACGCACAGTCTGTGGGCCTTTACGAACTCATAAACTATTATCAGGTGTACACAACCACACCTCTGTTACAGCTCTCCCTCGCTCTTTATTCCATCCCCCCCTCTGCCTCCCTCTCTTTCTCGCTGCCTCCCTCTCACACACACTTGAGCTGTTGTATCCTGCACTTAGAAGTCCTTACGAGCAACAGTATCCTGCACTTAGGAGCTCCAGGTCTCACACCCCTTACATCTACTTTTATATGGGGGAGGAGGGCAGTTCTGAGTTTGTGTGTGAGTGAGTGAGATAGAGAGTCAAAGGGTGTTTAGCTGAAGTTGAAGGGGTTGACTGAATTTTTATAAGGCACAGTATACAGTGTGTGCGTGCGCGTGGAGGCAGAGGGGAGGTTTGGCTGGATGTCGATGATGAGAGTCATTAACTGGAGGAAAACATCAGGGAGGTTCTAAAGCCAGTGGCATCTTGACCCTGTTACAGTACTACAGGTCATCACACACACAATTGAGAAATGCCAGGGATTTTTGCATAATGAGCCCTGTTTGTGTGTGTGTATGTGTAAATACAGTGTGTGGTGTGTGTGTGTGTGTGTGTGTGTGTGTGTGTGTGTGTGTGTGTGTGTGTGTGTGTGTGTGTGTGTGTGTGTGTGAGAGAGAGAGAAGAAGAGAGGCACATTCCTAAGGTGGTGGAGGAAAGCAGCAGAAGAATCAAAGAAAGTTAGAAACTTTAGGAAAGTTAGGAAAACTCTAAACACATTCTCCTTCCGTATAAATGGTCGCTCCTGAAAGAAAGCTAGATGTTGCGCATCATGGAAAAAGGGAGTAAATAAGGGGGTTAAGAAAGGTAGATAAAGAATGAGGAGTGATGGATGGATGGTGCTGTAGTGGGACAGAGGTGATGCATTTCACACACTGCTGTTAGGGAAGTGTGTGCACGCGCGCGCGCACACACACACACACGCACACACGCACACACGCACACACACACACACACACACACACACACACACACGTGCAGAGAGTGGTATCATGGTCCGATTAGATCTGAGGAGGTTGAATCACTCCTGTTGACGAGGGAGTGTCCAGGAGTCTACAAGCTTGCGAGGTGTTAACTGCTCCCACTGACGTGCATTCCCACTGCTAAACTGATCTGTCCCCATTCATTCATCCTCAAACACTCCAACCATGATGATCATGCTACCTCCTCATGCTAGCCTCTCAGCAGGCAACTAGAATCCCAATCAAACCAGCATCTTTGCTCAGAAACTTATCTAGGAAAACGTCACGCATAACAGTTCATCTTTTCACCTATCCTCTGAAAACCAGCCATCAGTGGTATGTCCAGAGGCTGGTATGGATTCCAGACACCAGGGGTGACTAATTCTGTGTACATGATGCCGGACCAGCTGACACTAGTGTGGTCTTTTCCCTGTCCTGGGATCAGATAATATGACCTTTAATCACTGGTGAGAGGAAACACTAACCTGACCCTGGAGCTGCCCTCAAGAGGCAACTCGACCCCCCCTCCCCCCGACACACACACACACACTACAAGGGAGAAAGAGAAGTAGTGCATTGCGTGTGTGTGTCAGCATCGGTGTGTTGTCACTGCACCCTGTAGTGCATACAATAAATTCAGACAAAGCCAAGGAGTGGCGTATTCTGGGTTAACCCTTTGAAGGCCGGCCCACCACTTTGATGTGTAGGGAACATGCAGGCCTTTAGAGGCGAGTGTATTCATGTTATAATGAGAGAGGCAGATACATACGGCAAACCTCAAAGACACACTCAACTCACTTGGTGACACACACACACACATACACACTCCATCAGTGCTGCCTCGTGTCTGTTGTACTTCAAAGGGAAGGGGTTAAACGAGGCCTTCCTCTGTGGGACCTCATAGCTGCAGGCGCTGAATCTCTGACACACACACACACACACAAAATGGCTTCCCTTCTATTTGTTACATGAAGGCGAACAGAAGCACTTAATCTTTCTTTGTGTAGATGAACACATTAGTCCCCGAGTTTGCTGAACTAAAATTGAGCACCATTCTGACCTCTTGTTAGAGTGTGTGCGCACGTGTGTGTCTGGACAAGGCGTCGCTCCGCTCCAGTCTAGCCTGACTGCACTGATCTGACCTGGAATGCAAGGACGCACACACACACACACCAAATAGCGAATCCCCCATACAGTAAACAACAGGACAATGCTGCTGTGTGTTCAAGTGTGTGTGTGAGGGTGGAGCGGATGGAGACCAAGCCTGTGGCCAGGCTAAAGCCTAATGCCTACCTCTGCTCTGAATAGGGCCTTTTCTCCTCCCCCTAGCCTGCAGTGTCCCCGGCCCTATCTCTGCCTTCAGGCAGCCACAACACGGGCTCATCCAGAATCTTCCACGCAGGTTTCCTTCCGTGGCTGTATCTTTAACAGCAATATCCTCTGATCGAGTGTGTTTAACGGGAGCTCTTCCCCTGTGATAAGAGGTGACAAGGCCCTTGCACTATGGCGCGATATCATATTTAAATGACAAACGCATTAAATGTAAACTGTGGTAGGAAAGGTGATGAAAGCAGAGAGAGGGAGCTAAAGATAAAATGGGAGATATAGAGAGCGAGCAAGAGAAGAAAAAAAAAGAGGTGGGGGTGATAACGAGACAGAGACAACAGTTAGGAGATGGGCTGAGGGATGAATGGCTAATTGTCATACCGCCGCCTGTCTCTGAATAGGGCAGGGCCCAAGGCATTGTGATGCGGATGTGCCCGGAACAAGGACAGGGGGGTTAGCTGGCTGTGTGACATTGGCAACAGTATCTTTCCAATGGTAGCTTGTCTCACTGCCACCGTTTTAATTCAGGAATGATCCCTACCGAGATTGGGGTTGGTTTTGGGCCGATCATGGCATTTGCGTACCCTATCCATCATCTCAGACATCTTTCAAAAGCCAGAGAGCAGCGGAGGAGTGTGTGCCCGGAGGTGTGCGTTTTGTACCTGTGTAGATGATCAGGCATGGCAGAGAAACAAGGAGCTCCAATCCCAGAATGCTTAGCAGCACGTAAACTCTCACGGTGGGTTGCAGATCCACGCACAGGGCTACCAACACAGCCACGTTACCTACACACACACACACACACATAAAAAACTAAAAATCACAAAGGAATGTCTCCACCTTGTGGTGAAAAAACCCCTGAAACTGCTGCTCTCACGTTACGTGAGTCCATTTGATCTGTTTTTGAGCAGGGAACACACCTGAGGAGTGTACAGTGAGCGGCAGGCGCTTCAGCCCTCGGGTGTCTCTATAGAAACGGAGGTAGCCTCGGTTTCTGGCGCTGCTGTGATGGTGCTGGACGCAGACGTTGAACAGCAACACCAGCAGCCACAGCCCCACCTTCCCCAGCACCATCACACTGTCCCCCTGCGCTGTCCCCAGCAGCTGGAGACACTCGTCTTCACTGCCCGGCTTCAGCATGCAAGCCACCCCAAGAGCTACCGCCAGGGCAACGTACACCACCTGAGACACAGGGGAAGTGGAAGACACGTACCCATTCAAATGAAACTGTGACAGAACGATACCAACCAAATGTGTTTGTGTTCATCTGTGTGACCCTAGCCTATATGTATGGGAGTCAGGTGAAGCCAGAGTGGTTAGGGTGTCAGATTAGTGATCAGAAGGTTCGATTTCCGGCTAAAGCAACATGATGTTGTATCCTTGGGCAAGGCACTTCACTCTACTTGCCTCGGGGGAATGTCCCTGTATGTGCTGTAAGTTGCTCTGGATAAGAGCATCTGCAAAATGACTAAATGTAAATGTATGTGAATCTGGTTTCCCTCTGGATAAGAGCATCTTCAAAGAAAAGGGAAAAAAAGACTAAAATGTATGTGGGCACAATGATAACAGTGTGAAAGAACCTGTGTATTTACAGACTGTGATTGTGAGTTTGTGAGAGCGGGAATGATTGGGCAAGTGAAAAAGAACGATACCAACCAAATGTGTGTGCGTTCATCTGTGTGCATAGCCTACATGTGGACATTGAAGACAGACAATGATAGCAATGCAAGGACCTGTGTATACAGAATGTGACAGTTGTGTGTTTGTGTGTGTGTGAGAGAGAGAGAAGTGAAAGAGAACGGTCTCACCCAGACTGGAATATAACTAAGGGTTGTTGTCTAACACATAATGCAGTGATGCCCTCTCATACACTCTTTAAACCAGCTTCACCCCATCCATACTTATGCTAGTGTATAAGAGTGAGCTTAACCAATTCCGGTGGATCACACTTACATGTAGCATTGACAGGAGGATGGCAGTGCAAGGAGTGGGGATGCTCTGAAACTCTCTCCGTATGGCTGAATGGAGAGCATCTGGTGAGATAAGCGGTCCGTCCACCAATGGGTCATCCTCTATACCAGTAGCATCCAGGGAGGTGCTGGCCTGATACACACACACACACACACACACCATCACATGCACACACACCAACACATGCACACATCCAGACATAAACAAACACATCACACACCAGCGTGGATTTAGATAGTGAACTAACTAGGTCAATGTGTGAAGTAGGAAACCAGGATAGCATTTTCAAATTCCGTACACTAGAGTAGACCAAGTGTGAATCTCCGTGGGGAGAAAATATAACACTTCGCACATTAACCGTAAGAAACGGAACATGTCTATAATAGTGTACAACAACAAATATAGCAAAGTAAGATGTACAAGATAGCGTTAAATCAACCAGACATACAACAAGCGACGGTCCTTTGGACTCCATTGGCTTTTGCGTCTACCGTCTTGGTCTCTTAGCTGTCGCTTGTATTAGCCTGTCACAAATGTAACACGAATCATTTTACACGGATACAATCTATCAGATCTAATCTGCTTTTCGAGAACACAACCCTGCTAACTCCTTGTACACGTTTTCACGTGATAACGATGACAACACACATACTTCCGGGCTGGCCAAGCGGCTTCTTGTGTAATATGAGGATCTGACTTCAGGTCAGTTTATCAGCTCTTTACACACTCCTCTCTGTATTACTGCCACCTTCTGGTGTTTATTGTTCACCAGATCCCTTGTAGACCTGTTTTTCACAAACCTTCACATTGAAAAATTTTAAGAATATGTGTACGTACACCACTTTCAAACGGAAGTACAAACATATCTTTCTAATATGGTTTTAGCATGGGTGGGAAATACTCAAAAATACTTCAATATCAAGTGCACAAACAGCAGAATAAAAACTGCAAGCTGTAGGCCTAATTCAACTAAAAAATATTGAATCATTAAAAGGTTTGTGGCATTAAACCTTATGTTCAACATTTCAGTGGGACTGTTCTTGTCTCCAGAGTGTGTATTAAATCAGTAAACAAAATAATAAACACAAACCAGTACACTATCGACAGATGGGCGAGATGTTGAAAATATTTTATTAACAAACAAACACTTGCTATAAAAGCCACAAAACATTCCAGTTCAACAATTCATGTAGTTTCAGTGGTCTCATTTCTCTAATCCATCTCTAAAGCAGTTGGGAAAGAGAGAAGAAATGTGCCTGGATTTATGCTTTGGAGCAGGCATCCCCGAACACAACCCTATTCAGTCAAAACAATTATCTTATCTCACTGTAACATGAATCCCCCCCCCCCTGCTCCACTCCTCTCCCCTCTCTAACTCTTCATAGACCCTGATGTAAAACCAGTGGTGGAGCATAGTCAGGAAGTAGCTAATATTGGTTTCTTGCACAGGCAGGGTAGAGGAGAAACAATCAGATGAACGGAAGGGGCTGAGATGGCAACTATGTGTCTGGTTGTACTTCATCTGGCCATGCTGGTGGATAGATTTTTGAGAGGGGATACACCCTTTCTGCTTCTAGTCTCTCTCTCTCTCTCTCTCTCTCTCTCTCTCTCTCTCTCTCTCTGTCACACACACACAGACACACACACACACACACACATACAAACTATGCAGTGCCCAGCTCAGTCCAATTTATTTTCTATTAGAAAATATCTAGTAACATTTCTGGGGACCACTTATGTTAGAGAGAGAGCATCTCTTGATATCCCCTTGTGTGCCAGCTCTTCATTCCTTAAGGCACTGACTTGATCACACTGCTATCTAAAGACGCATAAACACAACATAAAATAAGCGTTTTAAAAGAAACAATTCCATGCGTTCTTGATCTTACAATAATACATTACAAAGATTATGAATTCTCCAGCCCTGTTGTGCTAGCGTTTGCTATCTAAACATTTCAAAATGACGATGGTGAATCAATTGAAGACGTTAGGTAGAACATCGCGTCAAGGAGTCAGCGATTCCACAAAGCCATCCTTTAAGCCTGGCTCTGAGCAACACTATGACACTTGACACACAGGTTACACACACACACAAAAATAAAGAAGTTATATTAGTTTCACATTCATGCATAACTGTAAACAAACAAACAATAAAACAAGTACAGTCAAAAGTACAATGCGTAAGGCCTTACAATGATCAAGCTACTGGTTTGCTTTGCAGAGAGACAGGAGATTGTTTTTTGAGCTGGCATGCTAAAGGGTTAATGAATAGCCGTACATTCACTTTGTACTCTTGTCAATGTCACTCGTGGGTCATCTAAGGACATCAGCTGTAGACCGTAGCAAGAAGAGTTAAGGTGAGTGCTCGTCATAGTTCTGGCGATGAGTTTGGATTGTGCTTTAGTATTGCTTAGCATTGTGAACAAACCCACACAGTCAGGTCTGTCAGGTTGGTGCAGTCGTATAAAATACTGTGCTACTGGTATAGAAATAAGTGTGTGTGGTTTGTGCATGTGTGTGTGTGTGTTTGTGCATGTGTGCGTGTGTTTGCAACGTTGCCACCCAGTTTCTGTTTACGTTGAAAATTCCAGAAAGTTGAGTAAAGTCGAGTTCCAGAATGTCCAGGATGACTACATTTCAGATTGTGGCATAAGTCCAATGCTCCAGCCAAAATGGAAATGGTCAGGACTTGTCCGATCGACGCCATTTTAAGATGCTTTAACTCCTTCACCTGGGCTATCATAGCATGGTGGGATGACCTGCCGCTGAAAGGAAAAATAAAAACATTCAGACGTCACAAAGTAAAAGCAACCATTCTACATATGGACAGTTCAAATAGCATGTGAGCAGATCCAATGTGTATCATTGGAATCATGTTTACCTTTTGAAACATAACTGGCCTAAACAACATTTTAAAATCTGGTTTTATGAACATGAGAGCACAAACTTAAGGCAGTCAAAACAAACATGGTAGAAAGAATAGCAACGACCAAACAATGTCTGAAGAATGAAGGCTGTGGCGTAGCTAAGAACAGTAGTTTGTTGTGTGTCCGTGTGTGTGTGTCTTACCACAGGAGGTTATGTAGCACTCATGGCAGCTCAGGACCCCATTACGTATCCTCACATCTGTCCCAGCGCTGGTCGTGCTCAGCTGTCCTTCACACACCCCACACTGAGAGGGAGTGGGAGGGAGAGAGGTGCAGACAGGGGCGAGGGGGAGGAGAGGGGTGAGGTAGAAGGAGGATAGGGGAGGTACAGGGGTGAGAGAGACGACAGAAGGAGAAGGATGAGGAGAGGCAGATCATTTGATCATAAACAGTCACAGTCAGGGTAGGACTGGCCGTCGGATGAGTCGGGAGATTTCCCAAACAGCCGGTCAAAGTAACGACTGTGGCACGATGCCAAAAAGTATAAATAAATAATGACACATGATCATGGGCCAGTCCCGGGACATTTTCAGTCCCATACCAACCCTATTTACAGTCCAACGTGTATGTGTGTGAGTGTGATTGTATGTGTGAGAGGTGAGAGTGTGTGTGTTTGGTGAGTGTGTGTGAGTGAGTGAATGAGTGTGTGTTTGTGAGTGTGTGTGATTGTGTGTGTTTGTGAGTGTGTGATTATGTGTGCGTTTGTGTGTGTGTTTATGAGTGTGTGTGAGTACCTTAAAGCACTGGATATGGAAACAGAGTCCCAGTGTGTCAATGATCATGGCAGCTCCCTTCCCCAGCGGCAGAGAGCAGCCAGAGCACAGCTTCTTTCCACTCACACATCTGCACACACACACACACACACATACAAACATGCGCACACACATATACACACGCGCACACACACACACAAACATATACAGGTGAGGGAAATTCAAAATATAACCACTGTTTGCATATTTATCTATATTTAACAGGTCACAGGACACACCCAGCCCAATAACAACAAAACAGAAACAGCATAGCACACTCAGTGAGTGTCTGCATGTGTCCGTGTGTGTGTCTGTGTCCGTGTGTGAGTGTCCATGTCTGTGTGTGTCCTTGTGTGTCATACCTGCTTGATGAGGTAGGCAGTGGTGAGGATGAAGGTGAGTGTGTTGGTACAGTGTCGTGAGAGCCAGACCTGTGGACATACAGCAAAGCCATACAGGACATTCAGACCAGCTCTCTGCTGTAGCTCAAGCAGCCTCAACTCTATGAAGCAAGAACTACAGGGATGTGATCAAGCCTGGGTTGTGAAACACAAATACATCCCCAAATATGCTTAGACACACACGCACACAAATGCATTAAAACATGCACACACACACAGACACACACCTCCTAACTGTACTAGGCTGAATTAGCTGTGCATTGCGGTCCAGAGATGAGGTTTTCCACAATTCCTGTTTCCTTTCATTTTCCCACGATGCATCTGCAGATATAAAACAAGTTTTAAAGCTCAAAGAAATCAGCACGTATGTATATGTGTGTGTACAAATATGCGAGTGTGTGTATGTGTGTGTCTTACCTTGTACGAAGCGTAGTTGGGACACCCCATGCTGGTCCCCGCTCATCATTAGAACTCTTTGATTGTTTTCGTCTCTTGCTTCCATCACTTGGTCTTGCTGATCCAGTGTGATCGTCGCCACCTTGTGGGTGACTGCTGTCGGAGCATTTGTTTTTGTCAGCGAGTTCTGCTGAGCAGACGCGATAGCTTCTGCCTGACTGGGCTGTTTTGACAGAGTGGACTGATTAAGAGGAGCTGCCGTCTCCTCAAGTATCTGTCGCTCCTGAAAAACAGACAAACACTCGTTTAAATATAGTTGCTTGATCCTACGGATTCGCCCTGCTTTGTACAGGAACAGCCTTGTGCTGGCAATGTGTTTGGGTCAAGGTTGTGAGTACCTCTTCGTTGTGTCGCCTCTCCTCCTCCTCCACCTCCCTCTGTGCTCTCTCCCACTCCTCCTTCAACTTCTCCTGCTCTCGCTGGTACTGCTCCTGGAACGACAAAGAGATTACAGACACACACACGCGCCACGCTCACATCCATGCATGTATACACACGCGGTACGCACACACTAACACATACATACACGCAAACCCACACGCTCGCACACACACGCTCAAACTTCCACATCCACACACACACATGTACAGCGATGCTTACAAACACACACACACACACAATGCAAACACACAGTCCCTGAGTACCTGCAGGAGGCGCTCTTGTTCCTGCTGCCACCTCTCCTGGCGTTTACGCTCCTCATTGGGGTCCCAGACCCAGTGATTAACACGCTTAGCCAAGTTCAACATGGGGGTCTCAATCTACCCAGCCCCGACACACACACACACACACACATAAACATACACCCAAACAGGGGAGAAGAACACACAGGGACAGGACAGAAGGAAAGAAGGGATGAGAGGACAGGTGTTCTACAACTACTGGACAAGTCTGGAAAAGGAAAGGTAAAGTTGTGGCAACAAAGAAAACTTCAGTCACACAGGTGAAATGTGGCAGAACAGAGCTACTCACGGTCACATTGCTTTCCTCAAGTCCTTCTGTGGATGAAACGCACACACACAGAATACTTGTTGTATAAGTAGAATACAGAAGTAAATGACAAAAGCAAAATACTTCTAAGGGGCTGATGTGAAACAGCCTAAAGATGGGCAGTCTGGTTAATGTAGTTTTACCTGTCACTGTGGCTGAATAGGTCTGCTGGTAGCTAAATGGTGCTGAACCAGATGACACTTCCTTCTGTTCCCCCTCCTGCTGTAGTAACAACCCCATGTTACCATTGACCTGATGAACAGTGACCAGTCAATTGAGAAAATACTAAATGTATTCCTGGATCAATCCATATACAATCGATTTACTGGTATATTATTCAATCACAAACCATAGGCATTGATATTTATCAAACCTGTGTGTTGCTAGGTAGATTAGAGGGATATGGCTCTGTGTATGTCTGACTGAGCTCGGTCACGATAGTTGTCGTAACAATGCAGTTCCTCCCACCAATCAGGGAGCTGATGGCCGAAGAGCCAGAGGTCGTCGTCACGATCAGGTCTGGTTGCTGTGACGTCAATGTTTCCTTTGCAGTCTGATTGGCCATAGCTTGTTGAGTGGGAGGAGCTTTGCTCCCCTCAGGTGAGTGAAGAGGAGAGGAGGGAAGGGGGGGAATGGACACGCCCTCCTCGACGCTCATACCGTTCACATGAACCAACCCTTCCACCTGTGATGCACACAATTAGACGACAGAATAAACACGATGTGGTGAAAGAAATAAGCACAGCCAGGACAGGGTACATGTGTTGCGCAACAATAATCCTTGTTATGGTTGACGCTGATCTCACCTTGACTGCTTTATGTCCAGTCTGAATGTGTTTGGGTTGGCCGTAGGGCTTGGCTGTGAGCAGGGGCACGGGTCTAGATGGCGGGGGTCCAGGAGTGGTGGGGGAGACACGTGTCTGTCCACAGGGCTGAGGCTGAGGGTGCAGTGGCTGAGGGTGTAGGGGTGTAGGTTGTGCTTGCTGGGTTTGAGCTTGTGTGGGCCGAGGTTTGGGCTGGGGCTTGGGCTGGGGCTTGGGCTTGGGCTGAGGTTGTGCGTGTTGTTCTTCTGGGTGAGCTTTCTCTGGGGTCGGTTCAGGTGTTCGAGGCTGGGTGTGTGCGTGCCAGGTTCGAGGTTCAGTGTTCTGGGTTTGTGCATGTGGGACAGTAGGGGGGTCACTGGGTAAGGTGGCAGCTGATGCACATTCCTGCGCTCTTGGATCGTCCTTCTCTGCTTCCTGCTTTTGTTCCGGTTTGGACTGGTTTTCCTGTCCATTTTTTACCACTCTCTGTTCCTGGTCAACAGTTGGGTGAGCTGGCTTGATATTCTGGTTAGGTTTGGTTGAGTCCGGTTTGTGGTCCGGACCCATTCGAGGGAGTTTCAGGCTGTCCAGTGTTGCATCACTAATGGTGAAGCGCAGAGCGTAGCGCTGCAGAACCATAGCAGCTTCCTCCGGAGTCTCTGCTCTCCTGTACGCTTCACACAGTTCTGCCTCCCTACGCTCCCTGCAGAATGCAGAGAGGGAAAGAGAGAGAAACAGAGAAGAAATGACTGTGAGGACAGGATATAAGAAAAGTTTGAAGGAATAACCAAGAAAACAGTATCGATCTGATGAGCAGTGTAACACCGTCTCTCTCTCTCCCTCTTCTCTCCTTACTTTTCCTCTACAATCTCCCGGTAGGTCTTGATGCTCTTCCTCTTGTGAGCGTCCATTCCCTCGTCCTTCATCCTCTTCTCCATCCTCTTCCTCTCCTCCTCCTTCCTGATCAGCTCCTGGGAGGCGCTCCGCCTGCGGTTTTTCCAGCGAGCCAGGTCCTGTACGAGGGGGTCATAGTTCAAGAGTCAGGACTGGGGTCTAGCGACGTGCAACCATGTGACTCTCTCATGCCTCTTACGTCTCGCCAGTGGTCCTCCTCCTCAAGGTTGTGATTGTACTGCTCCTGCATGCGCTCGTATCGTGATTGGGACAAAGGCTGAACTTGCTCCGCCTCCTCCTCATTGCGCATGTCACTCATGCTCACGCTCCTGAAGAAGATGCACAGAAACAGGGAGTGTCAACGTGGGCTTCCTCGTGATCAAACAAGCATGCACTCGCACAATTCTGGTTCTCTATCTTTCTCCAGACCCCTATCCATTTACAATCAAGACTATTGAAATAACCTACCCAAATGTAATCAAATTTGTTTCATTCAAATTACTTAGGAATAAAAAGAGCTGTGCATGCAAAAAAACCCAACTGAAAACAAGGTCTGTTAGTCTGTAACCAAGCAGGCCGTTGTAGCGGTTAGCTGTGAATAGATAAATGCATAAGAAGTTAGCGTTAGTATTGGAGCAGACCCGAGGTTAAATGTGACAATCAGTCAGCATGCAGGTGTTTGGTAGTCCACCAGTACCCAGGTCAATCATGCATCTGTTTTGTATGTGTGTGTCGGGTTGTTTTTTTGTGTTCATGTAAGGACTGAGGCCAGAGAGTGTGTGCGTTGTGTGTGTGCAGGTGAGTGTGTGTCACAACACAAAGTTTTCACCCAGAGACAGACTTACTCCGAGTCCTCAGTCACATGAGCAACCCGCCGACTCATCCTGTAATCGATACACACACAGGAAAGAGAGAGAGAAAGAGACCAAGAGAGGAGAGGGTGAATGTTGGGTACAATAGTGGTAGGTTGGGTTTCAGCAGATCAGAAGGAAGGATTTCATTGTAACACATGAAGTGTAGCTCAACTTCTTGTATGGTTCCTATATTTGGGGACATATCAAGTTCAGTCAAGGCAGGTTAACATTGACAGTATCTCCCTCCCTTCCTCTGTTGCCCATGCCTCCTAGCAGATCTGACTGGATAAGTCATAGTAAAATAGTGGTGGCCTAGTTTTGAACCGATCCACCTGCTGGTCAGATCTGTGAGGAAGAGAGAAGGAGAGGAAGTGGACCGGCAGTCGTGCAAGATCAGTCTGGGCGAACAACCATGACATACTGACATGGACAGAAGCTGACTTCACATGATAAAACAAATATATACAATTGTAGTTGAAAGAACCCTTCATGTTTTGAGGTGTGTGAATGTGTGTGTGTGTGTGTGTGTGTGTGTGTGTGTGTGTGTGTGTGTGTGTGTGTGTGTGTGTGTGTGTGTGTGTGTGGTGATGGTGGTGGGGGGGGCTTCGTTAAGTCTCACATCATGGGGGGTAGGTCATCATCCTCCAGCCAGGAGGGTCTTCTCCATGGAAGGTCTCCCCCCTCTCTCCCCCTCTCGTGATCCCTCTCCTTACCCTTCTCCCGATCTCCCTCTTTTAGCCCACAGCTGATCTGGGCAGGGGGAGGGGTGGGAGGAGGAGTGAGGGTGGGGGCCGGGGATGAGAGGAGGGCAGAGGGGTTTGGGGGGGCTGAGACAGAAGTTCTGAGGAGGGTCTCTTCTCTCCCTGGTTCCTCCCCCTGGACTTCCATCTCCCTCTCCCCCAACTCAGGACCTTTCCCCAATAGGGCTTTAGAGGGCGGGGCTTTGTGGGGTGCGGTTGCCCCAGAAACGATGCTGCTGACAGAGTGAGCCAAGGATGTAAATGGGGGGGTGGGGGGTAACTATAAAGTTTGGCACCAATCAGACCAGACCAAACCAGGCGAAACAAATTAAGCAGGCGACCCAAATGAAGTTCAAACTAAACCAGACTGGGATCAGAGCAAGTCGGTCCAGATCAACCAGAACCAAACAAAATCATGCAATCCAATGCAGAGACAAATACTGTACAATCGTTCCAATTTCCTTTATGACTGACAAGATGAATACTGACAAGCCAGACTCAGATTTGCATGGCTTAATCACAACTATGAATGAGTTATCTAACTTTGCATCCAACTCCTCAAACTAGCATTCATTCAGGAATAAACCAGCTTAGCAGTCTGTACACACACAAAGCAAAACTCCTACAATAGTCAAGTCAACATACACCTTATCACCACGGCACACGCATGCCAGAAACCTCTACCTGTCCCTGGAGGCCATGTCTGTGCGGGAGAGGTAGTTCTGACCAGACGCGTGGGGTTGTTTGTGTTTGACTGATCCAGGTACAGGCAGAAACAGGTTAAATGACTGGCCAGCACCCCCCTTTACGGACTTTTGGGACGCTCTGGTCCTCCGAGCCATCATGTCATCCTTCTCCAGGTCTGGAACTGGCCCATCTTCATCATACTCATCATCCTCATTCTCGTCATCATCCCACTCACACTGAGAGGTAGCCCTGATGACAGTTGCTGGGTCAACTGGTGGTTGAGGCGTGTCCATAGGGACATTAGCTTGATGTTGCCATGGTTGGGCTCTGAAGAAAAACCTGTAGCTTTAGAAAACCCTCCAGGATACACAGGTACATTAACACAATGTTACACATGATGAGATCGACCAGGAGAACCCCATGCAGGGTGTCCTCAGAGATGGCACCAGGAGGAGGGACGGGACTCTCAAAACACCCCCAACACAAACATGTACGGACACACGCACACCAAACATTGTTAGTGATCTCAATTCACACTTAATGACCACTGCAAGAGCATGTGAGAATCCTCTCTTGACAGCTGGCATGCCAAAACTCCGCCCACCTCTCCTTCTGCTTCCTGTTCTTCTCCTCATGGACTTCCTTCCTGTTCCTGGGACAGGCATCCGTGACCACTTCCTGAGTGGAGCGTTTCGAAGCAGGCAGGGGCAAGAAGCGGTTAAAGGTTGCTGTGGCAATGCCCGACTTATGGAACGCCCCAGTCCTCCTCGCCATCATGTCGTCCTTCTGAACATCCGGGACTCTCTCTTCTTCTTCATCATCCTCCTCTTCCTCCTCTTTATCCATCATTCTGCCATATTGAGCCAGACGAGCTTCCATAACTGCAGGAGTGGGAGGGGCTTCTGAGACTCTGGGTGGGAGGCAGGCGCTGGGGGGAGGGGCTTCTGAGACCCTGGGCGGGAGGCAGGAGCTGGAGGGAGGGGCTTCTGAGACTCTGGCTGGGAGGCAGGCGCCGGGGGGAGGGGCTTCTGAGACTCTGGCTGGGAGGCAGGCACCGGGGGGAGGGGCTTCTGAGACTCTGGCTGGGAGGCAGGCGCCGGGGGGAGGGGCTGGTGCAGGGACATCACCACTCAACAGTCTGTGATGTCATCCACCACAAGTGGGAGGAGAGAGAGTAACAATGACAATGAGAAAGCAACACTCATCAAACACACAGGTGCAGACGCACACACATACAGGTGCAGGCAGACCCATGCAGAATGCTGTCCAGAAAGGAATGTTCTGTTCAGTGAGTACCTTGTTTGAGTAAGTAATCATGTGCCACAATGTGTGAGTGAGTATGCCTGTGAGTTTGTGAGGCTGTGTTAATTTTGCAGTACATCCCACATGAATCACACATAATCCTACTCAACAAGACAGGTGCATTTGTAAAACATCTTTACAAATGAATTTGTCCCAAAGTACCATACAACACCTCAGGTTTCATCCCTGCCAGACCACACAAAGGCATGGTTGAAAACAGTGAGACATGTCTAAGTTTGACGATCACATATTTAGCCCGGTCAAGCTAAATATAGCCCAGTGTGGTCCTGTTCTACACTGCTTCAGACTGGGACCTAACCTGGCTTTTGTCCTGGGTCTGTCCTGGGCCATACCTGTGTGCCCGCTGGGTAAGCGGGGAGCCCATACCAATGATGGGCATGGCCACCGTAGCCTTGGCCAGCATTCGCTTTAGCAACTCAGACTCCTCCCCCTGCCCTGAAGGGATGGTGCTTATTGGCTGCTGCAGCTCCGTCACACCCCCAAAGGTCACGACCTTACTACGACCCTGCCCCGCTGTTGTTGTGGCAGTGACCGGGCTTCCAGAACTTTTCTCCAGACACGCCTTACACAGAGGGGCGGGGCTGGGCTCACTGCACACATGCAGGCACACACATACACACACATCAGACAGACACAAAGAGGGAAAAGAAAGAGAACATAAAAAAGGAAAAAGAGGGAAATATTTGTTTTTGGAACAAGAAAAGAGTATGTGAGTCAACTGTAATGATGAGCAGAAGGAGATAATGAATACAAGCAGCGTGAAAAGTTTGATGGAGAGGAAGAATGGAGGAGGATAGGTGGATGTAAGGAAGTGTGGAGAAAAAGGAGAAGAAAAGTGATGTCATCTTAACAAAGGAAAGCAAGTGCACACACTCGCACACACACGCAAATGCATACACTGTCTCTCATGAACACAGGTAGCTTAGCGTTTCCTAGGTAACTGCTGCCATGGTAAAAGCTCTCCTATAACCCATGACATCAGAGCAGACTGGACAAACAAAGCCAACCCAGAGCTCAGAGCCAACACAGGCCACACACACACTCAAACACACACTCAAACACACACACACACACACACACTCTCTCCAACACACACACGGCTCACTTCAGCACCAGCTCCCTTCATTACACCCAGGCCCATTATAAATAAAGAAGGGTGAGTAGAGAGAAAGAAAGAGAAAGGGAGAGAAAAAGACAAAAAGCAATAGAAGATGCTAAGTGCCAGATTCACCCAACTTCCTCAGGCTCAAACTAGACCACAGGAAAGACAGAGTAAAGTTCTCGGTGCGAAAACGATTGAATGCACACTCTTGCAGAGACACGTACAACAGCAATACAAGGAACACATCACTCTGAGCGGCTGGGCTTGTGTGTATGTGTATGTGTCAAGCACCTGGGTTCAGCCATTCTCAGTCTCTCCCACTTCTCCAGATCGGACTGGGTCATGGGGGCGGGAACAAAGCTCATTGGTCCGTCCCTGTGTGGGCGCGTCCTATTTTGGGCCCGCCTACGGGCCAGGTCATCCTTATGCTTATTGGGTATCGCCTTAACACCTCCCCCCTCTCCCTCGCCCTCTTCGTTTCCCTCCTCCTCGCACCGAGGGGCGGAGTTGAGGAACGGGTTGTCTCTGCGCGTGATGATGTCAGGCACTGCCTTCCTGTCACTGACCAATCACAGAGTCGGTACGGAGCAAACACACCCAACACAAACATCGACGCACACGCAGCACACACCATAAAACCCAGAGACGCGCATCAGCAGACCACCCAGACAGAAAGAGAGGAGAGAAAGTGAATATTAAAGGGAAAAAAAGAGGAACGAAAGGATAAATGTGAAAACACAAACCCGGTGAAGGACCTAGACCTGCACACTCCTAACCTGCTGTCTCTCTCCTGCAGAGCCTGCTGCGATGCACGGCGGATGTCTTCCCAGCGCTCCCGATCCTTCCTGCTGCACGCTGGCGGGGGGACGAACTGGTGCACCCTGGGAGCTGTGGCGGTCCGCGGGGCCCGGCGCGAGGCTAGGTCGTCCTTTTGCACGTCCGGAACCTTCCTCCCCGCTCCTCCCGCCCCCTCTCCGTCGGACGAGGAGTCCCAGTCCGCCTTGTGGTTCGTAAGGAACTCGTTGTCGCAACGGAGTATGATACTGGGTGATGGCGACCTCACTTCCTGTTCCTGTTCCTCCAACGCTGGCGGTTTAGGGATGCTGGAGTTGGGTTGGCATGGTAACACAGGAGTCAAAGTTTCAATGGTGCCATGCTCTTTCGGTGTAGGCAGTGGTTGCCAATTGTGCGGTTAGTGGCCAAACACACACACAGACACCTGTAAGTCTGAACACACACACATACTGCTGGGGAACCAAAGCCAACTCTAGCCTCCAGTAATGCGCCGCTTCATATTTACAGTTCATCCATGGTGATAGAAACTCTCTGCCTCGATGAACAGCACGAAACATGTCATTCCAAACAAGCTACCGCCAGAGCTGCATCACATATACCAAGCAACCAAAAAAAAAGAAAACACCAAGACTGGTTAACCAATCAGAAGTCACAGTCTGCCCAAAAGGCAATGCACCAACCAAAAAGACAATCATGCCTGTTAGTCAAACCAACCCAGCAAAGTGAAGCCAAAGTTCTCCGCTGGCCCTGACCTTGAATAGCGGACGGCGGCTGGCAGGACCTTTATTCCCGCCTTTTCAAGCATCTGCAGGCACCGCTGCTTCCCCCCTGCTTCCTGGTTCCGCCCCTCCTCTTCCTGTGTATGCCCCTCCTCCTCATGGGACCCCGCCCTCTGGTCTACCCCGTTCTCTGGAGCCCAGGTGACAGTTTTTAGGGTTTTGGTGCGAGGTCCAGCCGGTCTCTTAAATCGCCCCGCCCCTAACCCCTGACCCCCCTCTGCAATTGGGTCAGGGCGGCTAGGGGAGGGGCAAGTTCATGGGGTTGCAGGTGGGAACGTAACATCAGAAGTCAGAGATGGAAGTTGGATATCAGTCATTTGTAAGTGAATATTGGTTTATGGAAAAGGTTTCTAGTTTAGCAGATACAGTTCTGATTCAGTCGTCATAGGTTGAGGTGCACGTTTATGTAGGTGACAAACTAGGCAGTCACAGGCTATGAGTTAGTTCTTGAGGTTGTGTATGTGAGGGGGGGGTGATCACTACCTCCTCTGTTCTCCCTCTGCGGTGTGCACTTTACGCCGTGGCGTGGGGATGTAGGCGGTGGCGTTGGCCCGGTTGGGCAGGAACTGGTTGAAGGGGACGGAGCTGCGTGATTCGCTGCCACCGGCCGTGCGCCGCGCCAACATATCGTCCCTCCGCACATCCGGCTTCCTGTTGTCAACTTCCGAGTCCCCTGAGGTCAGAAAGGAGGAAAAGGGGAGGAGGAATGGAGGAGGAAACGACATGGGGGGGGTGGAGAAAGGGGATGGGAGGAGGGTGAGGGGGAGAAGCAGAGAGAGACAAAGAGGAGAGGGCAGAAGATGGAGTTGGAGGGAAAACAAATTCTATTCCGATCCAAATCATCAACAACTCTGTCGTTAACCTGCTTCCTGATTATCTTCAGGGAATGTTAGCGTGTGTTTTTGGCCCTGACTCCTGACACCAAGCTGCATCCTTCTCACAAGTCATTAACACAAACAGGAAGCCTTTGGCCTCTTCTTTCCCCGACACACACACACACGCAGACACAGGATGTTGATCTGAACTGTGCTAAAAAGCTCTCTCACTAAAGCCCAATATCTTTAGAGACCAGTACTCAGACAGCTGCAGCCATTGCCACTCACACCCAGACACCCCCACCCCCACCCCCACACACACACACACCCACACTCTCTCACACACACACACACACACACACACACACACACACACACACACACACACACACACACACATACAGCTGTTGTCTAGAACAGATAGTTGGCCAGTCATGACATCAGACAGTTCCCACTGTCCTTCACACTCCATACTGTCAGCATATTTAGTACAGTTCACTGTGTCTCTAACCATATTTTTCAGACTATAAGTCACACTTTTCATGGTTTGGCTGATCCTGTATGTAACTTATATGTTAAAATTTCATGTTCGTTATTTTCACCAACACTGACAGAATGACACCAAGGATAAATAATTCAATGTATTTAATGATTTGGAGTGAGATTGAGAGTTTGGTGAACTTGTTATGTTATTCATGCTCGTGCTAATGCTTGCTAATGCTAAGTACTCAACCTCACCATCACTGTTGCCACGATTTGCAACATCCGGAGAAGGGCTGTGTTGGGAACGTGAGCCAAAAGAATCCAAGCTGCCAATCAAAAATGGTGAAAAGAAGATTACATTTGCTTTGATTTAATAATTTGTGTTTATGTATGTCAGTATGTCTGTGTTTTTACGGTCAACGTGTGTGTGTTTGTGTCAGTGTGCATGAGTATGGATGTGTGTGTAGGTCTCACCTGTCTAGAGAGTCGTCACGAGCGTGACGGGGAGGAGAGAGAGAGTCGCTCCTCTCTGAGTCCCAGCAGTCATAGCCACTGTCCCTCACACTGCGTCTAGTACAGTCTCCTGCCTCCTCACTCTCCTGGAACACACACACACATACACAGACATGCACACACACACACACACACACACACACACACACACACACACACAACAGCACATAAAAATAAATAAAAATCCATGAGCAACAGCAAAACAGTCAAACACTGTGAAGAACAGCAGCAAATCGAGAATGAAAAAAAAAAGTTCCTTGAACAAGGTCATTTGGATAACCAGGGAAAGGTCACAGTGAGTGAGAGATACCTGCTGTGCATTCATGGTATCCCCTGAGTCTCTAGGAGAAAGACGCAGGAAAAAGATGCTACAGCAAATCCCAACAAAATCTAGATGGTAAAGTTCCAGCTTGATTCTCTCTCTCCCCTTTTCTTCTCTGAGGTTTCCCTGTAGGAATCTATTTTCCTCTCTGTGGTTTCCGAGTCCCAAATGACAACACACACAGACACAAGCAGGAGGTTCCTGTTGTGAAAGCTGAGATGTGTGTGTGTGTGTGTGGTTTAGCTTCTCCCATCTCTTAGGATCTGAGATCTTTCCTGCCCCCCACCTCCCACCCCAGCCACAAACAAAGAGAGGAAGCTGTCTAAGCCTACCTCTCCATGACCGTCTGTGTCACTATCTGTGTGCCTTTGTGTGTGTGTGTGTGTGTGTGTGTGTGCACAGGGTCTACAAATGTGTGTCCACTTACCGTCCTCATGTGTGACAGCAGTCCCTCAAATTCCTTAAGGTTCAGTGTGGGTCCATTGTAAGTGGCATTGCCACCAGCTGCCTTACCCAGCCAGAACACTGTAATCAACACCTGATGGAGGGACAGATGAAGAGAAGGAGGGAGAAAGACAGTGACCACAGTGGCCACAAGTATTCCTGTAACCAACACAGTCCTACATACAGTATGTTCATTATTTGCTGGATTATTGTTTTGTTGAGACAAAGAGAAAGAGAGACGGGGGGGGGGAGGTGGGGGGGGACAGGACACAAAAACACTTACATTCTTCAGTTTTCTGTTGCAGTCTGAGTCCCTGTAGAGAATGAGATGTCGTAATTATTTCACTTTTATGTTGAAAAAACACAAGACCAGCACCCACTTACGCACTGCATGCACGCGCACACACGCACACACACACACACAAACACACCTACACACACATACATCTTACTTCAAGTTGCCGCGTATGGAGTTGTCCTGCAGGTCTCCAGGGTCAAACAGCTGTGATCCTTTGAGACCCAACTCCTCACAGCCCTTCAGGAACACAGACAGGTTGTCCTGGGGGAAGAAAGGAGAGAGAGTATAGAGGAGGGGGGTCAGTCGTGAAAAGTATTTTGCATTGCTACAGTGATTTTGCAGTGGAACTGCTTGTAAAGTAGTAATGGAAGGTATTGCGAAAGTATTATCATAGTATTGGTACTTACTAATCCTGCAATAGGTGTTGGAAGTCTGTTGATCTTCTTGACCAGCCCTGGTTTGATAGAACTCAGTAGCCTGCATGAAGAAGAGTGAAATATACAAGTCATACTCTCTGAATCAGTGAGTCACAGAAACGACAACAGTCAGTAAATCAGTTAACTGACTGGCTGATTCAATGAGGGATCTGGGAATTGATTCTTTTGAATGGTTTGTTTTCTTCAGTGATTGATCAGGAAGAATGTCCAGGACTCACTCGCATAGCAAGATCCCATTTTCCAGTCCGCCCCGAAAATCTTTGTCTCCGAAACTACGCCCAGTCACCGCCTGGGGATGAAATGAAAACAACAAACATCAAACTCAATCAGGGATGTTTCTAGGTTTGAAAAAAAGGGGGGGGGGGGCTTAGCCCCTATGGATGTGTAATGTTCGCCCCCAAAAAATTGGACTCATTGGGGGCTGCGGATATCCATTATTTCATACAGTTCATAAATTGGTTAAATCAGAAAGAGTTTTTGTATGAAAACATACAAACCAGAAACGCACTCACATATGTAGCATGTTAGAAATAACTTGTCCATGTGTAAAATAATAGTAAAAAAAAGATCCCTATAATTATTTGGGGGGGCTGAAGAAACAGGACTAACGACGCCCCTGAACTCAATTATTTCATCCAGCAGCACAGGGATGAAGAGGTGATAGGGCAAGAGGGAGAAGAAAGAGGAATTTATTCAAATGAGTAACATTTGCTTAATTCAACAAAATGCTGCACAGATAAACACTGTAACCCACACCAACATCACACGCCTTCAAAACTAATCTCCACCTCTAATCTCTCTCCTCTCTATTTCCCCACAATGTTTCACAGTGTCTCACTGTAGCGAGAACTTCTATCCTGCAATTTACTGAGCACAAACAGGATGTGAAATTTAATTCTTGGCCTTCCTGGACATTTAATCCAGATTAACCAAAATTATTCCACACATCTATCTCTTAGTTTTCCTCCAAGATCTCAATGTCTCTTACTTAGGGACTTGTTGCTCTTGTTGGTCAGTTTTATCTGATTTAAATTATTGTACTCACTGTGAAATATATTACTGTTGCTTGCTTTTCTACAGGTACACTCTTGCACTTTTTGAGGTTCATGTTGTTTAATTGTAACTTGTTGGAAGTCGCTTTGGATAAAAGCGTCTGCTAAATAAATACATGTTAAATGTAATGTAAATGTATATCAAAAAAGTCAACATGAATTTTATTGTCAGGTGACATGATAATGATGTTATGACAGAGAACACAGGTCAAATATCAAATTTCATCCACTCATTTAGAATCTTTCCCTTCTCTCTATCTCTCTCGCACAAACAAACACACAGACACACAGACACACACACACACACACACACATAAACCTATACACACACCCCTCCTGGCACAAAGTAGGTGTCTTAGGGTGAGACAAAAGTCCTTCTGAAACATTTACTACATGGCCATACATAATTTACTAAAGAGAATGCAGCACAAGAGCAGCAGTCTACAATTTGTGATGCTTGTGTATGTTTAAGAGAGAGAGAGAGAGAGAGAGAGAGAGAGAGAGAGAGAGAGAGAGAGAGAGAGAGAGAGAAAACAGAGAAAAGAAGTATGTGGAGTGTTTTAGTTATGTCTGGGAGAGAGATATGCTCATGTTTCTTGTGTCATTGATAAACTGTCATTATGATGTTTGCTCATGATGTGAATGGCTATTAGATAGTTCTCTGTAGGGTCCAACTAGGAAATGCTTGTGACACTAGGATGGAACAGTGGTGACAAAATATCCAACGTGTATAATGCCATGCAACTTTGAACAAGGAAAATAAAAGGAGCATTAAGATGTAAAAACCATGATGTATAGATATTGGTTTTGGCCTTCAACAGGCATTATACCATGATCTGGATGATACTAGCCCCATATCTCAATATACCATGTCTCTAGTGAAGACTTGAAAAAAGTTTTATGTACGTGTATGTAAAAGTGTGTCACATAAAAAACAACCACAGGCCTTGAGGTTATTTCAGAAACAGTCGCCAGTTATTTGACCGTCTGAACATAGACCCCCAGCCTCACTTTAGTGGATCATTCTGCTCAGTCTGAGAGAATAACAGAAGCAGATACCATTTAAACCCTGGGGGGTAAGATGAGGGGGGCAGAAGTAGGCCAGAGTACCTTCCACCATTAGAGACACAGAGAGAGAGAGAGAGAGAGAGAGAGAGAGAGAGAGAGAGATTTTGACCTGAAAAATATCTTCATTTGGCAGTCAAAACTGCCAGTCAGCTAACAGTTACATCACAACAACCATTTTGGATCGACAGTCCACACTATGAGCTATCTCTCTCTTTTCTCTCTCTTTCTCTCTTGATTTGGACTTTTGCAACAGCATGTCTATTTAGCAAGGTAAAATGAAGGATTTGGATTAACTACACACATAGTCACTCACGCATACACATACACACACACACACACACACACATCTAACAGCTGGATGTCTTTGGTCATCCCAGTAATCTAGCAAAGAGAATTTGACATCTGGCATGACACACAGGCACACACACAACCTCACTCCCATCTGTCAATCTCTACTTGAATTCTGAATGCTAGGCTACATCCCAACTGTATGTTCTCTGTGAAAACAGACTTGTTCCCCGTTTGCTTAAAGGAGATTCCTGCTACACACACCTCAGGGTGTACTTCCTGTTCAGGTCATGTGATGAATGAAATATCACTGATAGGTGGACTGCCCCCTAGAGACAGTGAAACATTATAGGTTACCAGTGTTATGTTCCCATGGTGACTAGTGTCACCCTACCTAGGCGTGTCCGAAGAATATTTAAGCAATGTTAAACCCAAATGACACACATGGTAGTGCACTATCTGCTCGATCTTGCCCATGCATACACACACACGTGTACATACACGCACACACATGCACTAAAGATGGAGGTTGGGGTGTATCATCCCACCTGTGACTGGGTTTATATATAACTCACTGAAAATAGAGTCAGTTGAACTAGACTGGAAATAACCAGCCAGAATCAAGAAGGAGGGAGGAAGAATGAGGAAGAGAACAAGAGGAAAATGTGAGGAGAGATGAGAAGGAAAATGTGTGAATACAGGAAGATAATAAAGTTAAGAGAAAGAGGAAGAGAGATTCAGAGAGCAAAAGACAAGATAAAATACAGAAAAGAGAGATGTTGACCCTTTATAAAATACAGAGATGGAGTTGTCTCTTTCAGGATGAATTTACCAGCTTGTGGTGTATGTGTGTGCCCTGTAACAGCTGAAGGCTAGGCTGACAGTGGGTAGTGATTGATTGTTTTCTGTGAAAGCCAAGCACATCTGACATAGCTGGTAAAGATAAAGGGACCGACTACACTACTAGAACATCAATGTTTGCTGACTGCGCATTAACGTGGAATGGATTTGTAACACTGCGTGTCTAACAAAGCCTAGATGCGTAATTGCGTCGTGTGTTGTGTGCGTGCGCGTGGTTGAAAAAAGATAGGAGAGAGCACGCATTTCAGAACACCATCCCCTACTTTATATTTCAGATGCGACAGTTTTACCACGTGCGAAACCTTTAACCAAAAAATTAGGTCAAATAAGAGCGCTTCACTGATTATCCCATACCGTCCCAACCGTGAAGCTCCCGTTGGAGCGAGCTCAGTCGGGATGCTCTGGGATATAAAGTCGATGTGATGGAGTTTAATCGTATCGCCAGTTCTCAATGTAGCATCTCGTGCGTGAATACTGGCCTCGTTCCATAACCATGGCAACCGGAATCCCCTTTGCCACAATTGCCTGAAAGGGGGCGTTTCTGTGGTGCAGGAGAAAGGACACTGATATATTCATCGTAAACAGAATTACACACAAACACTAGTGCACCTACGCACACGGACGTGCGCCAAAGCACGGTAGCTGCCCCGGTTCTAGAACATTCAAGCTCTTCCAACGAAATTCATCATGCTTGCACTGCACATTACAGACACACGGGCTATCATTTGGTCCCTTAAGATATCCCATGGTTGGACGCCATGTGTGAATAGAACTTACTCGCAGCACACACACACACACACGGACACATACACACACATTCCACCACGCAGCAGAAACCCTGTCCTGCATTGTCCAGCGGCGCGGAAATCCGACACCCAGGGGCTGCAGTGACAATTGCGTACACGAACAGGTGACCTTATTTATAGACCATGTCGATCCATTTCTCCAAGCGTGAACGAAACAACGGGCGGCGATGGTGGCAACTTATAGGGCCATGTCCTCTGTTTTCTAAGTTTGATCTTTATCCAACTCACCTCGATCCATTTCTGCGCCTCTATACAGGCAGGCTCGGGATGGCTCTGTTCGGGATGGTTCGGCGCCGGTGCAGGCTCACGTTCATCCCCGGTGGAATTTGGAGCCTCACGCTCCCCTACGGGACTAGCCATATCCGTTTACCCAGACCAGCAAGCGTTGGTTGTGGCTGAAAATCCTGGGTTTATGACAAGATGACTGATAATACCCGCGTTCACGTTCGTTCCGCTGTTCAGCGAAATCCGTTATCCTCCTTTTTCGGTTTACCGTAAATTCGCAGTGAGAGCGCAGCAAAGTGCGTCTTCGATCTGCTCGAGAGAGGAGAGAACTCTCGCGACTCCCACACCCGCAATACGAACCAACCGCTAAAAATAACAAGCCGAACCGGCCAGCCCGAGACAGACTGCCACCCAACAGCCGCTACCCGCGTGCCCGCCAGGACACGGGACAGCGCAGGAAAGAATTCGGACGGGGGAGAGAGAGTGTGCTTTATTACAAAAGGTGGCCCGTTATTTTAGCTGCGTGACGCGTCTGGCACTGCGCGTAATGCCACCTCCGCTTCACTGTTCAACAGGAGGAAAGGTCGAGCCAGATTCAGTGCGTCTGTATCCACGGCGACGCGAAGGGTAAACAACCCTCTGACAGCAAGAAGAGATCTCACATTGTTGCCCCCCTACCCCTACCCCCTTACACTCCAAACTGTATTCAGAACACAGCCTTCTAGCCTGGTGTCCACAACCTAATAGAAGTGTCTTCTGAATAACCTTCCCTCTTCATTTTACTGATGAGAACTTGTTGACTGACAGGAGAGGGCAGGACAGGACATGCTGTGTGTCCAAGTTCAGATACAGTATGTGTAGAAGCTGCCTACAGAAGGCCTCTATCACCTCCACATATCCAAGCGATCAACATTTGACAGCTGCCTTGCTCTCGTCTTGGGGCAAGTCTGAGACGCACTGACCACTCATGTCGGTCATGGTTACATGCACATCCAAGAACGATATGTGATAGCTATTTTAGACTAAGCTTAAGACTGACATTTACGATGGGAGATCATTTGATAAAGCACACATTCCATTTAGAGTCTCAGACAAACACTCCCTGCCTTTCCCTTTACCATTCTTCAGTCACACTCACACACAAACACAAAACAGTCATGCATTGTTACGTTTTTTTAAGATTCCTTTTTTATTGAGAACAGACAGCATTGGCCAACAGAACTACAACAGCAACATCAGGAAGCTGCAGAAAAGGCAAAGTATTGGAACACAGTACGACAGTCACACGCAGTCGCCATCTGGACACAGCTGAACCCATGACAGCCCCAACCGAACACAACTTTGTCCTAACAAAGACCTTACATCAGAAGGGGGAGGAAATGGTTCGACAACAGTCAAAACCGTTGGGATTCTCCCAACTGAGGAAAAAAGCTTCTCTACAGACACAAGGGCTATTTTTGAAAGGCGTCCCACCAGAGGCAGTTTGGGTTCTACACTCAGACAAGGGCCTACCTCTGTTCACTGCATACCATCCTATACTGCTCCTCCTTTATTCCCTCCCACCCTCACTCACTGTTCACTCCTTCACTTCCTCCCTCTCTTTTAATTTAAGCTTCCATTCCATTGCCATTGAAGGCACTTTGTATAATCAGCCTGTCTATCCTGTCTCAGAGAAAGCCCAACACACATTCACACACAATATCACACAGAGGCAGTGACTGAATCTGGCATCAGAGGATCCAGAGTGTATGAAAAGACAGCAGTATTGTGATAGCAAAGTGATATCACACAAAAAGCTTGGTCAAGCTTTAACAGTAGCTATGTGTAGCTGTATGTTTAAATAGTGTTTGTGTATTTAAGAGAGAGAAAGAGTTGCACTGTCTAGAGTACCGTTACGGAATAAGTGTGCTTTTTCGTGCATATTGTCAGCAAATTGAAGTGCGTGCCCATGTGCATTCCATTATTGTGTGCTCCAGTTGTATGGTGTGTGTGTGTGTGTTCTACATGGTTTTGGTTGGGGCTCCTTGGAGTAGATGGTGTTTCTAGGTGTGACATAGAGCCACAGCAGAGAAACGGACCTCTCCCTCCTCTCGTTTCATGAAACCACGACACACCTTTGCTGCATCCTATAGAGAGAGAGAGACACACACACAGAGGAGAGAGACAGACAGCAAGTGACAGATATGACTTACACTGCATGGCCATCACAAGCTTAACTACATATAACTACGACTACAGTCAGACAATGGATGTAACGGTGTAATCATTTGTGATTGACATTACCATGATGAAGGAGTCATCTTTAGTGGATCCATGCTTCACCGGTCCATCCACCCGGCCATCTTAACCACAACAAGAGCAAGTTAGACACAGGTGAAATCAAACACGTGTACACACACACAAATTATCCAATACACACCCAGCTCATGAAGTTGTCCGTCCACATTAACAAAGGTGATGAAATGGAAGTTCACATTATCTGCTTCCAGCTGAAAGACGCGAGAGAGAAGTTAGTTTGAGAGACAGGGAGTGTGGATGTGTGTGTGTGTGTGTGTGTGTGTGTGTGTATGTGTCAGCTCACCCTGCACTGGCCCTGTGCTGCAACTTCCTCATGTGCTTCTTTGATTGCCTGATAGAAAAGGATCCGATTATAACTACATTTGTGCTCTTAAATAATAAAACACATTTTACAAACATACTGATGCCACATCAAAGCCTGACATTAGGAACATCAAGCTTTCACAGCCATCTGTGGATAAAATAAATGAACTGAGTCATGGTTCACAACATTGGTAAATGGGTGTCTGGCGCCATTTAGTGGCTAGAATTAACAGTGCAGGAGTCAAAAATTCATGTGGTCCATCAATTTTAAGTATGCATGCCTGGTGTGGGATTGTTCAAGTAATTGCACAAGTTTTCTATACAATTTGTTTTATGTGTGATACCTTATTCTTTGCCAGGTGTTTGGCCCGTTCATCAACGCTCATCTTGGTCGTCTCATCCAGAAACTTCTTCAGTGCTGAGTCACTGTCTGCAACATAGCAGACGACAGCCGTGAGTTTGCTTTCCCCCAATCCTCAGGTCCCCTGGTGCTTGTTCAGAACACATGGCACCATTCACAAGGTGCTTCCCAGAAAAACTGATACTCAAACGACATGATCGATATCCTTCTCCTCCCATTACCAGTAAAAATGCAGCAATCTCATCTCCATATCAATATCAGTGTGGCACGGCTGCCACACCCTAAAAGGAAAATCTAGTCATACATGAGCTCTCTAATGGACCTGACTGAAACCAAGGCAGACTTTATACAAGGATTACAGTTAGAAACATCTGCATCCGACATACAAAGCCCATTAAATCATTTTTACAAGTCAAGTTACAGTTTGCCTCCACTCACAGCCATCTTGCCACCCAGGTGAAAGAGGTTCCCACTCACCAAACTCAATTTTGTCCTGGTTGTTGCCCACAGCATGCAGAAGGGCCACGGTGCCACAGGAATTGACCACTGTCTGTTTCATGAAGTACACTTCCGAAGCGCCACCCACCTGCCCCGCCTGCTTCTTCCTGTAAGACTCATGCTGAAACGCATACGAATGCAGGTCACTTACCAGACTTTTTAAATTCAAGACTCAATTGCTGGGTCACATGCCCCCCCCCATACACACAAAAGCCAACTTGCATAGCACACACACACACCATGAAACAGCCATCAGCTGCCTTACCTGTTGCGTAAGAGGGAAGAGCAGCATCACAGCACAACAGGGTGTCGGTACAGAAGACAGCAGCTCGGTTTCCAGACCCAGCACGTCCACGAAACGCCAGCTCCCACCCACGCCCAGCTTAGCCAACATCTGAAACACAACACGACCCTGTCATCGTCTCCTCTATAACCTATTTCACAAAGTCGCTATGCAACTACGGTATGCTGTTAGCTCAATATGTGCTTTGAGTAGGATTGGATGTTCATTGTTTAGGATTCACGCATTCGTAACAATATATAAAGAACAAATACATTTCCGTTCAACTGTCAAGACTACTTTTGTTTACAAGAGAAATGATAGATAAGAAGAGGAGATGCTTCTTTGTTGCGGAGGCGCGTGTTCCATCAGTCAGACCACACCCTTAAAGCCAGACACAGGGCGCGTGGAATGATGCATGTCCAGTGGACAGACACGCTGGTCCAGACACACTGGTCCACTGCACAGCATCAACGTCCAGCCAACGGTGACTCATTTTCTGTCGGTTATTGCCAACAAATAGCTGACCCAATTGCATCATTTTGTCATCAGACCATGGGGCGAGGTTTGGCCGCTACAACCTGACACGCTACCATCCTTCTCTTTGCCGTGTTAGTAATTTGGTCTAAAATCATCACAGCTTGAATCGGGTCCACTTGAGACAATGACTCAGCGTACGCACCTTGTTGAGCATCTGAAAGACAAGTAGAAAGACAGAGACAACAAAATAACCGTTAATGCGTCCACATACGGCATGCTTTTCTATCAAATATTCCCATCTGAGCAAGTGGAGCCCTGGTTGTTTACCTCGGGGTTGATTTCCATTGGGTTCCACTCCATCGTGTCAGTTAAGTTTCCGTCTCGCTGTAGGCCTTCGGATATGGACAGAACTGTGCACAAGCTTGGAATCCAAGTTATCAGTCTGCAAAAGGCGCATGCACGAGGTTCATATGCCACCGGTCATATTCCATTCGCTGAAGATACACGGGGGTGGGCGCGAGCCGCATAACAAACACACGCAATGAGGCACGTGGCACTGCCTAAATGTTTGAGTTCAAATAATATGTTAAGATCTCTTTTACAAATACTACTGTCCCATGAAATCGCTTGGTATTCTGCATTCCCATATTGTTTATGAGGCCGTCCCGGTGTAATAAGAAATGGAAGTTTCCATGCCATGCGCAGAGTTAGCGTTTTCAATCAAGTTCAAAACCCAAATTGACAGCTTTTACCACGTTTAATACATTCATGTTTTTCTGCAATTGAAAACTAACGGATGCATGATATTCTGTCTGCACCGGGAATAAAAAATACTGTATCTCTCTCTCCTCCCCCTCTCTATCTGTCTTGTAATGTGGCTCCAGTCAATGTGTATAACTGAAGGCTGTGCATGACAGTGCATTGCATAGACTTGAGTCTAACCTGCTGAGTTGCCCTATCCATTTTGCCGCAGTGCTTGCAGATTTCATCTGTCAGATGTAAAATTGTCTGTGTGATAGACTACTATTCCAGTGTTTCTTCAGCCTCAAGGAAATTTTTGCGATATTTTGCAACAATCTTTTGACCTAACTGCTAATCTGATATTAGCAGGAGCCTTTATTTTCATTTTCAGCTATGGCTTCATGCCCTTATACAATAGTGAATAATTTTGCTACGGTATTGGCAATGTTTTGGCACTCATACCCTGTTTGTATTGACATTATCAGCTGAAATTGCCCAAGATATCTTGATTTTGACTGGCTTGGCCTTCTATTTCCACGAGAGGGCGCACAAAGACAACAAAATGAGACTTGAGCACCTTGACAAAACGAGTTCCTGCAATTGTCCTTGCTTAACCATTGAAAAACAATAAATATAATGGACAGTAACATACATGACAAATTCAAAAATACAGTCTTAATTATGTGTATATATATCATCTGTATTCAGTCAATCGCTTCAAAGGCTGAAAAACTATATATATAAAAGACTTCAACACCTACAGACATTCAAAGTCAGAAGGGAGGGGGGAGGGGCGCAATTTGCTAAGTATTTAATCATGTTGATATTGGGAAACATGCCCCATAGTAATACGAAATAATTCACCTCTGTGCTCATCAACAA
This sequence comes from Neosalanx taihuensis, assembly GCA_030340665.1. Taxonomy (NCBI): domain Eukaryota; kingdom Metazoa; phylum Chordata; class Actinopteri; order Osmeriformes; family Salangidae; genus Neosalanx; species Neosalanx taihuensis. The sequence continues at coordinate 10,445,116 of CM059301.1, forward strand.
TACTCAAGGGGGCAGGAGAGGTTCACCAGAAGTGATAGAATGGAGACCAGTAGCACAGACCTGGATAAATGAACAGATCTTAACTGCCAGGGAAAGCATTCATAATTCAAGGACAAGCTGACTTCAGATGCCTCAAAGCATCTAATAAAACCACACCTTTGAAATATATATAAAGGAAAAAAGGTGTTCTATTTTCAATATTGTGCGGCTTTAATAACTAGAAAATAGAAGAGAAAGGGAGTGATGAAGACAAAGCAATACAGATTTACCCAAAAAATTATATATATTTAGGCCTACTGTAAGATGAAACAATGTCTTTGGTCTGATACCAGTGTTAAAAGCATGCTTTCACTGTTCAGCAAAGTTAAGAAGGAGTAATAGTCGACAACATCTGCAAATAAGAGATGGAGACCACCGTTTTCAATCTGTACAAACAAAGAAAAATACGTTTTTTGAGACTTTTTTTGGTCAGCCTCTTCCCTGGCAAAATACCTCATACATACACATACTGCTACTTCAGAGTATTTCAGAGCTTTTGCTGTGTCGAAACTACACATTAATTCAAGAGCTAGAAGATAGTTTTTCAATTTCCAGAAAGAGTGGAAATAATAATAATAGACATAATTAGACTCTCTTGTTCTGTGTTTCTCTATGAGTTTCTGTTAAACTCACATCACCCTGATAGAACCCATTGTCAGTAGAATTCAATTAACATTATGTCTCTTATGGAGGCAACAAGTTGAACTATCAATGCGAAGAGCAAACTAAATGAAAGTGAACTTTGGTTGAGATCAACATCTTGAAGGAGCTAACAATCGGAGGAAAAGAGAGGAGAGAAGAAGAGAAGGAGGAGGTTGCATGTTGAGTCTGATGGTGGCAGTCCAATCACTGGAGATGAACAAACTGACATCATATCGAGCGGTTGTGCGCATACACACGTGCACACGTACACACCACACAAACCGCAACCACCCACACACACGGGAGAAGAGAGAGCCCCCTGTGTGGCAGATCCCAGATAGCTTGTCTGTCACAGGACACCGCTGCTCTGAATGCTGAGGGGACTGTCCCCTGCCGACAGATCAATGATGCATTCGTCTTATCTTCTGTGAGGTTTAAAACCTACTGGGATATCACTGGTGATAAAAAATACAATACAAACAGCGAGTTGCAATGATGCAAACGTTATGTGTTAGAGAAGAAAAATAATTCATGGCAACACTAAGATACAAAAACGTTATAGTCTGCATTATTCCACGTTAAAATTACAAAGTGCTTGCTAGGAACTAGGATAATGACGTGATTTTTCAAATCTGTCTGTATAAATAGACAGAGACCCTACAAAGTCAAAAATATAGACAATTACATTGCTAACTGACAAATTGGTCTCATAAAGTACCTAGTTCTTATGTTCTGAATCCTTTTAGAACACCGCCATTAAAATATCCAGTTTGTGCCTTAAATTTAAAAGACCTTGTCTATCACATAATCATAGACAATTGTCTGAGATTAGGGGGTCAATAACCGCATGAAACATACGCCCACAACAGGCGTAACATTACATTACAATTGTTTCAGGTGTATAAATCTGCACAGGAAAAACACTACCTCACAATTACTCTGTTTCAAACAACAAGCAGCTCAAATAAAGAAGAAAGACTCCCTGTTCCACAGGCTTTGGTTAAGAAAGCGGAGCCTTGTGGGGGGTATGCCCTCCCTGTTGCTGTGATAGGGTAATCCAGGGCTGGACGGGTTCTGTAACTAAACATCTGGCTTTCCTAGATTGGAGTCATTCACTGCACAGAGGGAGTACTCTGGTCTCAAACTGGGTTAAACCTTTGAGAAAGGCTGGCTTTCTCTCGTCTCTCTAGCTAATAACCAGAGCTAATTCTCCCAAATCCCCAAAAATGAAAAGCCATAAAACAGGCACATTTTCTATATTGCAGTTTATCTGCTACGTTATGTGTAATAATAGATCCCGCCTGAGGCTGAGCTGACCTGTCTCTGTGAGCTGAAATTTTCTCAGACAGACAGACAGATAGACAAACACAGACAGACAAACAAACACAGACAGACAGACAGACAGACAGACAGACTGACAAACATATACAGACACAAACAGACAGAGAGAAAGAGAAAAAGATACATACACTGGAGGCAAGGGAGGAAGTGATGGCAGGTGTATTCAATATTCTACAAACTGTGCCTCGGGCAGACAGGCTAATGGGGTCTATAGCGTCTCTGTCTCGAATCATTTGCTTTACATTTCCATGGAGCAGTACCACAATGCATTGCTCTGGTGGGCTGTGAAGGTTGCGGTATGAAAACATCAAGTTCAATATCAACATCTACTCACCCATGACGATTGTCCCCTAGGCACAACATGTACAGTCCCAGATCATTACACAGCAATGTATATGTAACTACAACAATGTTTCTACAGGTTGCAATTTAGAGTACTTCTTGTGTAAAAAATAACTCTAAACTTCAAAACTACTTTGAAACTCAAAGTTCTCAAAATAGATGACAGATACAGATGATCGATAAATAGATATGGTATGAAATAATATAAAGAATATATAAGAATGTTATTGAGTTTTTATTCCAGGAGTTTTCTTAGTTTGTGTGCTCTGCTTTCATAATCTGCCCATAGGCATCATTTAATGAATTCATTCAATCAGTGTGGAATTTTGTGACACAGTATCACAGCATGAAAAACTGGATGACCAAAGTCTGCATCAATACATTTTTGTCAACAAAGACGTCCATTGTCACATCATAAAGAAGGGCATATTTGAGCCTAATGTCATTTCTGGGAAGAGAAGCGTTGTTGGGAGTTTTGACACAACAAAATTCCAAGAACCAAGAAGATACATGGTATCTAGTGGCAACATAGTACCACTCCAGAAATAGGAGTGAGGTTTCAAAGAGGTTTCAAAAAGGAGTCAGATGTGAGAACGTAGTCACCCATTAGTTCTTGAACTTGTCATACATCATGTGAAGACAGTCGAGAACCTCCATTAGTGTCAGTGTGACGTATGGGATGAAGTGTGCGTTAATTAATGTAAATGAAAGTGTATGAATAATATTTGAGGCTCACTAATATTTGAGGCTCACTGAGGCTCACAGTGTTGGAGGTTACGCAGTTTACCAGAGTTTTTTTGGGGGGGGACAATTTAAAAAACAATGATAAAGGGAAGCAAGACCATTCTGCATCACATTCTACATTAGGTTCACATTATTTAGATTTTCTCTATATTTAATTTCTAATATAACATTAGTGGCCTACCTGTACATGCACACCGTATTCAACCAGAAAGAAAGAGTGTGATCAAGGCCAAACAAGGGAGATTCAGATTCAGATTACTTTATTGATCCCGAGGGAAACTCCTTTGTATCAACGGCACACAGTCTCACAAAGCACACAAGGGTAAGGGTGTGAGGTAAAAGATTAGAAAGTGTACACAGGGATAGGGGGGTGGGGGCAATAACGATAAGTAAAAAACGGTAGGTGAGGTGAATCCTCACAGGGAGGATTATGATTATGTACAGGCTATACGATTACAATTATACAAGTATTGGTCTTGTAGAATATAGAGTATTATATCAGGATGTACATGATTTACAGTTTTTTGTGCAGAATATACAGGATGTACAGGATAAAGTGCAGGTTACAGCCTATACCGTTATAGTCTATACAATTCTATTACAATTATGCAAGTAATTGGTCTTGCTGAATATACAGTGTTATGTCAGGATGTACAGGATTTACAGCATATGCTGTGTTTTGCAGCATAAAAGGGGCGATAGAAAAGAAAATACTCAAGGTCCTCTAACTCTCTCTGAGAAAGCAAAGTCATGGAAATGCACTGAAATGGTAGGAAAAGGTGAAAGGAAAAACCCCCCACTGAAGTGGCAAAAAAGCCTTCACTTGAGAAAGACTGGAAAAAAGTTTACTCTGCCATTACAGCCATTACAGAAACCTTTTTACAGCCTTGTCTGTGGTAGCCTTAAGCCTGCGATGACAGAAACAGTATGAACAGCTCTTGCACACCACTGTAAATCTGTGACTGGGAAAAATGTAAATTATAAACATGTGTGATTGCAATATGTGTTGATATGCTACAGCTGACAGATATTATGAAATACCTGTGTAATGTAGAGAACCTCTAGCTAAAGTTATGCAGTGGATTGCCACAAATAAGTCCACAGGTCAATACCCAGTGCTATATGCTGACATAATTTACACGCCCATTAGGTTTTGTTGCAGTAATTAACAATTTGTCCCCACACTTACTGGGATAGGATGACAGGTGTGGTCTGGAATGCACAGGGATGGAAAGATGTACCAAGAAGACAGCCACAAGATGTCTGCTGCACATAACGTTCAAATGTTTGACATTAGCAACAAATGTACAAAATTCATCCATTTTCAGCGGAAAAAGGTCTTTCCCTCTCGCTCACTTTACCTTGCTCTTTCTGACTCTATTTTTCCCTCTCTCTCGCTCACTCTCTTTCTCTCTCTGTTGTGACTCATCTTTCTCCTACTTCCTGTCTCACTCTTGCAGTTCGTGCCTCAGGCCACAATGCTTTGAGAAAAGAAGGAAAGGTGGGAAAGATGAAGCAAGAAGGAGTGGGAAAAAAGAAGGACATAATAAAGGACAAGGAGACGATGAGCATGGAAAGATTGGGGGTCGAGAAAAAATGTCAATGAGAAAGATGAGGTCTGATGAGGTCATATGATCATCTAAATGACACAGTCAAAGAACCAAGCACTGTGGCACCCAGATAAATACAATCACAAATGAAACACGATCACAAATGAGCTAAATGCCAACTGTGGATATTTGTCCTTTCGCAGAGCAGCTCAATGGAGCTTGCAAATCTATAAATATATTTTAATTAATCCACTGGAAAGGATGGTTACCCTTATTGAATAGCAGCGTTTGGCTCAATAAATATCAGTTGAATGTAGAAAATATTCATCTGATAAAAAAAGGGAACATTTGGGGGATGAATATAGAAAGACTCTGGGAAACTAATGGTGAAAAATATAATCTTTGCCTAAAAATAACTCCACACTGCCCACATTTCTAGGAATGAGGTTTTACTGAGTCCATGAGTCAAGCTCTGGGTATGGATGTCACACACACAAGGACTCCAACTACAGAGCTGAGTGATGCAATAAAGTACAGAATAGAATAAACGTTGACAGGTTTTTTCTCATCAGAACACTGGATCATCTGGGCCAGTCTGAAAACATTTATCAATCGGATGATATAATTTTATAGTCTTATCAGAAAACAGATCAATCAGGATAATAGTGTCATTTCAGTGTCCTTTTTACATCGTCTAACACCTAATCTTTATAAAAATCGAGATTTATCCCAACTCCATGCTTCTAAATAATAAACATCACCTTACACATATTTGAAAGAAATTATCTCTTATTAGTCCCCTAATGGGGAAATTTCAAAGGCACACACATTTATTCAATGCATTTATTACACACTTGCTCAGTTCATAATTGTCATCAATGTGAAATAATTTTCCGGTGTTCAGTCTTGCATCGTCCACTGTCCTTTGATGCTCATTTGTTACAAGGCAGACATTGCAACATGCTTTCCTAATGAATTAAGCAGCAGTTGATGTGAGTAACACTTGTTGGCGGAGTGTGTCAGAGTCTATTAGGGATTATTAAAGTGATGGGGAGTGACACGTTAGGAGAAGGTATGCCGGTGTCCCTGTGTTCCTTTATCCAACTCTTTTGGTTTAGTACCCTGGTTTCCTTCTTTCTCTAGACTTAGACACCTGCACAGGCTGAAACTGAAAATGGCTTATCAGTGGAATGTAGCTGTTTTATATACAGAGTTTTTTCTAAATGTTCTAACCCAAACGTAACCCCAAGCTTAATTGTTAAGGTCCCAATGCTTCAGTGGAGCAGGTATAGGAGGTATCTGAAGCTTCTCAGTTGGCTGCAAGTAACTGTTGAACAGAAGGATTGTTTTCTTCAGATTCAAAATTAATTGGGAGTTCTAAGAAATTGATTCACAGAGTTCCTGTTCCTTGCTTGCAGCATCAGCCTTTCTGACAGAGTTCAGTGGTTTCCAACCAACCTTCAAAAGTCCTGTGTTGTAGTTTGTGTTGTAGTTGTAGTTGTGTTGTAGTTTACTAATTACTAAAGATTTATGGGCAGAGCTGTGTGTTTTGGAGCTTGACCAATGTTCTCAAGGTACCTCCTGTTCCTGGATATGTCAAACCAAAAGCTGGAACAGTCGAGTTTGTATGTGTGTGTGTGTGTGTGTGTGTGTGTGTGTGTGTGTGTGTGTGTGTGTGTGTGTGTGTGTGTGTGTGTGTGTATGAGTTAGCGATGGAGATCATCATATCAGGTTTTAACACATTCGTCCATCTATGTTTCTGTGTGGACTCCAGCCATCCAGTCCCTGTAGATCCCTGGAACACATTCATACCCTGAGCCAGTATCAGCTGGGGAAAAGGGGCTAAACCGTAGTCCTAACCTCCTAGGCCTTTGCTAAGCAAGACTCTAAGCAAGACTCGGTCATGTGCTTATCGCTATGAGCCAAATACCAGCAGGGGGGACAAGAGAGAAAGACAGGGCATCCATCTTCAGCTCCATCTATCCTTAGGATTACAGAGGGACCTGAAGGGAAGAAAAAAAAAACATCAGAACAAGAGCACGAATTGAAAATGGAAAGTTTGGGGAACTCAAGTTAGGATGGAACTGAAACTCAAAAAATAAGGGCTTGAGTTCATTGACTGAATATTGTGTGTTTGGCTTGGGGACAGAAACTTCTGATGAAACATAACATTGGTTCTGTATCAAAAACCAGTGTTTCTTCATGGTCTATGGCAGAGTTTACAAAATTCATCTTCTATCCTCATCCAACAAAGATACTGGACTCAGCTGCAAATTAAACATATTTATCCAGAACCAAACCATAGACAGTTGTTTGGAACAGTACTAGCCTCTTTGCTCATTGACAACAAAAAATTATCTCTGTTTTCAACCCATTAATCATGGTCTCTCCTAATTACAGAATCCTAAGAGGTTACCATAGTGCAGTGTAATTAATACACCAACAAACACACACAAATAAAAGAGACCAAAAGTAGATTATTTTGAAGCTGGTACATCCTTTTTACCCAGAAGTCCACCTAGCTATGAATTATTTATTTGACAATTGGGACTAACGCGCTAATAGAAACTAATGGACAGACCTCGAGGGTAGGGATTCAAAAGGGTTTCCGGAGGAATGCATTTTTTGAGCCATGGTTTGTGTGCTTGGCTGGGCATAGAAAAACGAACTGGCTCTCTTATTCTCGCATTCCTTTATGATGGTCTGATGGGATTGTGCTTCATCATCTCAGTTGATCACAGAGAGCTTCTGGCTGTGTGGATTGTGAAAACAGGAGGGATTTCAAGAGAGGGGGACAGCTAGAATGAAGGAGTGGGAGTTCCAACTGGGTTTGGAATTATGTTTAGTGAAGGTGGTTCAAGTCTAAATAGAATCAGAGGACTGGTAAGAAGAGGGTTGTGTGTGTGTGTGTGTGTGTGTGTGTGGGGGGGGGGGGGGGGGGCACTCAGGCACTCAGGCACTCCTGAATATAATTTGAAAAATTTAAATGAACTTTAACAAGCCCTACCATGCACACAGGGCAATCTTTAAACCTGAACAACCATTGAAACACCTCAAAGCATTATTTATGAAGAATCAATGGTGTGAAAGAGCACTAGACCACTGCTAGTACTGTACTGTTAGGGCAACCAGCTTTGCGTGTACCAGTGAAATAAATTAATTCAGACTCCGACAACGTTGACTGAATTTGACCGAAACATGCAGCCAAATTGAAACATAGTGGGCTTTCAAGCATTTTATGTACTTTTTATATTCATTGTTTGAAAGGTTTTACCTCAATACATTCAAGGTATTATATTGAAGGGTGGAGATGTGGGCTGGTTTCAGTATGAATCAAAGGGCATGGTACAGTAGTTAGGGTGGATGTTTTATGGATTTAGTTGAGACAAGCACAGGCATCAAGGGTTCCAGTTGATGTTCCAGAAACTCACCATAGTCACCATGAGGTTGGAACAGTTACAGTTAAAGAGTTTTTGTTTCATTTGCCATTTTGTTCCATGAATACGAAAAATGTCTTCAAACTTCATCAGTCAAATCTATACCAAGGTTTCATACTATTGCTAAAATCTGTGTCACCATGTCCCTTCCATCATTTTATTTGACCAAATATTCATTAGATGGAGGTCAGCAAAGATGACAGTTAAGAAATTGATGGAGGTGTAATGGGTTTGACTGTAATCAGCATTAACAACAAGCTCAGCTGTGTGAAATAAGAAACCGGACACAGTTGTTAAGTACAGGACGGCAGATACACATCCGCTTAATGCAGAGATGCACAGGTACGGCCAATGTCAATCACTTTAATTAATTGGCCCTAGATTGGGACAATTAGTAAAGTATACAAAATTAAACTGTGGTGTTGCTGATGGTGACTGCATTTCTCTATAGTTGGACTGGACTGGTATAAAGAGTCACAAAAGAGAGGGAGAATGAGGGGGAGAGACGTCTTCATTTCTTATAGTCTCCTCTCCACTGTCCAAGATATTGATATTGTGTCTCTCTCCAAGTAAAATATTTCTGTCTTTCCTTTACCTGACAACAAAGAAAATAGACTTATATAAATTGTTTAAACAAGACTTGTTTACTCTCTTTACCTTTTTCATACAGACAAGCATTTTTTTAAACCTGTCACTATTCAGAGAACACAATCGTCTCCTGGCTCAGATGAAAGAGGAAAAAACCCTCAGCAAGGAATCCTGCAGGAGGTTCTCAAGATACGGTGCCAGCTCATGGCAGAGCTTTTAATAACAAGACATCTCTCTTGCCCACTGACGTCTGTGGATGGATAGTATCCTGGCTTAGAAGTCCTCATGTCAAAGCTTGAGAAATGTCTAAGACACTAAGACATCTTATACATCAAACGAGTCTCTAAATGCACGGGGAGATGTTGTCCGAAGACAAATCAGTTTGCGTACACACCAGGATTACTGACTGTTCTGTTTGCACAGTTTCTGTTGACCTCTGCTGTCTGGATATAGTGCCCGCCCCCCGCTTCCCCCCACATACACAAAAAAGCATCTGCACACCCTCCCACACCTGACACACCACGTCTCTACTTCCTGTCTCCTGTATAGGGCATGTACCATTGGCGTGACAACCCCTTCCTTGTCCTTGTCGTCAGCGCCGAGCACAGCGACCGTGTATCAGATGGTCACACACTCAACCCTGTTCTCAGTTCACCAGTGGGCTCTAATAGAGCCCTATGTCCAAGATCATGCTTATTATCATTAATAAGAGCGGCAAGAGCTTGTGAAGTACCTCCCATCTGTGTAATGAACACGCCCTAATCACTCCAATAAGCTGTCTCGGCACCAAAGTGATATAATCCCCCTCTTCTCAGCACTCACTCAGGCACAGAAGTGTCAGTTCCTACATCAGACACACACACACACACAGCCACCAGCCATGACTCAATGCCTGCTGATTGATGTGGTAAATATTGGTGTGTCAGTGCCGGAGGGAAGGTATTGTTTCACGCATCACTTTGTCAGTGTCACTTTTACTGTGCTAATTATTCTGTCACTCAGAGGGGGGCTTGGAGAGATTAGAGAGACACAAAGTGAGGAAGTGAGAGAGAGAGAGAGAGAGAGAGAGAGAGAGAGAGAGCAACAGGAGATACAGTGTTGTCACACACAGGGATCTGTGAAAGGTGACCATGAAGTAATGTGTGACAATGTCCAGTTAGCTGCTGCTGTAACATGCAAAAACAATTGCAGGGTATGTCTCAGTGGTTAAAGCATCAAACTATAATTTTTATAATGGTCAAAAATGGCTGAGAATATAAATACGTAATTTTGAATCATACTGAATAAATCACCAAAAAAATGAGAATAACCGCCGCCAAGTAGTATAACAAGACCAAACCAAGCCTATCTTAATGCACAGATAATGTCTTGGACTGCTGATGGACTTCTACTTATTGAACATGTGCACCACCTGAGGAAAGAACCATGGATCTGTCTGTTCATGTTGGACCAAATCAATATTTGATGAATGAACTTACATTCCTCATCTACCTCAATCAACTCTCATCTCTCCAATGACCCACAGCTATTTTCAAGGCAGGTTTGTCGAACAACACTAATCACCTTCAGACATTGTGTTGCCACAGATTGCATTTCTGATTCTTTAATGCCGGAGAAAGGAAAGCCTCAACGGGCTTCTGTTGTTTTTGACGGGGAAGCAGGAAGGCTCAGGAAAAACTAAAGATGGCAGGATTTCAAGGAGCAACAACAATACAGTTAATGTCCATAATCCTTGGAGCACGGGGCCAGATTCCTGTGAACAGAAGAAAGGACTGCTAATTTAGAGAGCAACAGCAGGGTTGAGATTAGTTGTTGTTGATGACCAATCTGCTCCATGTTATGAACAGAATTTTCAAATGCGAAATAATTGGTAGAAATCGTTTTGGGTAGGCTGAGAAAGTAATAACACCAACAGTCTTGTTTCTCTGTCACAGGAGAATTCACCATAAACCTTAAATACCATAAACCACCACTGCTGCCTTCCTGAAAAAAGCAGGTAAAATGCAACACATTGAGAGACTCGTTGAGAGTCTCAGTTGAGTTTGGGTGCCGTTCCAGTCGAACCCCCTGCGCTGTTAATGACATTTCCAGTTATCTCTGTAATGTGATCTGAGAGGAAGGGAATGCTTTGCTGAGGATGAGTTCCCACAAGCTTTGACTTAAACTATGACCTCCCCCCCCCCCCCCAAGTGGGTCACCCAGGCATCCTGTAGAAGTTGGTCCGCCAGGGGACGATGGACAGCTACAGTGTAAACAAACACCCAAGGCTAACAGTTAGCCTTTCTCCTCGTGAACAGTAAACACCTAAACAAATTGAGTGTTGTTGGGAAACACTCCCTCGGTAGAGAACAGGGGGAGCAGGAGTGTGGAAATGTTGCCTCCCCATAGGATGTGACTTTGAACTGATTTCCTGCACAGATAATGTGAACAGAAAGCAAGAGACTGAGCCCGAAAATATGAAATAAGAAAACATGACTTTCACTCTTATGCCAGTAGATGGACTGGAAATATTTTGCAGACCATGTTGCATTGGTAGTTCTATGGCCACTGCCCTTTGTTGTAATCAGGACTGTTGGGTCAAAGGTATCTTAGCGAAAATCATACCCTGAGTTTAAACAAAGCCGTGGCCTCCACTGACAGCACACCCAGTATTGGAGCACGGGGAGGAGAGATCCTCTTTTGGATCACTTGGTGCCTAAGAAATAAAAGCCATCCTGAAAGAAATCCTTTTAGAGTGAACGAGACGTTTCTTTTATTAAATTCTTCAACTCCGCTTGCTGCCTGACTCGGTTGATCTCAGACACAGGCTTTGTGCAAACACCTGTTACACCTCAACCTGGATGATGAATTTAATTCAGGGGTGGGCAATCCTGGTCCTCAGGGCCACTGCTTCTAATGAAGGGTAATTAATAGGCTACCACAAACCTTGATAACGACCCATTCATTAGAATCAGATGTGCTAGAGCAGAGAAACGTCTAAAACTTTTAGGATAGTGGCCCCCCGAGTACCATGATTGCCCACCCCTAATCACACACAGTGAGTGGGTTTCCAGAAGTGCTTGTTTGACCGTAAAAAGAAAGACTGAGCTGTAAAACGATTAACTTTAATTTTAAAGAAACACGATTAAACTTAGCCAGATCTATAAACACTACAAAAGACAAATTGTTATATTTATACTGTATATAATCAATACTTTTGTGCCATTAAACATATTTGCAGTAAGTAACATCACGTGAAGCATTCAAGCACTCTGAGGATACAGGAAGGAGCTTATTAAAAACCACATTTTCAATGTGCCGGAAGAAAAGATGGAAAGTTGCAACTGACCAAGCCCTCTGGCATTTTACCATCATTACAATTCTAGTAGGCAACCCTATCTCCACTGGGGATACTAGACTCTAACTAACGACCCTAAAGTCAGCAGGGTCACCATGCTACCTGCATGAAAGGATTACATACTTCTCTCTCTTGTTGGAATCTGCGGTCGTTCATCAATAAAACAGGTGTGATCAAATTAAAAGGCATGCAAATGCCTGCAGGCAGGTTCCTACCTTTGGGTATTCCAGTTTGACACTACATCATCATTTTTGAATGAGGCTTTGATTACTCTGCAGGTCAGACTGTTGCCAATAGCAACCTACAAGTGTCTCTAGTAATCAGTTGTAACCACTTCAACTTGACCTGTAGTTCAACAACTGTGCACACTGTGTTTTTGCCACCATCCACTGTCCCTGTACTTGCTGTAAGTCGCTTCAGATAAAAGCGTCTGCTAAATGAATATTTATTTTAATTTTATTCTAGAAGTTTAAGGTACAATGTCACAGCCAAATTATTGCTGAACAAAGCGAATGGTCAAGTCTCATGGACAGAGGTAAAGGAAAGCTCTTCACCACAGGTTCTGTGAACAAACGTACAAATCACTGCTCTTTCTTGGTGGAGGAAATGTTATTCCTTTGACGCACAAGGATGTAAATCAGCTTTTTAATCAGGCACATCAGGACAGTACAGCATGGCCCCCAGGAGGAGACAGGCCATCAGTCTGTCAGACATGTGACTGCTGCTTTTCTTGCGGTGTCCTCATCTGAGGCATCCATCACGTCAGGGGACAAACTGACATACGGCTCAATAAAGCCATCCTAATAATCCTAAAATATGAATCATTTTTTCCTCACATCTGACAGTAATTTGGGGGATTACCAAAATAGCCTGTCTTACATGATTATTACATGTAAGAGATTCGTCTTGATGATTTCGTGGAAGGACTTGATAAAATAGTTCATGTTTATCAGTCTGTGTGCTGGAGGGTAAGAGGGGTGAACTGCGTGGTGTACTTGGATGTTTTCTCTTGGCATGCCAGCCCTGTTCCACTCTGCTCACATAGGTTGAGCTTTCACTGTCACATCACAATGTACAGCCTTCCTCACTCATCAATAACCACACACAGCCAGCCACATCGCAACCTTTCATCTTCTTAGAGATGTATATCTTCTCCCTCTCACACATTCAATCACACACACATACACAACTGGCATTTCATCAGAGTACCATGTTCCACACCCTTTGCCATGCATATAAATAAGCTACACTCAACACGTGTCACTTCCTGGTCTGTCTCACAATCCCTGGGTTAACATGTTTTGAAGTCCATTGCAAACCGGGAAGAAACCATAAACAAATACTTACTACTATACTTTAGATTATTTGGTGCTATCACACACAACAACTCACACACTTAGTCTCTCTATTGCCATCTATAAGAAAGGAATAGTCTCCAGACTCTCAATCTCTTTTATTCTGCTTTTCTCCATTAATGTTTGACTGAAAATCTCTCTGTCCCCCCCAGTCTCTCTTTATCTTTGTGACACTGATGATATCGCTATGGGCCTTTGGTCCTAAGCTTCTCACCTCAGTATTATTTACAGACATTGGAATTTACAGTTGTGTGTGTGCGTGTGTGCATGTGTGGGACTCTGTAAGGTTTTGGCAATGCTAGGAAGGGTGATGAGGGAGGGTATGCAGCACAGAAGCTCATGTTATCATCAGGGACATGGGCTTAGGCAGGTTAGGTATAGACAGATCACTGGCATGCCAGAAACACTGCTGCGAAGACAGGAATAGGGCGTGGGATGCGTTAAGTACACCAATCAGCACCATGTCAACATCAAAAGCACCCCAGGTGATTCATATTGCCTAACTATAGGCAAACACACAGTAAAGCATGTGTGATTCCCTGAATTAATCTTGAATCTCACAAAATTGGCAATTATATACTCTGTTCAATAATTAATCTATGCATCCTGAGGAATGCATGCACAAGTATCAGTTACCAATTTGCATCCACTTCAATGGGCTTAAAGCAAATGCTGTATATACTGGTATGAGGCCAAGAACCATAATGTATTACAAATACCATTAATTCCATGGTTCTGTTGATTGGCTTAAGAAAAACATGCATCTTTCACAATGATCAAACAACTATCAAGTATGGTATCCACAGTAACACAAACACAGTAAATGTCTGAAGAACATATGGTTTACAGCTGAGAAATCCAAACTGTTAAGAGCATCCAGATAGTTAAACACAAAGACACCATTAAATGTGAGCCAACTATATTGTGCAAACTTCCTAAGCTGGCAGAGTAGATGTTACGGATGAATGAATAGAAGGACCAACATGGTTGAATGGATTCAATGAAGGACCAGATTGTGTTGGGTTCCTACTGCACAGCTCTCTGCATCAGCTCTGTGGTGGATTCTCATTTACTTGTTCTCCAAGTAGACCAGTGGATAGGATGCCTCTGCGCTTGCGTGCCGCTTGAATGAAACGAACCGGAATAATTATACTCCTGAAAATAACTACCTTTGTATTTGACAAACCCAAAGTAACAGAGTATCAGAAAGTTCCTGGAACCTCGAATAACTTTCCAATTTGTGGCTATGGAAACAACGACAGCTTTTGCGGTCGTAACTTTTAAACGCAGGCTTGACACATAGACAATGTGTGCTTTTTCATTGACACTCCCAAACAGAATTTAAATGGTGATGTGAATTCGTCTCCATGAACTTTCAATTTGAAAAGGACCCTTTCGCTCAGAGCGAGACCCTCTTGAGGTGGTTGCCATGACAGCACTTTCCGGTTCCATCTAGGGCTGATTTGTGAGTTATTCTGTCACATTTTCTGATGGGTGGCATTGGCATTGCTGTTGAGTAAGAACCCACGTCAAACATTTTAATCTGTCAAGGTAACACCTTTTCAAATGTACTGGACTTCATCCACATTGTGCTTGGTGAATTTAATTAACAACTGGATAAACAACCTTATGGAAATGGTTTGACATTATGTTGCCTTTTTGAATTATGAAACGGTACAATCAACACTGATGACTAGGAAGCAGTTGTCTTCAAAAGCATGTCAGTAAGAACATCATAACACTCATCCTCAGAGGATTTCTTGGCAAATGCTGCAATGGTTTTACCTGAGATTATTTTTGGAGATTAACAATAAGGAAGAAGCATTCGATTATGTACAGTTCAGGAAGGATTCAAGCATTATACAAGCTGGGAGATGCTAAGAAAGAATAGAGGAGAAGGCAAACCGAGAGATTGAGAAAACGTCCTGATTAATCGTCTGTGCATGTAGATTGTCAGGAACAATACTGAGGCAGTCTGAGCACGGTGTCAGCTAACGCTGGGGTCGTTGTCAGGCTCTAATCCAATGGACAGGAGGAGGGACTGCACGTACAAGTTTAGCACGGTAAAAGGGTGCACAAGGTTGTGCGAGTGTGTGTGTGTGTATGTGCTTGTGGGTGTGTATGTGTGTGTATGACTCACTGCCCTGTGTGCTGTTTACAGATTCTCTCAGATAGATCTCCATGTGTCAAACGGACACCAAGGCAGGATGTGACATGACTTGCTAAGAGGCTATGCTTCTTTGCCTCAGAACATTATGCTAAAATGCCAAAAGTGCTCCTCTGCATTCATATATCTTCTAGGAATTCACGACAAGCATCCTTTTTTTCTTCATCATAGGCACACTTAGGGACCACCGCAAGGGTGTGAACAGTAAGTAAAGCAGGCTAGTAGAATATGCAAGATTAAATTACAAGGTACCACTAAGGTTCTAAAAGCCAGAAAACTCAGTCATATTACAAACTCAGCGCTGACCATAATAAATACTTGATGCTCAATGTCCGTGGTTCCTAATCATGAATCACAAAGTGACTCGTTTTGAGGGTTGAGGACTTGGAGTGTTGGGTCACAGTGTTTTTGTGGTTGCTTACAACATTACTGAGAGAAAATCAAGGCAGTCCATTACATGTATTCATTTAGCAGATGCTTTTATCCACCATTAGGTGTGAGCCAAGTGCTATACCATTAGATTTTTTTTTTGCCTTGTGAATCAGTGCATCCTATAAAGATAACACACTTTAGGGTATTCCAATGGGGATACTAAGTCTGCAGAGGCTTGTTGAATATGATTTACACTCTAAAACTGAATGGAGAGGGATTACACAGGATTATTAACATGGATCCCTGTGGAATTTCACTCTATTATCACTATGACAAAAATTAGGTGGCTAACATCACAGTTTTTAATGATTTTTGTAAAAGAGAACTGTGGTAGATGACAACCTTTCAACCACAAACGTTGATTTAGTAGAGAGCCAAAAGCCACATCTTTTCTGCTCTCAAACTGCCATTTCAATGTGTTCAGCAGACAGCTACTCAATCAGAGTACTTGAACATGGCTACATAGACACAGTTGGGATTTCCTCCAACACCTGATTCTAATGAATAGTAGTTATCAACTTCTAACGACCATTCATTCAATCAGGTGTGTTGGAGGAGGGTGAAGACCACTGGTCTCATGAAAGCATGAACATAGTCTCCTGCTTACATAAAGCCTTTGATTTACACCACAACTATCATATCAGGAGTAAAAAAACTCTTCCCTAGCAGAGCTACAGAATGAAACTTTGATGACTATTCTGGGATGGCAAGCCAAAAATGGTTTAACGTTGTCCTTAGCTTCATGTTAGTCATCATGAATCCCCCCAATGCATCTGGCCCCAATTAGCAGCTAAGTAGTTGCTGAGCGTATTATAACCCCAACCCACCCCCCCTCATCCCCCTCATCAACACATGCTCTCAAGCGAACCCCGTTCGTCACTGTAATGTACATGCAGTACGTGAGACATTGTGGGATTGTGCCTTGAGCATGTTCACATCTCTAAAGCGACTGCTTGTTTTCCCATCGGGACTGCATCTGTGTATGATGCAGATGAAAAATTTGCTTGGGGTTTGAGTGGGCACCTAAGTCTTTCTGCTGCATAATTTGGGGGTGGGTGGTGGTGATGGTGGGGCGGGGGGAGGGGGGTGATAGTGACTAATCTAGACTATTTAATACTATAATAATTAAAAGAAATACATGCTTTTTTAAGATAGTGATTATTTAAGATAGACTGGAATGGCAGGGGAGAGAGGGGGATAAGCACATGTGATACAAGCTGTATTTGTTGAACCGCCGGGGAACATAAAAATTACATATGTTTCCTTTACTGTACGTGATATTTGTATGTAGGTCAGATTTTCAAATGATCATCAACACTGGTTCCAGCAGTAGCTTCATAAATACATCGCTGCACTAGAAGCCCAACTTGGGATCACCTCTCAATGTTTGTGACAAAAAACTATGATATCCACAATTCACTTCATACACATAGTACTAGAGTCTGACCATGAGATTTCATAGTATTTCATTCTCCTCTGGGGTGATTTTGGTTGGCCATTGGCTCTTTCAGACAACACACACAGTCACAGCTTGCATCAGATGTGTGTAACTTCAATTAAGTCATTATATATTACAAGGCATCATTTCCCACCTTAGCTGTAGCTCGAGCACATTTGGTGGTCAAAATTATGACCAATATCCAGTTGGAGGTGAGCAATCACCCTGCATTACGTACATTAGTCTCAAACACGCCGTAATGGTTGCTGGAGCTAAGAGTGAGCACAGGCTGTGCCATTGTAAATTAACATTTACAATGTGCTGGAAATCAAGCCATGGCACACAGAGACATTGTAGTAATGAGACCAGACATGCATGCAGACATGCAAAGATGGCTCCCGTTTGACACCAGTCAGAACCACATGAATAGATTTTCATATCTGTTTCTTCATTTTTGTGTTCTGTTTTGTCCTGACCTCATTTTTCTACCTTCTTAAGGGGTGAAAAAAATTCTAACGTGCCTTGTGTGTGAGACTTGACTGAAAAGGGGAGAATATTTTCAGGGGAGCACAATATTATGACGGTGACATTTCATCTTCATTCCAAAACCGTTTTGGCAAAACGTGAACTGATTAAATGTACTTCAGACATCATGGTTCTGAGGAAGTTACGCTTGTGTATGGAATATGTTTCCTCTCAAGTGCTGGAGTTGTAATGAGACATGGTTCATTTTTCAAAGAGGACTCTCCAAGGTCGTCGTCTCTGTCCCCAAAGTCATCCTCCTCCCTCACTCTGACAGCCAGGTACGCTGAGGTATGGATGGCCCTGCTCTCCTTGTCAATTGATACACTCACAGCCTTTTTAGAAGAGGATTAACACACACTCTAGGCATGTCAACGGACACATAAGCAGAGCCATAACAAGCCCCAATGGGTCAGGGCAAGCCGATGTGTAAACAAGCAGGATTGCGTACACGGTGATGGAAGTGTTACAGGTCACTATGAGAAAGGCAGCCTATATGGGCTGGGTGGCCATAGCAACAGAAAATAAAAAGGACCGAATAGATTCATGGCTAAATAAATGAGATAGGGCATTTTCAACCGTAGTTAACAGTTAAGGATTCAACAGGAAGGAAAAACAAGGTTTGTGTAATGGGATTAGTTTAACAAAATCAAATTAAAATCAGAGCATTCCAGAAATAATCCAATTGAGAAAAAATAATATATGCACTTTTACATTTTTTATATATTTTTTTATTTTGTGCAGTGCGTGGAGCTCACAACTGAGTGTCACGGGTATGGTGAGGACCCAAAAGCAGCACAGGCAGACAGGATATCAGACGGTAATGATTTTTATTTATTCCCAGAGTCTTAAACAGTATATGCAATGAAGGAGTGAGTCTGGTGTTGATGACTGAAGGCAGAGCCGGCAACAGGTGGATTACCTAGCAGGCTGACAGGTCCAGTGGTGGGCTGTGTAGCCGCAGAGCCGAGCAGGTGTGTAACCAAGAGGGGATAGGCGAAACTCGTGGTCAAAGACAGAAGGCTGAGGTAATATCCAGGAGATCGGTCAGGCAGGATAGTCAGGGGCAAGCAGGGTCGGAACCGGGAGATCAGGCAGAAAATCGCTGGAGAGTCTGGTGCAAGCATCTAGAACAATCTGGCAATGAGTGAGAGTGGAGCTGGAACTTAAATGCAGCCAGAGCAGAGCAGAGGGCACAGGTGAGTGGAGTTGGCTTGATGAGAGGGGTGTGTCTGATTGGCAGATTGAAGCAGGCAGGTGCAGAGTGGTGAGGCAGAGCTGAACTGTGACACTGAGTGATACAAACCCTCTTTAGTTTTTTGTGTGTTTTGACAGGGAACATATTTTCTTTTGTCCCACTGTGTGTGGCTGCAAACTATTGATTTGTTCCCTTACATTTGGAGGAAAATTTTGGGTTGATGTATTTACACGATACATGAAATATACTCAAGTATAATAGCTGAAAGCACTCAATTCATCTTCAATGTCAAACCAATCATCGATTTGATAACATGGTTAAGGAACAGACTCATAAGTCAAACTTTTAGTAGAAAAACAGCTGTTGTTTGGGAGAGCATTTCAATAAAGCCATCTGCTAAGACTTAATGTTTGTCTGATGTTCACAGTGAATGTGGACTGAAATAAATAAAAATAGGTAATTGTGTATTTCTTAAGTCCTTTAGTGACTACTCCCTTACTGAGAAGAAATGTAAAAATCACAGGGTACTGAGACGGATACGGTCCTTACTTTAAAATATGTATCAACGTGTATTAAGGTTTCATAACAATAAGGAAAATGCTGGCTAGTGTTCCAATTTGAAATGTACTTGTATGATCAAGATAGGAATCAGCTACAGGCTGTTGAATTATTCACAAGGCTGTTGAAGAACTCAGTATTTCGGTATGTTCTATTTCTTCAGAAAATACAGCCGGAGTAATTGGTTGATAATGTGCATGTTTTCAAAGCATTCACTGGCATACATTATGTAGCACACATAAAAAGGTAACTTGAAAATGTGGGCGTAAATTGTGAACTCACATTACGGAATGTGCAATTTTCCAGACAGCATGAATGTGCTTGTGTTGCTTTCATGTCAAATTGATGTCCAGTGACATTATTAGTTGCTGCGTCATAAAAAGCTTTGAATGGCTTCAGACATTTAATTAAAAAGTTCTGTCCAAGGTGCCAAAAATGACAAATGGTATTCAGACTTCCAGGGCATTCAATATTTAATATATATAATATAGTTGAGCACAAACATATCTCTCAAAAAGGTTATACCAAATGCTTAGTACAGACACTTATAAAATGTAGCCAATAGACGTGTCAGTATAATTTGCTCACTCTCTTACCCACACAGGGGTGTGAACTCAAGTACTCTGACATATGTATGCAGCAACCTCTTTTCATGAACATCACTTCAGCCATCTGTGCCACAGAAAAGTGAGTCATTTGAAAGACACTTTCAAATGAAGTCACTCTGGATAAGAGCGTCTGCTAAATGACTAAATGTAAATGTAATGTATACTGTCCACCAGGGCCAACGCCTTAACCGCTGAGCCACATGACTCCCTCCCCAGTATACAGGGCGATGACTTGAACTAATTCAACATGTCACATCTCTTCTGGTCCCCAGTACATTATTTACAGAGACCATCAGTAACATGCATGTAGGGCATGAATACACAGTAGATGTTGATTAGAACAGTGTTTCCCAACTCTGGTCCTCAGGGAACACATATCCTGTATGTTTTAGATGCTTCCCTGCTCCAACACACCTGATTCAAATGAATGGGTTAGTGTTCGTTATCCAGCTCTGCAGATGCCTGCTTATGACCATTCATTTGAATCAGGTGTGTTGGAGCAGGGAAACATCTAACACATAAAGAGCAGGTGTTCCCTGAGGACCAGGGTTTGGAAACGCTGTATTAGAGTATATTATTTTACTAGATGCACCATTGACCTAATTACTCTGGATAAAAAAAATCTATCCTGGCATGGCAGAGATGTCTCCAAAATGAACTGACCCCCGAAGTTGTATTGTTTAAAGTGACGTGAAAGAAATCGATTATTCTAAACAGATTCAGCGTCTCTAACAGATAATGAGAGTAGTGCACTACAACTGATATAATGTGTGGGCCAACCATATGAAAGACACATCTGCTAAAACAAATAAGACAAGAGCTAGAAAATTATTTGGTTCCCAGGCTACAAATAAGCAGCATGAACAATTGATTTTAGTCTTTGCGAAAAAGCATACTGAAATAATATATTTGCCCAGACAGTAGCCTAATTCTAGACCAGTTAATCACCTTGACTTAGCACACATAACCATGAAATAGATTGTGACTGCTTGCACATTCTTCCTTCCTCAATGCGATCTTGAGGACAATATTTTAGAACACTTAATTCCTTTTACAGACACATAGTTATCTGACAGGGACGGCAATTTTTGGGAACGCTCATTTAGAAAAACCACAAAGTCTTGTCGAGCATTAACAATCTCACAGACGGTGTGGTGTCAAATGATCAGAGGTTCCTGTTCCAAACATCCCAGGACTCGACTGTGTGTAAAAGATGAACCGTGATGAAATGGCGACACTTTCTCAGGTCTCTTTTTAGCCATATCAAAGGGACAGAAATCATCTGTTAATCATCTGTTTTTTGTCTGTGAAGGCCTGAGGTTTGCCAAGCTAAAGATGGCTCTCATTGGGCAACCAGCAAATGGACTAGACATTCAGAAGCAAACTGAAGTCATGGTAACATCGCTCTGTCATAAACAAGGTTGTGAGGATTAGCAGTTGGTAGAGCATGGGGTTCCTGGCAGATCATGTGTCATGTGAGTGCATGCAGTTAAGATTCATCACACCAGCCTAGCCCATCCACTCCTTAAGCCCTGGAAATGTCCAAATATTTGTGGGAGATGGATGCCGTAAGCCACTGGCTGCTGGAGCTCATGGAAAACTCTTCACAAGCGGCTAAATGTATCACTTTTGCAAAGACATGAAAATCTTGGTACAACTGTTATGACTTGTCTCGAGTTCGAACTGAACTTCATTTTAAAGGGCACTTCAATTAACTGACAGCCAAACTCTGCAAATGAGGGGCAATTACCTTCTGTTTTTGGTCTATGGAGGAAGGGTGAGCCACAACCTGAGCATAGGCAATGGAAATGTAAGAACAGACAGCATCTACATTACCTTAACAAGCCTGGAGGCGGTTTAGAGACATGAGCATCTTTGTCACATTTCTTCTTCTCACTTTTGACTTCTTCTCCTCTCACAGCACAAAGCTCCACTGATCTCACACATACTCCTCTTTTTTCTTGACCATCTCTCTTGTCCTCCCCAGTTGTGAAATGTCTGAAATGTGAGTGTTCAAAACAAGCAAAGTGGATGAACCAGTCTACACTTCCTTCTCTTTGTTAGTTTTATACCAGACATGCTGACACATTAGGTTATCAGAACACACACTGCCTAGAGAAGACATGACGCCTTTCTCTGTGTCTACATGGCTATTTCATGAAGATGATTGCTGTAAACCATACAAATCACATTCATAAACAGTTGAAAAATGAAAGCATATTATTAGACTTTGTGTCAGAGATAATTGCTGGAGTTGCCTTGTCCTTCAGTAGCTGATATTTATCTGTATTTAGTGGAATGCTACTTGTTACCATTAGAAATAGTTTTCATCCAACAAAATTGTTTTAAACGCTTTTGCAAGGTATCTATAGATACTACACGTTTGAACTTTTGAATGACAAATATCACAGAAGAAGAAAAAACAAGCTGCATATGTTTCTTCCAGTCCTCCTGGCCTTATTAAAAAAGGACATACTTATTTAATGTCCCTGAAGGACCTTAAATGATAATGTCACAGCTGCTTAGATAAAACCATATGTTTGTCTTAGAAGACTAAAGAGTCTCATCTGATGTACAAACCATTCACAGAACATAGACTGGAGCTTCATGTGAAATGCTTGTCCGTGGTTCCATTGAACATTGTATACGTGCATGAACTCCACTATTTAATGATACATCCTTCCTACACATTTCGCTACAGTAGTTAAACCATCACCAAATTTCCTGTCGAGGTAGGGGCTTCTTTATTTAACATTTTCCACGTTTCTGGCCAAGGATAACATGGACATGGACTACACCACTGTAAACATCCTTAGATTAGATTAGATTAGATTAGATTCAACTTTATTGTCATTACACAGGTACAAGTCCAGGGCAACGAAATACAGTTAGCATCCAACCAGAAGTGCAAAACAGTTATTAACAACAGAATATAATAATATGGATATACTCAGAATATACATATTATGAACAGTATAGACAGAATATACAGGGTACATTTGTATTTGAGGCATGATGTAGGGAGATTCATTTAAATTCAACCTTTTCAGCACATAGGTCCAATGAGATCCCAGAAATCAATCTCTGTGTCAATCTTGCATATGGCTAAAATAAAGTGCAAGATACTTTGTTAGTAATATTTAGGAGGAATTGTGAACAATGAGTAATTACTTACCATGTTAACATGTGACGTAAAGCCTTTTTTTGCACTCTGACTCACCTGTCCAAACATAACTAAAATGATGTTAAACCAGCTCCAAGGTCTCATTGCAGCCCAGATGTCATTAGTACTGAAGCTTTGAAGTTTAAACTTTGAAATTAACTATTCTCCCACCAGAAAGGTAGATGTTTTCTCACAAGAACCATCCAGAAGAAAAGTCAGACCGTGAGAGAGAACATTGCAAAAATGTAAAATTTAACAAAGCTATGCTTTGCTTGGCCACACAGATTCACAGACGTATTTGAACAGGATAACTAGGGAACACAAACTCAAAAGATGTGGTGAGAGAGAGTGATATAGGATCTACCGTCTAATGTCAACAGTGATTGATTGTATAAACCTCACGTTAGTCTTCAGAGCAGGTGCCCCTGCTCTGGTCAGTGCTAGATACTACTTCTCCTCCAGCAAACTGTCCTCTCTCTCTCTCTCTCTCTCTCTCTCTCTCTCTCTCTCTCTCTCTCTCTCTCTCTCTCTCTCTCTCTCTCTCTCTCTCGCTTTTCTCTCATTGGATCTTTCCTTTGGCAGGCGTTTCTCTGGAGCTATTTTCCTTGTTTTATGCAAAAGCCTCTCTGCATTAACCTGATTCTTTGAGGCAGAGCCCCCAAGCTCTGGGGATGTTTATTATCTTGGCTGACACTGTCCGTCCGAGGCAGCACCAAAGGTTGCGCCCCTGTTGACGTCTCAAGTATTTTCCCACAGCTAAAGGGTTGCCGTGGGGAGGGATGTCCCTGACCCTCATTTGCAAATCTACCGTCTGAAGAAGCTGTGGAGGTTGGATGAGGAAGACGTGACTCAGGAAGAGCAGAAGGAGGGGTGGGTATGGAAGTCGACTTGTTTTTTTTTTTTACTATAGTGCTCCTGTATAGGTCTGTGGACAGGAGTTACAACATCCCCATTTCAAAAGGTAATGCTGTTCTGAAGGAACGCGTGCTCACTCTCTGATAGATACTGTACTCTGCTGTTGAAAGGTTTCCCCTTTCCAAGGCTGTATCAAATTTAAAATAATGTTCACGCAAGACCACCTCCCCCTCCGCACACAAGACCCCCACCCCGTCCGCACACAAGACTCCCACCCCATCCTCACACATGCACACTGCACAGCGGGGAATTAAATATCTAGTTAATCTAATACTTGAAGTCCCTGTAATTGAATGACAGGATAGAGTAAACTATATTTGTATAATATACATAATCAGAGATTGCCTTACTTTTTTCTAAGGATACAAAATGAAATGTATCTCCCCAGGTGTAAGGCTACAGTACTTGAATTAGAAAAACACTTTGAGTCATAATGAATATGAATTACAATTTAGAAGCCAAGATGTCTGGAAAAGTTTAAGCCATGCAGTGTGGGAACATGATCTGTGTTGCTCGATATTTGGAAAGCCGTTATTGTGTCTGTATCTCCAGGTGACTGCGAGGCCTGGAAAACCTTCTCCAGATGCATGGGGTCTAAGCAAGGCCAGCTGAAATCCAGGTTTCAAACCTTTTGGCATCTTAGATGAAGGCAGTGTCTTGATCTCTCGGAGCCTCAGTTGTCAGGGTGGTATTTGCCTGCCTGCCTTCCCGCCCACCCGTCTGATAAGAGAGGCTGATTCGGCTGTTTCTGTCTGTTAAGAGTTAAGTTTGAAACCATAGCAGCCATGGCTTGAGTTTCTTGTTTGGGGTTAACAGTCATGTAGGCCTTACACTAAAATGATATTAGTCTGCCATGATTCCAAAAATCCCAATGGAATCAGTCATTGTCACATCTAACTTCCAACAACATAAACATTAACAAATGTACTGTAGGACAACCATAACAACAAGTCAGATTTTCTTTTGCTGTGGATGGTTTGCTTTGGCACAATGACAATTCAAATTCTTCACCCTTGTGTCTGAACGAGTCAAAGTCTCTCGGAACTGCACTGCAATCGCATCCCTTCACTCTGCAACTACAACCGCACAACATCCCCAAAAATTTACTGGAAGACTTTCCCCAGTCCCATCATTTCCACCCACTGCTCAGGTGGCCCCAACTGCATGTCATACCGGCCATCACTCTTCCCACTCCATAGGATCTTCCATCTCCAGGCAGAGTGTACCATGGTAACACATCCCTGCATTCTTTCGTTCAGTACCTCCCACCAAAAGCGCACCGTTATCTATTGTTGTTTTGTTTAGGCATTTCAACCACCAAAGCAGCGATGCCTCTGTTCTCTGTTCCTGTACCTTCAAACCAGAGAGGACAGAAAAGACAGGATTAGAGAAGATGCCAGCACGCTGCGTTCCTTTCCTCTCCTCATCTCCTGAGCTTTATCCCCAGGAGGAAAGCAATCTTTTCATTCTATAAATTCTCTCTTTCTCTCGCTCTCTCAGTCTCTCCTTACAAATGTGCATGTGTGTTCCTCAACGTTCCATTTGACAAGGTTGTTTGGCGTAGAAAACACTCTTGTTTTCCCCAGTTATTACAGTAGTAGTTTACTGTCGGAAATGTTTTGTGTTGTCAGAAATCTGTCTGTCTGTATCCACTATCCAGGGTCGTGTGCGACTCCACAGTCTAGCGGTAATTTGAACCTAATTCCTGATACCCTGCTGCTGTTATAAACTCCAGTTTCCCCACTGCGTGTCAAATAAAGGATTATCATGTTAGTTTCATCTGAGCTGCCTGAGACATCTCAGGGCATCTCAGGACACGAGTCTCATGCATTTGAACCATTTATCAAGCTCTCACGCCACAGCTTGTCTTTCTCACGCTGAAGGATGGGTAAGGGATGACCTAACCTGCTATATACTATTCATGGACGAGAGACAGTCCCGTTTATCTTTACTCTTGTTAAACTTTCTCTGCTACCATCTCTATTTCTCCCTGTACGTCACCCCATGGCAATTATCTCTATATATCTTCAGCAACTGAATCAAGGTCATGATATCCTTTTTAGGATTGTTGTGCTAATTCTGCCCCATATGTGAATGTATCTGCTCAGTAAGAGGCTATCTGGAACGTATAAAAACAGAGCAGAGACTGATTGAACATCAAAATGTCTCTGCATCCCAGTTTATTAGGCCAAATTATATCAAAAAGCCTCTTTATGCTCCAGACAACAGTCACACCAATTTCGATGAAAGGCAGGATCATCTTAATTAGACATCTTTTCGCATCAATGTGGTAGGCTGGAAAAAAGCGGAGAATTCAACCTCAAACAGAAACTTTAGACTTCTATTCCCTTCGCTGATATACTTGGGCACAAAATAAGAACACAAACTGGATCTAAAAAGATTTGACATTGCCATTTCAGTGTGTGATGTGGCGTGAAAGTGAGTGGCTGAAGGTAATGCACAAAGGTTAATTGTGAACTAAATGTTTTCATTACCTAATGTAGTGTAATGAGTGGCTCAACCAGTGTATTCTTTTTCTTTCATTATTCAGGAGAGCCACTACTGTTGCTGTGACTGTGGTACCAGAAACAGTAATCAGAACAACTTTGGACATTGCTTGGTCTAGAATTGTATCTTGAAACTTTCGATTTAGCAAGAATCACTCATTTATCTTGCTCCCCTGCCAACCCATTAGTGGTGAATGTTTATTTGTGATTCTCACTTAAATATCTCTAGCATGGGTTTGAGTGTGTGTGGGAGGGTGTTTGTGTTGCAGGCTTTAAGTTGTTTCTGTGATAGAAAAGCGCAGCCTGTGGTCGACGTAGAAGTGAGAATTTGCGCTCATATTTCAAATGTGTGTGTGTTTGACACAGCGTGCTTGTTTGTGTGTGTTCACACTGGCCTCCGCAACAAATCCCTTGCTGTTATCCACAGCTTAACATATGGGTACGCTCAGACCCCTGGGAATCCTCTGTCCCAAATAGCTGGGTTGTGTATCGTGGCTCAGCCCCAGGGCTTCCAGAGGCCTCCTCCGAATTCAAACGCTGACCACGGACAGGTGTCGCTGTTCCTTGATCTGTCACACTATTAGGAACTATTAGGAACGGCTCTCTTTGGTTAAGGCCGATCCACATGTCTGATCAGCTGACCCTCCTCTGTGAGAGAAGCCAGGCGTAGCTGACAGGAGAGGGAATGGATTCCAAGGTGACACGCACACACACACACACGCACACACACACGCTCGCACACTCAAACCCATTTTAGAGATATGCCACAGATCATTAGCCACTGTAAACTGTGGGCAGTGTACAGGATCAGTCTGTTTCTTTATTATTCGAACTCTCTTTCTCTCTCTCTCTTTCTCGTTTACTCTCTCTTTCTCTCTCACTCTCTCGCTTACTCTCTCGCTATCTCACTCTCTCTGTTTCCCAAAAGAATCAGGCTTTCCAACTCTTTTCCTCTCTCTCTTTCAATTTTGTTTGTCCGTCCTGCACCTGCTGGGCATCATAGGCATGTACAATCAATGATTTCACCAATCAGTTGACTGCTCTGCGGACAACGGTGTTGATGTCAATCCCTGTGAAAAAACTGGGTGCTTCCAATCAGTGGGACAGTGATGGAGTATGGACCATATTCAGCCCAAGAATGTTTGGATCGTTCTCGGAAAGTGGGAACAACAGCTGAATCTGAGCAATTTTCTAATCAGCTTGTAATTAGTCCACCAGGCTCCCGTTAAAATGCAGGCACTACTGTGTCGTACAACTGACGGTTTGCTGCCTCTGCAGTCAACCGCCAAACTAAGAATGTGAAAGATTTATTTCACTGCATACCCAAGAGGGACACTTTCCCAAATCAGCGAAATATTTCACATTATGGAGGGTAGAAACTGCTTATGAAACACAACTTCAAGTCGAAATTCCACAGACACAACAGGCCCAATTACAATGGACATAAACACATGGATGACCATGAAATATAAGCACGATGGAAGTAATCTGTCACTGTCTTTTAATCGATGTCATAGTAAAGCCCACATGTGGTGCATGAAACCCTCCTGAATCAGATGAGAAAAGTCAAAAGTGAGAACAAATATCTAACTTTTCAAGAGGGCATGAATTTGTGCATTTAACAGAGTGTGGGAGTGATGCTGTAAGTACAGCCCCAAGACAAAAACCTGAGTACTAGACAGATCTCAAATTCAGTTATTCAAGTATGAAGTGTGACAGGGAGACAGGAAGGTACGTTTGTCAACATGACAAGGCATGAAGCGCTTACTCTAAAACCACCAGTCTCAAAAACAAACCAAAATCTTTGTTTTCACAACTCCTTACTGTCAGGGACTCAGTGAAAACATGATTCACAAATGTTGAAGGAACTTTTTTTTGTTGTATTCAAAGACTGGGAAGGTATTGTCAGTATCCGCAGATATTTACAGGTAGGTGACCTATGGGTCAGGTACAAAATGCCAGTCAAGAGACCAATTTACGGAGAATGAAGAAAAAATAAGATGAGGGGAAAGGAAGAAAGAGAGTTATAGAGAAGAGTGATAGGGAAGATAGAGATAAAGACAGTAATATAGCTTTCGTCAATAGAGTGACAGAAAAGGCAGACATATAGACATGCTGGCAAAGGTTGGAAGGCAAGCCAGCAAACAGGCACATAAATCCTCATTAGAGATATAAAACATAGTTGTATGTCATGAGCTGTCACACTGAAAGTTCAGAGGAAAAATGGATTAAATAAAAGACACAACAAGAACAAGATTGATGATGTGTTGGAGAACATAGAATAGATCACAGCGATTCAGTACAGTGCTGTAGTCTATTTAGTCAACTGTTGTGAGGCCTGGTGGTAGACATCTGTAAAGCTAAACAGTTTCTTGCTCACAGCAGGAGCAAGAAATCACCGGTTTTAATCCCTCCTTCTAAACGATGGTGTTCTGAGCGTGGTATGGTTGGCCAAAACACTTATGCTGGAGTTAGTCTCCCTGCTGTAAAGAAAGGAGAGATTATCAATTCCCCCTGTCTCTTCTTCTCTCTCAGGCTCTAAATCTCGCTCACTCTCTTACTCATTCTCTAACATACTCCCACACTCTCTCTCCTTCTCTCACACATCCCACTCTCTTGCTCATTAGCCCTCTCTTTTCAAATATTCACACTAGCAGATCCATTTCTCTCTTTCTTAGATACATACAAACCTGTCTTCCATTTGTCATCAATCGGTCCCCACTAGATCCTCTGGCTTGTTAAAGAGCTCGTTAGGGGATGAAATTAGGCTTCCATGGACTTCGTATTACATCTGTCTTAGAGGCCTCAGCATATGGATGACTCAAACACGAGGACTCTCCCTGGTCATGCAGTCTAACTCAAAGATACATCACTCCATGGCAGAGATAAATACCACACTTCTGTACCCTTCCTATCAGTCCTTTTCCGTTCAGCCTGCATCAATATTCTGCTCAGAACTCGGTTGGTGCTTCTGTCTGAACCTGTCATTTTGAATTTAACACACTAAGAATCTACTGAGGAATTAACATTCAGATATTGTTTTTGATGCTAACACGACTATAGGGCAACGGCCTAATCTCCAGCGAAAAATATGCATGGATGGCAGAATGCCTTTTCAGATATTGAATTTCAATGAGTATCTTGTCTATTTTTAGAAGTATGGGATTGGACTGGCAGTGCCCGGTTCCTGGATTTGGCAGACTGGACAGTCAGCAGGGATGCCATCAATCTAAAGGTAAAAAGGCAGTCGAGGCAAGAATGCAATCAATACTGTGAATAGAAGATAGATGGGTGTTGATGGTCTCTTAATCAAATCTGACCTTATGATTCAATATTGAATGGTTTTCAGAATTAGCTGGAGCCTGGAAGGGAAACTTGGACCCTTTCTGCGGCTAGAAAGAGCGAAGCTCTTTAATGCACACCTACACACCGTCCCCAAATGAAACCAGCTGTATTTGCCCCCTGATTAAACATGAATACTCCTCGTCACCGGAGATCTTGAGGTGAGACTGAGGTGAGGGGTTCACGTTCAAATCCACCTGTGTCAAGTTGTGTAGGAAAGCTAGTTTTGAGCCATGTGAGACACACAAGCACACAAACACACAAGCTGGCACACACACACACACACACACACACACCTTTGAGTCTTTTCCCAGGCACCTGCCAGCCTGCCTTCCTTCCTTCCTGTCACTGAATGCATTAGTAATAACCTGTAACTACCAGATGGAGGCAAATCAGCTTGAAGCAGACGGAGACACATCCCCTACAGGGACGTGTTGCACACCTCCTTCTGGCCCTGTTTTCTCCCATCTCTCCCTCTTCCCTCCTTGTCTCACTCTCCGTCGGAAGGCACGACAGCTTAAACAAAAGAGACTTGCTATTGTACTTGCTCCTTGTTTACACCAAGCCTCTTTTCGGGGGCCACAGCAGGGGGCACTGGTATATTGTTGGGATGTGTAAAGAACTTGATTTCTTTAGAAAGTCAGTTTAATGATGGGAGAGTGAACAGTGTTGAACATGATTGTGAGGCAGGTTTCTTTGTCCTAAACAGCCGTGCTTAATTGAGTCACTCTGAACTGAAGCCTACCTTTAATTTGTCATTGCAGGCTGTTACGGACATCTGGAGATGGCTCTAGCTCTCCACCCCCCCACCCTCCCACACCCCCACACCCTTCTCCCAAACAACACGTCCGCACACAGACACACACACCCCCCAGACTGAAGCTCCCCATGCTAGCTTTTCAAGACAATAAGTACACTTGAGCCCCATGTGGTTGGAAACGGCAAAGTATCTAACAGCAGGGTTATGTGAATTGACCTAGAACACCGTCATCTCTGTGAACAAAACAGAGACAACAAAGGGTTTTCCTGGTTGTTCATGGGCAGGCTGAGGTCAGGACAGGGTAATTAGCATGTTTGCGGTTGTCATTTGGGTCATCCAGCAGAAGAAAACAAGCTGAATGCAGGAAAGTGAGGAGAGGGGCATGTATTTCCCACAACAGCTGGAAGAGGAGGAGAGGATGTGGGGAAGTCGTTCAGTACCGACGGCTGACATGCGTTCTAGAACATCTTCAGGCCAAGACAAATTATGCAGACATCTTGGTTAATCTCAGAATCAAGAGCAGTCTTTTGTATGAGGGTAACTCCTTATACTGTACAAACATATGAAACACATTCACATATAAAATTGGCTACACACATTCACACTACTGAAAACTCACATCCACATACATATGAAATGCTCGCACAAACGCAGTGCATGAAACCCTCATACACTCACAGTCTCATTTGGAGGAGTAAGAAGCTTTAAGACTATGACAACATTTTGACTCTATACAAAAGGCATTTCAGTGTATGAAGCGAGTAAAACAGAATAGATAACAGCATTACTGCATCTCTAGAACCCAAAACATGGGATGTTGGGATGAATATGAATGTGGTTGAAGTTGTTTGAAAAGACTGGGTGTCTGATTCAGTACTACAGTATATTTATTCATTCAGCAGACGCTTTTATCCTAAGCAACTTCCACTACAGTGCATGGTAGTTGCATTCCATAGTGTCTGGAAACCATGGATCATTTAGAAGTCTGCCATTGGTACTTTGCACCTTAAACGCAGGGAAAGTTGGCAGTGGTTCTGGCTGCAGGCTTGTGTGGATGTTTCATCTTCGAGCAGACACCCTCCAAATCCTAGTTCCATAACTGCTGAAGCATCACACACAGGCAGTCTCACTCTCTCTCTCACACAAACACACACACACATTCACATTGGGCGCCCACAGAGACTCACTCCCACAGAGGAGCGGTGTCTGATCAGGTCACTTCACTGCCTAGTTATGATACTTTGAAGGTTTGCAAAGGCTGGATGATTCAGAGAGCCGAGACAAACACCAACAGAGCATGTGAGGACACCCATTCATTCCCCTGGAAGTAGGACACTTTTCAATCACTGGCTTAGATTAGGTTGGCCAGACCGAATATAACAGTCCCACAGTGTGGCTCTAGTGTCACTGTGTATTATCAAGTGTTATTGATCTGGTTTGCGGTGCTTCGACTTTGGCATCTGACGGATGGCTGATCTCAGAGAGGCTGAGAGATTTTGGTCAAGCCTGGGACTCAGTCAACCAGTAATTATAGAAGTTGATTACTTCTACCTACTTCCTATGGCCTTTCGATAACTTGACATTGAGTACTTCTCTCTATCTCTAATAGGTGTTTGACACATTTGAACCACCTGCTGTAGGGGGTGGACCTGAATGCAGGGACAAGCAGGAGGACAGGATCAAAAGTCACAGAAGAATGTATTTTTAAAATGTCAGAAGTCGGGGGGGCAACCACTGGAAATCATCACACCGTCATCACAGCAGACTACAGCCGAGTTATTGGAACAAAACTGTGGCGCAGGGGACCGGGAATCAATGGAGAAAGACAAAACAAGGAGCGGATTAAACACACCCAAGAACAAAGAGCCCAGGGAGATTTCACCTCCTTCTAGTGGTCTTTACTCGTCGGCCACCTGATTGGTGAAACATTTACAGGAACCAACCACAGCACCTTTTAATTGTCCCTGCCTACAGTAACCCCACCCCCAAACAGACTCACTGCACTGTGAAACTTGCTCTTTCTCCCCCAGTATTCTTTCACTGACACAAGGTACCTGGATCTCATCAGGATTTACATTGTCCGCATCGTAATGTTGGCCTGTTCTTTTTTCTTCTTCCTGCCTCGCGCTATCATCCTCTCTCGTTTCCTGTCTCCCTCCCTCTTTTCGTTACATTTCCCGACCCCCTAACGGAGTCCCTTGGCTCCTCACTCTGCAGATGTGCCACCTGCTCCTAGTGGTTCCCATTCAGGTTCCAACAGAGCCTGTCATCTTGTTCAGAACAGCCTGACACTCAAGTGTGAAATATGAAGCTTTTTCACTCAGACCATACGAGCAGGGACTGTCATCGCCGAATCCATCTTCCTGTCCAGGCCTGTCAGTGTTAGAACAGGTTGCTGGGCTTCTCCAACTCCTGACAATCAGTACTGGTGGATATCCTGGAGATATATATACGAGGAGAGATTGAAATGAATCAATTGAATCAAGAGGAGTAACTTTTGAAATGAATCAAAAGAGCTGAGGAGCTCTTTTCTCTTGTTCCATCTTCACTTTGTTTTTCTGACAGGCTTTCCAAGGCTCCCTACTAGAGTGCTTTATTGCAGATTGACTTGCCACATGACTTATTCATCATAAAAATGAACAAATAAATCAACAAATTAGTTAAAGAATCAACACAAACTGATTGATTGATTGAATGAAAGCATAAGTGAAAGAACAATATTTTTTCTTTTTAGGAATTCTATTGATGTTGCGGTACTACACTGAAACTGCACTCGATGGCGTACGGTCACATTAAACAGGGATGTGGCCTCGCGTAGAAAAACTGGCAGAACAGATTTGCCCACTCTATCACTCTTAACAAAACATGCTTCCTTCCTTTTTCTAAAGCTCTCCCTGACACACATCCAGAGTGCCCTGCAAAATGCAATGGTTTACGGTTTGACTAAAAAGTACTGTGTTTCTTCTGTACAAATGTATTTTGATTGGTATCCCTGTACACCACAATAACCACCAGTCTCAAAGTAGTAGAGTGGTCGTAAGTAGTTGCGTTCACACTCCGCCAGGCAAAGTATTCATTACATAAACAGGCGTATACTTGGCACCATGCGGTGAAATTTGGAGTAAGTGCTAGGAATGTTGAAAAACTGTCAGTACTACTCAGAAACAGTTTCTGACCAAAACTGAGCCGCACGCCTTAAAAGGAGCTTTGATTCCTGGGTGTTGTTTAGTGCAAATAAAGCTATTATTACTGCTCTCAACTTTTGCCATTAGCATCTGTCTAAATGTGTCCAGCAATTAAGCATTTTGAAAATGTTTGGGTTATGTAATAACAGAAAAACCCTTGGGTGAACTGTTGCATGTGCTTCCCTAGGTCTCCCCTGTGCAGCCAAAGTCAACAAATTCTTCTGTGGTCGGTCTTTCTCCAGGGGGAAAACAAATAAGGTCCTGTGCCTAACCTCTTTTTCTGATTAACCGGGAAAGCTCTGCCATAAATTGTTTCCCAACAGTGTAGCTTTAATATGCTTAATGAGTGTAATTACATTGAAAGACAAATTAGAGCATTAAGAGCTTGTGCTCTTAACAGAGTGTAACAGACCACCATAGTAGCCAGCCTAGCAGAGATTGTGTTGCGGTACCCAGGCAGCTCGTTCGGCGTCTGACTCCTTTTATTTAAGTCACACCCACATATAGGGACGGTTTAAGCTCCAAAAAAGGCAGTGGTTCAACAAATAACCACTCTCAAGTTAGGAAACACAAAATCCTCCTTGCTTGAGGGCCAATCCAGGGTGCAGCTCACCGTGGTCCTGACCGTGGTCCATGCTGAGTCCAGCATGGATAACCGACAGACTACAGCTCCTGCCCTTCCTGCTCCATCAACCAGCTTTGCCCTGATCACGACACAGGTCAGCTTCGAGACAAGGTGCAGCTGTGCTCCTCGTTAGCTGGCCGTGGATCAAGAAACAGCCACATCTCCCCTGTAGTACCTGACCCCCAGAGATCCAGGGTTACTGCAGTCTCTGTGCGTGCGTGTATGTTGCCGCACAAAATGCATCGCAAAATGATTCAGACAGTCGGATCTGTCAGAGTCCAATGAGTTAGTTTGGTTTTGTATTTATTAAAAGACAGGAATTTTCAACAAACTTTGATTTAGAGAGGGACCGGTTTAGTCGCGCACATTAACCAGAAGAGACTTTCAACCTGTTGCCAGTATGTCATCCGTCACCCAGGGTAACACTCCCTGTCCCTTATGAATAAACCACCGTGGTCTGAACAATCAAATCATCATTATATTTATGAGTTTCAATGAATATGGATAGGCTTCTTCAAACCAGCTAACCAACTCTAATCTAAACTCACTTCACCCCCGTCATCACTCCAGGTTCCAACGTTTTGATTCTACATGAATAACCATAGAACTGTACCGAGTGTTTGAACTAATCCACAAAGTCCAACCAGTAGTGCCGGTCTATGATTTCGACCCAGAAGTCGACCCTGCTGCAAGCTAGTCTCAAAAGATGGACAAATGGAGAAGTGACTGGGACGTGGGATTTGACTGATGTCGCATTTTTGGTTGGTTGCCTGCATCACACTTTTTCTTAACTCAAATGATCACCCACATAATCTTAGCCAGTCATAACTCCTGATGTGTATTTATTCATCAGTACATTATCCTGTATATTATTAAACACTCACACACTCTATATTTGACAGATGCTTATTTAGGTGCACACACACTATTACGCAAATAATCCCAACATGCCTTTTGGGCAGATGGTTATTTACACAGCACCTGTTGAAGCAGAAAGGCTGTGGGTACGCCTTGATTGCATAGCTGCCATAGCTAGACTTCCAGTGGGTCTGTTTTGTGGGTGTTAGCCGTTTGTGCGCCCCCTGTGAACTAAACAAATTGTGACACCAGCTTTTAGAAGCCCTGCCAATTGTGCCACTCGCAATCTCTGAAGTGACAGAAAATTCAAACATTTTGAACATTGAAAAAATATGATTGGATCCTAGTGATTTCATACTTTGAGTAAGCCTACTGAAGATCCATATATCATAACCTGAGAAGCAGACAAGACAGCGTGAATAAACGTGTCCTCAGAGGTCATCTTTAGGTAGCGCCATTGTCACTCTTTGTAGGTAGGGGAAAAAAGAGATATTTTCACAGGCAGAGTGGAATGGAATGATGAGAATGAGTTTCCACCAGAGGCACCAGCCTGGAGTAAGGAGGAAGGAGGAGGAGGGGAGATGGGGGGGGGGGTGGTCTTTTTTGTCTATGAAAAGGAATGGTTGGATTTCACGGGTGAACAAGGGGTTACCTAGGATAATGTGACTGTTTTCGTAATGTGTGTGTGAGGGGGGGGGGGGAAAGGGGGACGTAGGAAGTGAGAAAAATCTCCCTCTACCCCCACCAGCCCTCCCCACGACCACCCCCACCACCAGGATCACAGACAGCGTTTAACCACACGAAAACAGGTGTCCGTGCAAGCGCACACCCACACACTCACACATGCACGCACATATGGGTGTATGTACACATCAACATTGATTCATACAACACACACACACTTGGAGCTGTGTGTGTCCAGCGTGAGAAAACAGCCTGCTGGGCCCCTGTGCCCTGGGAGGGGACACACAGTACACAAAGCGGCCCCCTAGAGAGTTCTGTCTGTAAACTGGGTCCCTGCTTCACAAGCGGGAACGACCCAGTGTCAACCAGGGTCCAAGAGGATGAGTGTGTGTGTTTGGATTGAGTGTGTGTTTGTGTACTATGTGTGTATTTAATGGATATCCCAGTTTTGCTTTTTGACACCTGCAAATGCCAGATAAACACTAGAAAACTCAAATCCGATTCTGGCATTGGGCCAGATTCCAGCAATAGTACAGATTCTACAAACATAGAATGATCCCTAAGTTGACTAATTAATAATAAGAATAAATATATTATTAATGTATTTATTTGGCAGACTCTTTTTTCCACTGTAGGAGATTTGAACCTGAAATCTTTTGTGCTGTCATGTCATCAAAACGGAGTTTTCAACCAAATACTGAGAAAATGCAGAAAAAAACGCTCATTTTACAGATTTGTGATGAAATGAGTATTTCAATCCCTTATCTATAGACATCCGCCTGATCTTTGTGGAAAATCTTCTTGGCTGGTTGGCAAGGCAGAAAAGCGTTGTGTTGACATGTGAAAGCCATGAAAATTGTGGAGGCTCAGCCCACCATCTGTGGAATATTGTGGCTCTGCATGCGATAGTGCCGCTAGGGAAAATATACCTAACTAAGACAGAATTCTCTGTGTGTGTTCTTGTTTTCGCTGCTCGGTTTTCTCAAGAACTGGTGCTGGACACTGTAGGATGTTGAAAAAAAAGAGAAAAGGATCTATAAATATATAAATACTCTCCCATAAGTATGTTAGACACATTTAAAATGGCACTCGTGTGTTATTGATATTATTCTATTTTGGATCAACTAGGGGATAAGAAGAATCTGCCAACAGGGCTAATTAATGATCTTCTTTGTTGTCGATAATATATATTAAAAGGGACTTTATCCTCTGATTTTGTAACACCCAACCTCATGTTTCAGTGAGGGTAAAGTATGGCTATGCTTTGATAACGATGATCCTCTGAGAACTCTTCGATATTAATGTGTTTGTAGACACAATCTGAAGGACAAGTTGATTGCTGAGCTGAGGTTCCAATCCACACTGGACCTTCGTGAATATGAGACTTTTAATTGCTTGTTTCAAGCAGAGGAAAAGAGCTGAATACAACATATTCAAGCCCCGAGAGTCATCACTAACCAATTTGAATTGGAAAGTTGTTTAATTTGACATGTAACACACCAGTCTACTTTAAGCCTCATATTGGCCCTACCGCGTCAGCCTGGGTTCAAGCCAAGGCCCTTTTCAGTGTCTCCCATATTTAAATTGTTTAACTTTTTTCCTGTTGAAGCTACTACTGGATCCATAACACAAACTAGGCTTCACAGAAGAGCTTGTTTATTAATGAATTTCCTGCGTCTTCCTATCCCAGCAAATCATGGTGAAAGAAGGTTAAAGATCAAGACACTACTGAATCACAGGCAGTACAGACTTCTTTGCTGTTTCTCTCCTGCAGTCATGAAGGATGAAATATTACATTCCTCCTGACAGACATGCTGCTAGAATGCTGACACTGATCATCTCTATGTTACCATAACCTTGAGCATAAAAAAGGCTTGGTGTTGCCTTTTTACCATGCATCATCAGTTCAGTGGGACTGAAGCTTTGTAGGTTTTCAGAGCCCCACCAGTCCAGCAGGCCCCACTGTTTTTGGAATTGCAAGCTTATTACGTTACAGACACTTTCAGTATCAAGGAAATGGGGTTTATGCTGTGGTTGGGAGTTTATTTGCCATTTGTAATTTGCAGTCAAATGATATGCTTTACCCATCTATCGATAGGTATCTATGACCTTAACCCTTCAATAAGGAAACAATGCTGTCAGTCAATGCATATATTTTTTATCGTTTATCCTCTACTTGCGAACACCTGGATTATCTCCACTTGCATTTGCCACTTTTTTCCCCCCCAGTCCTCCCTGTCAAATAACACAGTGAAAATTGATGCTTAAAATCATCTATCCTCTTTAAATACCTGTCTTAGTTTCTATTACTTCCAAGTCTATCATGGCTTCTGGGCACAGATTCTCATTAGGAGCCTGCTAACGGCTGTGTTTGCAAACACAATGCCAGCATGTGCTGTCATTTACATTTTAGCCTTCTATGATGCCCCCCCAGTGGGGGTCAATCCCTCTGCAGGCTGTTTGTGTTACTTGGCAATGGTATCAATTAGACAACCTGCTCTATACCAATCTTCCCCTGTGTGTCTGGCACTGCCAAAACCTCCCATGTGTTTTGCCTGGAGGGCACTGGTACAACTCGTGTGTTTGTGAAGAGAGATAGAGAGAAAGAGAGTGAGAGTGGGAAAAATTAAATTACAAGAATAAAGAAAGATCATTACAAAGACTGACAGTGTAGATGCTTTTGTCCGGTGAGACCAGCTTGAGTTTAGTTTTCCATTTCCCAATAACAAACCATTTCACCCTATGGGAACAGCCTCTGAGATTACCTCAATTTAAAATATTCATTTTAACTTCAATATATGTGTGCAGTATGTGTTGAGATTAGGTTGTTGTTGTGTAGAGTGAGTGAATGACGTATGTGTGTGTATGAGTGTGTGTGTGTCTGTATGTGCGTGCATTGACATGGCGGGCATGTGATAAACTTCCTGTGTTTAAGATAAAATAAGAGTATTAATTACAGTCTACAACAGCAGCAGGGTACAGTACAGCACTCAGAGTGACCGTGTAAAATATAAAAAAGATACAATAGAATACAAAATACAATATCAAGTACGAGGTATAGATCTAGGATGAAATTTGCACATAAGTGGGAGAGAGTTAAGTGTGAGTTAAGTGAGCTGGCTCCTGTCTTGAATGAGGAGTGACATACAGCCAAGTTATTGCACGTAAAGAATATAGAATCTAGCTCCTGGTAGTTAAGAACGCGGTTAAAGAATATTGCACGTTGTACGCAAGAACAACAATAACACCATGAGGAATATTGCACGTAACAATATTGCATAATGGGAGCCACAGCCTCCTAACTAGCTCAGTGCTGTTCTAGTCTTCAGTATCAGGACTAGTGCTCCGTCAGGTAGTTCTGGCTAGTTTCAGACCCCTGCGCAGTACTCCCCCAACCTCTTACACAAACATGGTAATCTCACAAACAGCCAATCGAGATAAACAATCACAACACGGTTTACATTCCTCCCTGCCATGTGAGCTTAAATGCTTATTTTTGATAAAGATTTTCGAAGGGTTTTAGGACTTTCCCTAGAAGTCAAAACCACTGAAAAGACCTGCAAGGTTACCCTGTTAGTGACCCGCTTAGGGCTTGCGCTTGACTCACTGAAAACAGTTCAGAAAGTGCGATCTTATTATAGATTAATGCAAGGAATCACGTTGTGCAGAATTTAGGATGTGGGAGTGGGAACCTTAACAGATAGCTGCCCTTCCAGAGACTGATAAGAAGGGGAAGGCTTTTACCCAATAAATAAGAAATAAGTAAACACAACCGTGTTTTCATTCAATGTATTCTGTTTTATTCTTCGTTAATCTCCCACCCACTAAGTCTAGTAGGGAGGTCGCATTACTGTTTTTTTTAATAGAACCAGGAATGTTTAAAGTGGATTTATTTGACACTTATTTTCTGTCTTCTAGATTCTGACATTTTCTTTTTTTCATTCAGAGTTTTTTTCACAAATTGATTTATTCGAGAGAAAAAATGTTTATCACAACACTTACGACATCATTCTCAACTAAAATATGCAACCACATGTCTCATCAGTATTAAGTCACGTGAGTCGTGGCGCAGTCGGTTAGGGTGTCGAAGCTAGTAATCAAAAGGTGACAGGTTTGAACACTGGCTGTGTCATCATGATGTTGTGTCCTTGGTAAAGGTACTTCACCCTACTTGCCTCAGGGGGAATGTTCCTGTACTTGCTGTAAGTCGCTCTGGATAAGAGCGTCTGCTAAATGACTGAATGTAAATGTATTAATGGTACAGCCTTAAAGGGAGATGCATGCACTCACCTCATAGTTTAAACGTGGCCATGAATGCCAACCATTTACTTCCCCTGGAATCTAGCTTTTTTAGTGACCACTAAGAGGAATATTAACACAAATCCTTTCCTGTGCAAGTAATAGAGGTGGCGAAGATATTTTCTGATACATTAGGACTGAGGAGTCTGAATGAGATTTGCATAAAATAATGTATGTACTTGTTCCCTATTTCACTTTCTTGTCGTCAAAGTTGCCTTTGAACAACTTATATTTGTTTGCTGGGGCACAAATGTCCTACTGCATGTAGACTACAACTGCAAGTTTGATGATTTGTGATTACTTGTGAATGTGTGTATGAATGTGTAACTTGCTAACATGCTGCCCCCCTCCTCCTTCACACCCTTCCCTCTGCCACACACACAGAGAGACACTTTGAGAGAGCTGTGTTAGGAGGCTTTTTATCCTGTGTGCATTTCTGCCGGAGGATGTGATGGAGATAAAAGCCAACTTGTGAAAAGCCTGACCCTGTGGGTCACAGCCTCCAACACTATGGATAAACAATCCCAGCCTCCCTCCCTGTCCCCCTCCCCTGTCCCCGTAACCTGTCCCCCTCCCCTGTCTCCTTCTATCCTCTTCCCTCCTCTTGTGTTCTTTCATTTATTCTCTACTCTCCTGACCGCTTCTCATTACTCTTTCCTCCCTCCCCTCTCCACCTGGGGCCTTGGGGACTGGTCTCACCAGCCTGTACTGTAAGCCTGACCTTATGCATATGGACTTCCTCCAATTGTCCTGTGAGTCTTGGATCTTCCCTGGAGAACAACAGTCCACTGACTGTATACAGCGATAGCTGACAATGATTTACTTATCTAATATCAAAATACATATCTGGTGTGGTCTAGTCCAGGACGCTTAAAACGAAGAGTTGCTTAAAGCTGGCAATGCCATGAGCTAGTCTTCCAACATAGAATAATGTGAAATGTTGATACATTTCAATCTAGGATCAATCTTCTGGGAACAAGCAGTTTGTTTGAACTGTCTTGATACTTGATACTTGATACTTGGAATAAAACAGCAGATTGATGTAACAGAGTTATTTTTCCTAGGGTTAATCTGACTTCTGATTCTGCAACACAAAAGCTTTCTACGGTGATCAACAGCAATGAATAGATAAACACGTGGTAACATTTTTACTAATAAGTATTTACATATATTCATCTGCCATTATTGTTAACACAACTGCATGTGTCCTGAGGAGATAAAATAGAATAGAATCATGACATCTGTGAGACCATGTGAACTCTTCATCAACCGAAAAAGCCAGTGGACTTTTAATGCTGTGATTAAATCTGAATTGTTGATGTTTCATGTCCTAAGATCTAAACCACCCCAACGAGATTATCAAAGGAAATGCCAGACATATCTGACAGAGGACAAAGGGTTGGGGATGAACTGAGGCCGATAAAAGGGATGAGAGAGACTGACAACACAGGAAATGACACGACCCTGTCAGTAATTTACATGTAATTTACATACATTCTAGACAATCGTCCAATGAGTCATCGAGAATGATTCAACTCCACAATCCTTTCAATGTTACTCTTTTTGCTTTACATAAATGTTTTCTCTGACTTCATCACCCACATGAAAATGATGCAACATCATCGGAGTCCTGAGCACAAACTTACAGCATGTGATTCATGAGTAAATGCATCCTTTTGTCACTTCTCAACCCATAAAATAAAGACCTAAATTAAGATTTCATCTGATTTATTTTAGCTTGATTTCAGAGGTACAGCTGAACATTTTCTTAAAACAGAAACTAGGAATGGACTGTGGAGAGCTGTGCCTGAAATTCTTTCCAATTACACAGGGTGGTTATTTGGCATCAATTGCTTTTTTCCCAAATAGGAAATGTGATTGAAAAAAAGTAATAACACATTATTAAACACACATTTAAGGTGGAGCCAAACAGATGAAGGTACTTTTCATTCTGTTGCCTGTTTGTCTTGTTTAATGTTTGAGGTGAAAAAGCAGGACTGACTGGAGAGAAGCTTGTGTAGATTTGGATCGGCGCAATGATACTATGCCCTTCGGTAAAGTGCTCCGGTAAGTAGCAGTAGTCCATATCCCATCTAATAACCAGACCAAGTAGAAAATGAACTCACTGAGACATGTTTACGTAAGGTGCCTGTAAGGAAATACTTTTGTCTACGTTTCTAAAGACAAGTGAACTTCTAAAACACTTCAAGCATTAATATCCCTCTCTTGGTTACTATGTGACCTAAGGCAGATCAAATAAACCAAGAGCGAGCATTTCTTTGTGTTACAGACTTCCTATTTATTAAGCCGTTTACACATTGTGATTCAGTGTGTGTGGTTGTATCCAAGTGTTTCACATGACACACTGTTAATGCAAATTCATCGCACATCAAGAAATGATAAGCAATTTGTGTGCAAGAGTGCAGGCAAACTCTGCAATCCAAGCATGAGCATTAAAAAGATGTATATATATATATCTTTTATATATATATATTTCCACTGCAAAGCATTTTTCTTTTAGAAATATATTTATTTCCACTGCAAAGCGTTTTTCTTTTAGAAATATATATATTTCCACTGCAAAGCATTTTTCTCTTATCTATTTTACTGTGTTGGGAATTGACAAATTAGCGCCCCCTAGAGGCAGCTGCAGGCAGCCCTGCTTGCTGAGAAGGAGAAGCGGATGCTGATGCTTTCATCCAAAGTGACTTACAGCAAGTACAGGGACAATGGCCGTGAGGCAAGTAGGGTGAAGTGCCGCAAAGTCACATCATCAGCTCCTACAGCTCTACCTCACGGCACACGCTGGTGTCAAAACGTTGCCTTGCTGAAGATGAGATCGGGGAGGAGATTCAGCCAAGCTACAAAAAGGTCTCCTCTAAGGAGAAGGTGAGCCCTCCAGAGCAGCTCCTGCCACACACAGAAGGAGAGTCTCCCTGAGAGGGCAGAAAAGCAGGCGTCTGAGCCCTGAGACTGAGGGGGCTAGAGGGAGCTGCCTTTCAGCCCCACACTGGGACTTCCTCAGGGTGTGTCCCTTTTAAATAAAAATACTTTGATTGATATTTGGTATTCAAATTGTCTTTACTGTAGTGTTGAACCATAATTAAGGCCGGTTTTACTGTAATCAATTGTTCATTAAAAGGTAAAAATATGATATGTTTTATGTGACTCTTACCCAGGACCAAATCCTAAACTTTATAGAGACAAGTCTAGCTAGCTGTCGAAGGCAGTCTCGCCCTGTGTGTAAATCAATGTAGGACCGCCACTGTGCATGAGGTCCAGGCCCTACCCTCCTCCACCCTGCTCTAGAAAGTTCCGTTTTCCCAGAGTCCGCTCCTCCACAGCTCTGTGTTGTTTCTGCCACCCCTCCTCCCCCCACCCCTCACCCCGGGGGACCCTGTAATGGCTCCTACAGCCAGTCCCTTCGCTCCTGGAAGCTGATGGGTTCTGGGACCCCAGCAGCTGTGTAGCTTCACTGGGGGAACTTCACAGTTTGGTCCTCAGGGGCGCCCGTGTTTAGAGTCCCAGAGGCCAGATTTGGGCGGAGGCCAGTTAGTCTTTTCGTTGGTCAGTTTGATGCCGACAAGTGGATCCTTAACAGAGGTGGTGCTGGATCAATGCGTCTCTCAGTTCAGTAATAATAGATACTGTACACTTTTTTGAAAAGGGGACGAATGTAATCTAATATTGGCAGACCTCGGATATGTGATTATTACATAATAATAATGTCCCGTTGCTGCAAAGGAGTTTCCCCCGGATAATCAAAGTATTCTGAATCTGAATTAGTATACAGTAGGCTACTGTGTGGCCTGATTTGATTTCTTTGCACTTTTACTGATACTGTTGTAAATTAATCCGGTAGTATCCACCTCATTAAGTAAATTGACCTGATCCTGCATAGCACGGTTCGTTCTGTCTTCTGACACGGGGGCAGGTCGGGACCTAGAGCCCTCTTGTGGATTATTGAGAATGTAGCAGGAATAATGCGACTCCACTCTGAGGAGGAGCGGTGAGTCTCAGACGTTGTAGCTCGAGCTGCGACTCTGTTTGGCTCTGGAGTTCAGCTCGAGGATGCACGCGGTAGAATTCTGCCGCTTCTATCAGTGTGACCATCTT
Source organism: Neosalanx taihuensis (assembly GCA_030340665.1). Taxonomy (NCBI): domain Eukaryota; kingdom Metazoa; phylum Chordata; class Actinopteri; order Osmeriformes; family Salangidae; genus Neosalanx; species Neosalanx taihuensis. Next base: position 10,489,868 of record CM059301.1, read on the forward strand.
TTTAACTATAGACTGGGCTACTTTGGAACATCAATTCTATTTGGACACCAGTCATTCCAATGCTGTACATTTTCACAAGCGTGAAGATTTTTTGGGGTTGCTTTTTTAATGTTTTAGTGCGTCCTGTTCTAAAAAGTAACAGACTAAACGTTCTCTACTGGTTGGACCTTTTTCTGACAAGCACATTCCATCAGTGGAAATCTGAAACATCGTTGATGTCCAAATAATAAGCAGGATACACTGATTAGAATGGAACTCTGAAATGTTCTTTATGGAGTTTTCAAAATGCCATCTTCTAATTTGAAGAACGAAAGCGATGATGGAATCTATTTCGACTCACTCAATGCGTCTTTTACGGACCAAACACTGCCAAACATCAGCAACACGACCTGCAGGAACATTGACATGGATGCTCAGATTATCGGGGTTGGAGTCTTTTTGTCTGCGTTTATATTGGCGGCAATTGTGGGGAACATTTTGGTTATTCTTTCTGTGTTGTGCAATAGACATTTGCAGACTGTGACAAACTTTTTTATTGTCAACCTGGCCATTGCAGATTTGCTGTTGAGCATTATCGTGCTGCCCTTTTCTGCGTCTTTGGAGGTCCTGGGATGCTGGGTTTTTGGTCGGATCTTCTGTAACATCTGGGCAGCTGTGGACGTGCTGTGCTGCACCGCGTCTATCCTCAGTCTCTGTATCATCTCCATAGATAGGTACATCGGCGTGAAATACTGCTTAAAATACCCCACCATCATGACCGAGAAGAAAGCAGGGGTGATTTTGGTGGTGGTGTGGGTGTCTTCCATGGTCATCTCCATAGGACCCCTGCTGGGATGGAAGGAACCGCCGCCTTTGGACGAGAGCATCTGCAGCATCACTGAAGAGCCCGGTTATGCGCTCTTTTCCTCTCTTTTTTCTTTCTACCTGCCGCTCATGGTCATCCTAGTCATGTATTTCAGAGTGTATGTGGTGGCCCGAAGGACTACCAAGAGTTTAGAGGCGGGGGTCAAACGAGAGAGAAGTAAGTCGATGGAAGTGGTGCTCCGGATACACTGCCGGAGTGTCCTGGAGGACAAAGCTAAGAATCACCCTTTCAGAAGTTCGCTGTCGGTGCGCTTGATGAAGTTCTCCAGAGAGAAAAAGGCTGCTAAAACTCTGGCTATCGTGGTTGGGATGTTCATTCTGTGTTGGTTACCGTTTTTCTTTGTTTTGCCACTGGGTAAGTAAGGCCATATGTATTCTTAAGTGTCGTTTCACGTGTTGTTTGTTTGTTTGTTTCATATTGGAATTGCTGGTTTAACATTTCTGCCCCCATCAACGTTTTGCGGATTACAAATATTTTGTGGATATAAGTGTGGAAGTTTAGGAGGATTGTTGTTTAATTTAACAAATTTGAGAAAAATCCATGTCTGTGAGTGCTATGGTGCATGACGTTGAAATGTGATGGCAATATAAAAAAAAACTGCGTGTGTTTAATTCTGCACAGGCCTATGAAATATGATATCATAGGCCTATCCCTCATCAAAGTGCTTCAGTGTAAGTGATTGTGCGCTTGACTCTGGCTCACTTTTACGCACTAAAAAGACGCTGCACTTTCAGACGATTGGAATAGAAATCAAGATCAGTCATGTAAAAGTTAACTGCACAGGTGAAGGGATCATCCGTTTTATTGTAATAAGACATATAAAGGCCATCCATACCTTTTGCATTCAGGAAGGGTAATGCTTAATTATTTAAATGATTCTTACAATTCGTACAGTCAGCTGTATGGAAATGCATGGCCGAGGCGGTTTTTTTATACACAGCACTGGTGGAACTACTTGTGCAAAGCTGGACTTATTGATGTCAAAACCTGTCCAACTGTGTATTGTGCGTGCTGAACATTGAACACGACCGAAAGTCAACGGCGCTATGACAGTAACACTACAGCAACACATGCCTGCATTCAGGTTATGCTGTTATACAAGTAGAGGAAGATACTAGCTTTAAAAGAGGCCAGAAAAGAGTTTTTTTATGTCACTGCTGTTGAGCTGAGGTTGACTCTTTATATACCCTCTCCCCTTGAATGTGAAATGGCTAAAGTACTCTTAATATGATGACGAGTGAATCCAACCACTCTAGCTGCTTAATTAGCATGGTGGAACATACACAGGTGAAGTGCTTAAAGACCACCAAGCGTCCTTGCCCAGCCAATGCTAATGATCAAACATTGGCTTTAAAGGGAAGATGGGGATGGATGCTGGGAGGCGTAGAGCAATGAAGTGCTGCTCCAATTATCTGTCAGTTAACGTGCTTCAACGAGGACAACCAGACCCCGGAGAGCCATAATGATGAAAACACATTGAACACACATCTATACACACGCTCATGTGCAGAGACACTCGCATGCGCAAACCCCTGCCCATAGAGAACATACAGCACCACATCCACTAATCAGCTGGTACTGTACACACAGGCATGACTGTAAAACACAAGATCATTGGTCACCGTTTCACTCAAAGGAGCAAACCCAATAGCGTTCTGATATCAGCATCATGTTCTTTTATACTGAACCAGTTACTAAAACCAGGCAAAGATATATGTGTAAAGGATTGGGAAAATAACATTCTCTGCTGCTGCATAGGTAGTTTAATAATCACATTGTGTGAGAGATTTAGATCATGTGCTTTCACAATTTTGTGGGGGGGGGGGGGGGGGGGGACTGACAGTATGTACATTGGAGATTACTCTTAAATTACATCAAATACATAACATTAAACTAACTAACTTAACTAGCAATACCATTGATAATTAAATTACATCAAGTGTTAGTGGTGGGATAGCCCATAATCACCAACAACAAAAATGTACAGTATATGGCAGTTTTTATTTATTTATTATGTAGTATGTCACTTTCCAATATATTCAACTAATGTGCATCATCATTCTGATAGAAGCCAGTCATTTATTTTACCCCATTATAACAGCAGACCTTCATTGTACACACAAGACTTTTCACAATCACCCAAAGCTTCTTTCTCGTTCCAAGTCTCCAGTCCTTTATTGTGATTGCCTGCACCAAGCATGACTGTTGGCTCAGCTGATAGTATCTCCTGGCCCTCTTTCAGAAGGCACTCAGAGACGTGTGCTAGGCGATATACTCCACCCCACCCCACCCCTCCCTTCCTCCAGACCTCCAGTTTGTCCCTTCCTCTCCTAAAATACCCAGTACTCTCTCTACATCTCCCCCACACCTACTCCCCTACTCCCCCACATCTCTTCCTATATGGCCTTGCCGCAATAGCCTAAAATGTTCAGTCCATTAAGTTAAGCTATTGCAAACCTCTCTACCCTCCCCTCCTACTCCAATGATCTAAATCTCCAGTGCCCCAATTATAGCAGTGATTGCCATTATAACAGCACTGCAGAGACAAACTCAAGACAGGAGAAGGAAAGACATACAGAGAAAGTGAGAAGAAGTAAGCAGGATTGTACGTATAAAAACTGAGGACCTCTTTACCATCCTCCCTCCCCCTCGTCCCTTTTTCCCCTCGTGGCTGTTGAGTTTCAGATGGAAAATCTCTTTAAACAGTTGAAGCAGCCTTCACTGTGGGAAAAGGCCTGGGTACTTTGATCAACCAGTGATCAAACCACCCAAAGCACCCTTCACTTGTCTCGGTGAAGACAGGTTTTGCCACGAGCAAAACACAAAGGAGCATTTTTCAAATAGCTCAAATGAATTAACCATCAACATGATGCAAACACAAGGTCAATCCAAGAGTGGTTTTTAGTTTTAGTTAAACACTTGCTCCGTCATAGGAAAGCATTTTTCTATGTCATTCTATGACAGCAGTGACACAGTAAGCTTTTACTTTAGGTTAGTCTCCATAAACTTTTTTTTTGCGTGAGGTGTTACTGTGATCACATTACGACAGACTTGAGACAAGCTGACAGCAGAAGACAAAGTTAATGAGCCATCAAGCTTAGCACCTTCTTCCACGAAACACTCAGTCAAAAGTTGTTTCCAAAGCAGAAACAATAAGAAAATTATCAATTAAATTCCTACAGAACAGCATCTGCCCCCTAATGATAAACCAACTCCAGAGGAAGTCATGCGAAGCATCAAGTGACTGAAGGTTAGATAAACTGTGTCACGCAGTGCCCTGGAGGCAAGACAAATATGAATTAAAGCAATTTTGTTACTAAAACTTAGCCATGCTAAAATGTTCCAGAGGTGCTGGTTTGGTTGATACAAATGACGTCTCTGATGCAGTTTGCAGGACCTGAACCCAATTCCACCTGTGAGGGAGCTGCATTCATGCTCCTTGCAAACTTTAGCATGGAGCGGAACAAACTGCACTGCCCCGCTAATATGTTTTCAGCTTAAATCCCGTACCACAGCGAACAGCCCCAAACTGCTACACTAGGACTTACAGGGAAAGAAGGTTAAGCTGGAGGAAAAGGAAATAATTACCTCTGAATAACAAGGCAGATGTTATCTTTAAAATCACTTTTTTTCTCTTCTCATTCTCCACAGAATGCTGTGCTTTGCCAGAAGTGAGAGGGAAACTACCAGTTATTACTGCAGTAATAGTTAAAAAAAACATATTGCCTGCCAGGGCATGGATTCGATTTCAACGTAAGAAGGCTTGACAATTACTTTCATTTAAATAGTGGCCATCTTAAAAAATATAGAAAATAATCGGTTTTATTGAAGAAAGGTTTTATCCTCCTTCTAGTTCTTGTCACCAAAGCTGGCTCAGAAGCTCTCCTGCGTTTTATCATAGCAGCAATTAATGAAATGGAAGGAATGAGTCTCACGTCTGTAATTATCCAGCCAAATGGGTGGATATTCATACAGACTTGACAATGACTAAGTGAAATGTCAGTTTCCATTGAGGCAGTCGGTTGTCCTCTTGGCATTTACTGACGACAGCAAGTCTTTCCTGTCTAGTCAGGCATGCCTGTGGGGCAAATGCCACCAACACGGCTGTGGTCTCTTGGCGATATAGAGGAAGCTGCTGTTGCCGGTTGTCCCACAGAGTTAAAAGGGAATGCCCAATCAGAGTTGCTATTTGTAGCGATTCATCAAACCACTTTCTTAGAATGTCAAGAATCCTCCACTGTGCTGTTGTCTGCCTCGGCTCTACAGACATCCATTTTTCTCATCTGAACCCACCGATTATCAGTGAGGGCCCCAGCCCTCAGGACTCATAGTCACTGATGATGTCAACGCACCAATGAGAATTAATATGAACATTAATACAAAACTAACGATGTTCAGGTGTTACAGAGCTTTCAACTGGAGCAACTAAAAATAAATAGAAACAGGGTGTCAAAAAGTTCAGTCAAAACGTCGCGCCGCACCATGTTGTTTACATCCGGTTAGGATATTCCAACAGAAAACAAGGCAATCAAACTGCTTTTAGTCGCGTCACTCGCGTCCAGTCGTTTGCGTCGCATCCAGTTAGAACACTGTGTTAGCTGGAGAGATATATGAAAGTCAAGGAGCTATGACTCATCCTGCCCAGCCTCTCAGAAGAATACAAATCCATCTTAAGATGAAAAGGAGGGGGCAAAAAGGGGTCGTTTGTGTTCATACAAATCCACACATTTATGGACAGGGATTGAGGTTGAGGTTGTGTGTAGAGTACACATGAAAAACACAACAAAAAAACATGAGGGAGGAGGACGAGCGGTGACCTCTTTAACAGTGTAATCTCCAAGCCCAGGACAGAGTTCATGATGAGCGAACAAAACACAGAATGTACCCTAACAAGCACTGGCGAACAAACGTCCCCCACCCTAGTTTTAACATTTTCTGTCTCCAAAGGTCCCAAACTTCCTGCTCTCTCGGTGAGTTCCATTACCCATGGGTCCTTAAAGAACTATCCTTTCATCTCCAAGACCAAATTACAGCCAATTACCTCCTCCCTGGCCTGCAGAAGGCCATTGTGATACATGGTCACATCATTAATAGTATCAAACACCCTCCTACTTTCTCTTACCCTGCCTGCCTGTCCTTTCTCCCCGTGTGGGTGTCTTTCCTACTATTTATAATTATGGTACTCTGTTGAAAGTACCTCTGAACCAATGAAAGGTGGAAAATTGCAAGCACACATCTTTGAAGGGTATGTGTGTGAGAGTTAGTGTGTGGGGGAGAGTGCGAGAAAGGACAACTATCCTCTATTTGGTTTAGCACAGGGTTTACACTACGAGGGAGTTAATTTGATTTTTAAAAGTCCTGTTTTTAAAATGAAAAAACACTCTTGCACAGCAAAATAACCGTTTATATACACATTTTAACAACCAATCTTTCTCTCCATTTTGTAGGCTCTTTCTTCCCAGCCCTGAAGCCCTCTGACCTAGTATTTAAGGTGATCTTCTGGCTAGGCTACTTTAACAGCTGCATCAACCCAATCATCTACCCCTGCTCCAGTAAGGAGTTCCAGCGGGCCTTCACCCGCCTCCTGAGGTGTCAGTGTCAACAGCGCCAGAGAGTCCTGCGTCGCTTCTATGACCAGCGCTGGCGGACCGCTGTCAAGGGTGCCAGAAGTCGGGACCGCCCAGACGACTACCACCCCGGCTTCACTATCCACGAGTCGTGCCAGAACACTCACTACTATAAGGGTAAAGGTCGCCCAATAAGCTTCAAGGGGTGGAGTCTGTTTTCACCACTGGACAAGTCCTCTTTCCAGCTCAGGGAGAAGATGAACAACCTGTCTAATAAGATCAAGGGGGGCACGGTCAAAGGGACCACGCCCGCGATGGGGCGGGCTGAGATTGACACCGTCTCCATGGGGATTTTCAACGACTGTGCCGAGCAGAGTAGCTACCAGATCTATGACCTGTCCGAGTGTTATGGTTTAAAGGAGACTGATATTTAGAGACTTGAAATTGCCGTCCAATGATTTCTCACCTACGGGGCCATGTGACTAACAGGAAACCTGCTGAGGAAATATGTCCACTGTAAAGAATTTTCACAGTCATTGTCATCAAAGGGTTTCAACCAGTTTCTGAAAATAGTCTCTTTGATCTCTCAATCTCTCAAAACATAGATTGGTCCAAAATATGATCTCAACCTCTAATGACTGTCACAAGAGGATTTTTCTTTTTTAGAAGGAAGGACGCTTCCACTCTGAGGAAAATACTTAATTAAAACCAACCTTGAAATGAGATGAGCCCTGTTGAAGTCACGTTAAAAACGTGTGTTAACGTCTGTCTCTGGTCAACTTGAGAACCTCTCACTTTTGAGAAGAATGTAGTGTCCTGCAGTGACTCTGAATTTCATGTATTTTCAGTCTTAATATCAACTAGCTATAAAAGCAAGCAGAACCCCAAAGACTTCACTTCTGATGCTCAATTTACGAATTATTGATTGGCAGGAAGACAAATGAGACCTTCAATGTTAAGTATTATATTTGCAGATGAACTTTTGGACATTTTTCTTTGGTTTAAAATCTGACTCTTAACCATGGAAACTGATAATGCAGTAACTAGAGAGACTGAACAGGGACATCCTGAAGTGGGCTGTCCATTACATAGGAATTTTTACGTTTAAAAGGGCACATGTTGAGCACTTCAGACAAACTGAATCATTATTGACTCACTGTTCTTTTACCCGTGACCCCTAACGGGAATAAGCGGAAGAAAATGAATGAATTTATTTTACCCGAGTTGGCGATATCAAAAATCTGACGAAAGGTAATTTGCCTTTGAAAGGACTGCTGCTGAGCTAAAACCATGAACCCCCTTCAGCTGTCTCAGTTGCTTTGCCCCCTCTTCCTCCCAAAAAAATGTTTATTGTTTGTACTTGATGATGTCTGTCACTGTCCAAAATAAAAAAGGGAAATAACGATTTTGTATTTACTCTGTATCCCATTGATACAATGTTGATTGTTGACAATGTTGATTCATAAAATTACAAAAACAACAACAAAAAAACTAACCCATATTACGGAATCAGCCATTCAATATTATTATTACGGCAAAATTATTAGCACATACCTTTCATTCCCAGCAGATGTCACTATTGATGGTGACTGAAAAATGTAAGAATTCATCCGTATTTATAATGTATCGCCACACGATATTGATTGACGATAATGGAAATGTTTGCTAACAACTGCACTTCCACAAAAGTATGAGATTACTCTGTCTTCGTGGGTTGTCTGCTCATAAATATTAAAACAAAGAGATGTGCACTGCGAAAGTCAAAGATAAATCACAGTCTGAAGTATGACTCAAAGGTTGTGTCGCTGCCAAATTCTGAACTGAAACACAAATGTCAGCTTAGAGTCTCTGAACCGTCTGTCCTTCTCTAGTTTTCTCTTCCTCAGTCTCTCTCTTTAGGCCTATATCTTTGAAATTTTACTTTTCTAAATTAAGTTATTGTGTTTTTAAAAGGTATTTAAATCACCGAACCAAACTCGACTGAGAAAATAAATGTACGTTCAGCGTTTTTGTTGACATAAATATCCAACATATGACGACAAACAAATGTGAACATTTTTGACTTTAGGAGTTGATTTAGTTCAGCCAGTTGGTTGTTTTTGGCGAGAATTGCAGAAGCTCTGTGCTGTTGTTCATGACAGTATGTTCTTCTATTTACGTAGATAATTTTTCGAAACGCAATTCATGCAATTAATTAGGCTCCATCCATTAAACATAGACATGACTGAAAACGTCAGTTTAAGAGGTCCGCCTCAAGATATCTGAACAGAAAGAGGTGCGACAAAATCCCGTAATCAGGCAAGGAGCCAAGTTAACAAACAAGGAAACTGTGGTACAGAGGCCTGCTCACCTCGCATCGACAGGTGCAAGTGGGGTCTGCTTTGAGTTGTGTTGTTCAAAGTGTTACGAGATAATCTCTTTTGGGTTCTAGATGAAACCAAACTCTCGCATTCATTATTGTCAAGGCAGCACTTAAAAATACTATCCACGTCCTTTTCCTCTTTCCAAAAAACCCAATGCATGCTGCGTGATCGTTATCGTTCGATTAATTACACACAACGAGAGAGGCTGAGAATAGTTGTTCTCGCTACATTCCTACCAGACATTTCCAGCTGCGATCTGTTGAAGCTGAAGTCCTTTTGCATTTGAACAGGTGGAGGTGGAGCTCCACTGATGTAGAATCAATGCTGAGAAACTTCTTTTGATTCAACTTTCTCCTCTGTCTCTACCATCGTACTCATAGGAGGAATTAATTTAAGGAATCAATATCTGCAATTTGTTGATTTGAAAATGTGTGTGGTGGGGATGTACATTTCTGGCTGCTAGGATGTCTGCTGAATAGAGTGTGCTTCCTTTTGCAGAATGAATAATCCACCTGTGATGTGCACCTCCTGTAAAATGGTGTGTGTGTGTGTGTGTGTGTGTGTGTGTGTGTGTGTGTGTGTGTGTGTGTGTGTGTGTGTGTGTGTGTGTGTGTGTGTGTGTGTGTGTGTGCGTGTGAGTGTAGGCCTACACACAAAGCACATGATTAAAGCTGTCATTCTGTCTGACTCCTGGTTTGGTTTTTTGGTATATTTTTCATGGCTGTTTTCTTAGCCATCTTAGATTTTTGTTGTTGATTCTTTTTGTTTTATTTTGTGATCTGTTTTTATGCTCTTTCAAAAGGTGTGTGTGCTATGCAGATAAGAAGTTTCACTTGTATTTCCGTAGAAGTTTAGAGAGGACATCTTCAAACCATTGCATTTCCTTCCTCTTCGGCACATTGTTATCAACATCTTTTTTAATGCCTTGCTCTCTCTCATTTACACACACACACACACACACACACACACACACACACACACACACACACACACACACACACACACACACACACACACACACACACACACACACACACACACACACACACACACACACACACACACATTCTGGCACTGTGTCCTGAGGTTCATTCGCTCCCATATTATTCTTACTTGGCATGGCTGGACGCACTGGTGCCAGTGTGTGACCCTGTCTGTTCAGCTAAAGGCACTAATCATTTCCTAAGCACAGTTTAATCAAAACAGAACCATATTTCACATTCTATTTTTGCTCCAGCTATTTCCGACATCAAACATAGCCTTGTAATCATGTTGTGAGGACAACTAAAACAATCACAGCTTGTGATACAAACACAAAAAATGTGTGCATAGGCAGCTAAGTTGTTGGCTAATTTAGGGCAATAAAGCCTCACAGTTCTGTTGGATCTAAAGCCAATTTGCTTGTTGTTTAAAGTAAAAGCTTCCAACTTCAGTCGAAATCCAGGAAGTGCTCTGTACAATGATGACCTAGACCGAGTATCTTCATTCAATTCAAGGTTATACTTTTTTCTATAGGCCTACATGTTCATAATTTCAGTACATAAAGAATACACAATGTGCCTGGAACAGTAGCAGCTCTTTCAATACAAAGTGTAAACAACCAGATATTACATGTATTTATTTTGAAACATTGAGGCTTTTATACAAAGCAAAACTGACATTTTATTTATTTATAAAGCTAGAACAACATTTATTTTAGGGCATTCACATTTTTGCACTGGCAACGCTGAGCCAATTTGTGTGTTTATTTGCACGCTGTCGTTTGGGCTTCTGAGGTTTCCATTCTGTTCATTTCCACCTTTTTACCCATCAAACAGAATGTTTTCCTAACTTTAAAGTTAAAAGTGGAAATAATATTTGTAAGAGAAACATCTGTAGCTAAAGATTGTTTTGGTTTCCCTGAAATCATATTCAGTACTGTGAACTGCATTTAAACAATGTTGGTTAACTTTAGATTTTTTTATTTTAATACATAGTTCTTTGCCCTATTAGCTATCAGTGCGTTCGTTGGCATTTCTCCTAGAGTGTGATAGGTCCATACCGGCTGAAGTCTCAGGCAGGCAGAGTTTACAGCCCATAATCATAAGGAACGCCCTCCGAAAGGAGCGATTGAAGAACCCGTAGAGGAAGGGATTGAGGGAGGAGTTGACGTAGCCCAGCCAAAGGAAGATGTCCCAGATCACCTCGGCAGTGGAGTAGTTGATGAATGGATCCACGATGTTGAGCGTGAAGAAGGGCAGCCAGAAGAGGAGGAAGACTCCCATGATGATCCCCAGGGTCTTAGCAGCCTTCTTCTCCCTCCCCATGGAGTTGCGTTGCCTCTGATTGTTGCTGGATTCCTTGCCCACTCCAGATGCCATCTGGCTCTCCATGGCGCTGATCTGCATGGCCTGCCTCTTGGCTGCCTTGTAGATCTTCCAGTAGGCCACGAGCATGATGGCCATGGGGAGGTAGAAGGCCACCAGGGAAGCCATAACAGCGTACATGCGGTTCACCAGGAAGATGCACACGTCAGGTGGGAGGGGGATGTCCACGCCGATCATGTTGAGACCCAGCATGATGGGGCCGAAGGAGATGAGGATAGGCACTGCCCAGCATATCACGATGAGCGTCACAACACGGCTCTGGGACATCTTAAAGCAATACACCAGCGGGTTGCAGATAGCGTAGTAGCGGTCGAAGGCGATGCAGCTGAGGTGAAATATCGAGGCAGTGCAGAGCATGACGTCCAGACTGGTGTGGAGCTGGCAGAAGAGGGCACCGAACAGCCAGCAGCCGTCCACTGTCCGCACCATGCTGTAGGGCATGACTAACAAGCCCACCAGACAGTCAGCCACAGCTAGCGACATCACAAAGGAGTTAGTGGGCGACTGAAGCTGCTTGAAGTAGGCAATGGCGAGCACAACCATGAAGTTGCCCACCACTGTCAAGACGATGCCCACTGTGAGGAAGGCGTACAGTGTCACTCGGAGGGCCCGGTGTCTTGACCGGCCGCACAAGTTCGAGTCACTCAGAAGAGAAGCATTACCTTCCCCCAGCCATCCCAGGCTACTGTTATCCATAGCTTGATCTGGATCTGTCGAAAACACAAGGAAGTACACATACTCATTAGTGAGGCCTTTGGCCTTAAGAAGCAGTTGGTCATCGGTTTCCTAAGTAACACCGTTTGTCTAAAAAGCCTCATCAACGTTTATTTGGACGCTAAAGGAACCTTAACCTAAAAAAAACATGCAAACCAGCCAGAAATTGGTCCAAGACAAAGTTCCAAGATACTTCCTCATTCGGTAATACCCAGTATGTGTGTTTTAGCTTGATGTATGAGCAGCATGCGGTTATCTAGCCTTTGGCTCGATGGTGCTCAACCCTAACTCTGAAATCTATCCATGGCCTTCACTGAACTCAGTGAGAAAAACCAGAGCTCCTCTAGAGTTTATTTACACACCTCACTAACATGGATGACAAACAAAAATCTAGAGAGCTTCATGGTTCATAAGGACTTGGAGGAGGTTGCTGGTGGCAGTCCTTTTGAATATTGACACCCATAATAAAGATATTTGACCTGTTCCTGGATTGAGTCTCCCACAGGAAGACTAAATACATTCTCTCATGGGTAAGCTTGTCATTAGTACTCTTGGTGTAGAACTTGTCTGGCTCGCAACATCATGAAAAAGCATGATGAGCTCACCTAGAATCCATACCAGTCAGATGAGACCCTAACACAGGGGACCAGGTTCAATTCTGTTTCAGGCCATTTCCACGTGTCTACGCCACTCCCTCTCCCATATATTTCCTGACTATCTGTGTCCAACAAAGCCATATAAGGCCAAATCTGACAAATTAAAAAGGAATGACAAAACAAGGTTCTCCGAGCTGTTGCGACAGTGGGGTTGCTGTTGCACGCTACATGGATTCTTTAGATTTCTTCTGGGGAACGCTGTGATGACTCAGATTAGCGGAACAAGTGCAACTGTGTGATGTGTGATGGAAGCAGCTGGGGGTGGAGAGCTTAAATCAAAAACAGCATAGAAAGATGTTACACTTCAGTAAGAAGGGCTGTTAATGAGCACCGAAGGGACTGTGTGGTTGTGCAGAGACGTGGGTTTGGTAAAAACCCAAAAGTGAAGTGTGTCATTTGCGATCGCATGTCCACGTCAGTCATAGTCCTCGTAGCCATCGCCATCGTCAACATTCACCTCGTAATTGTGATAATCTTCATCTTTCTCACCCAAATGGTTGTGGTCTCTAAGCAGACTGCTCATTTTCTCCATGCAGGCAATCACACAACACTGCATCCATAGAAGTCTGCATGGTTTTCCAATTTCCCTCTGAATTCCTTTCTTCACACTTGCCAGGAAAAAATGACACAAAATCTGCCAAGAACACTGACCTTGTGGTCTAATGGCAGGTTGACCCAATTCTATCAGACACCTCACATCATCATTTCCACAAATATTTATACTGACACTGCATTTGCAAATCCACCCTCAACTAAGAGCCTACTAGCTCTGGATGTGTAATGACTTAAATAGAGCTCACAATGTGACACTCAGAAGGTCCATTTAAATGTGTGCACTGTGAAAGAGTCATATTTAGTCAGTAAATCACTAGGTTGTATTCAGAGAAAGTCTAGGTTGTATTCAGAGAAAGTCTCATGAAAAGTGTGAGGAAGTATGAGGGAAAGCCAGTCTCTCAGATGTGCTTGAGCTGAAAAGCTGGTCAGCTAGACAACAACTCTCTTAGTTTAAATGTCTTTGTTGTGTGAGATGAAATGATCAAAGTTGTCTGGGACAAAGGTTCAAAGGTCAGTATCTAATCTCAGAGGTCATCACAATGCTAGTAGAGAAAAATATGTGCTCTACTTCAAGCGTGTCAACGCCTCACTGACCCACCCCGTCTTCCCCTCCACTCTCACCCCAGATTCTGTTTGACCCACATTTTAACCTTTCCAATGCAGTGAAGGAGAGATTGTTAAGAACAAGCTGTGCAGACACACACAAACACACAAATCCCTGTCATGGAGGGACATCAATGCTCAAACCATGTGTAACTGTTGTTTGAGCTTAGAGTGATCTTTTTGTGTGTGCGTGTCTCTATGCAGCTGCCGATATGGATGGACAGACGTCTATCTGATTGTCTACATCTGGACATCTGACTTAACCTGAATAGAAAAAGGTGAATCTATCAAATCTAACACACTGAAATAAAATGAAATGTTCCTGACCCCAATCTCTGCGTTCAACAGTCGCAGAGATTGGGTGTCTACAACTGTTGGACAATCGAAAACAAACACAGTAGCTGGTCTGGCTGACAATGTCCTTTCTTCTTTCAAGTTCACTTATCTTATTCTGAGAAGGACTAACAGCAAACACTTCCAGTGTTCTGCTCCCAAAAAAGACTAAAGGATTGTCTGGAATAGCCGAATGGTTAGATTTGTTGAGTGTGTTTATTCATTCTTTCAAACCCCCCCCCCCACCACATTTTTTGATAATATCCAAAATAAGCAAATTATCTATCTGTGAGAGTCTATCTGGTGATTCATACAACTAGTAGACTCCAGCTATGTTTTGACTTCACTTTCTAAGAATTGGGAGCAGGGTCGTAGCCTGGGCTTGTTGCATATTTTTCAGTATTAAACTGTACAGTTCAGAATTTCCCGATATGTCATTTCCTGAGGGTAATATTACCAACTCTCTCCTTATCAACATGTTAGCATATGGCCTGAGAAAAAACTGGAAAAGTTTCAAGCCTTTTATTAAAAGTACTTATCACGACTGACTTGTGGAAATGTGTTTTTGAATGGTAATTCCATATGGTGCTGAAAATGTGCAGATAAGTAATTAATCTACGTCCATGTGGAGTATGTGTTTGCCTGGTGCATGTGATTGTAGAGATAAATACTGGAGCTGGTATCAATGTTAAATGTTTGACTCAAACAAAGCAAGACAAAGACAACAAAATGAATGGTGAACATATGATGGACACGCAGAACAACACACAACTTGGCTATACCTTTTTACAGCCAACTTTAAGACTAATACTCGAGACTAATACTCTAGTTAAAAATTAATAATTTATTTAAAATAAACACCCATTAAGTTATTTCCATCCATGAACAATACAGTCCGCTTGATCTTAGAATATTGGTTTTCCATCATACAGTGAAAAGTAAACAGATTTTAACCCCTGAGAACAAAACAGTACAAACACAATGAAAAATACAGTACTAACCTATGAATGAGTGAAGGTCCACATCTCCTTTCCCCAAACTTCAAAGCACAGGTGTATGAGCTCCTTCTCTCTCTCCGTTTGAGATGGAGAGAAATATGGGAACATGAGAAAGACTGAGCAGGGGTCTTTAATGAATGCATGCAACACTAATCACGTGAAACTAGGAACGGGCGTTTGTTATCGAGGGGAGGGGGATATACAAATGTGTGTGTGAGTGGTGTGTGTGTGGGTGTGTGTGTGTGAATGTGAGTGAGACGGTGAAAGGATACACAAGGTTTGGTATTTTAACGTTAATTCCAGCATCGTTAGGCTTGTATAGAGCAAAGCTCCCATAGTCATGCGTTATTTCATTACTGACTGCAGCAACATGCTACATAAAAGCCATCAAACAGAAATGCAATACTGTCCCTTTAAAGTAAAGCCCATCTACCCCACTTCACGAATGGCTAATTATTCAGCCATCGTGGAGTCAAGAGAAGGAGATTAGAAGATTAATTGTCCTCAGATTTTTGGGGTGGAAGCCATCAATCTGAGTGCAAACCTGTTTGCTGCCTAGGGGCCACAGCACCAGCTTTGATCCACCAACATTCAATCTACTACAAAGCACCACTCTGGTAAATAAGGAATGCTATGTAGAAACGGCTGTGTCTATGGTGAGAGAGTCAGTTCAGAAAGAACTACTTCGGTTTTCATTTAGCCTCTATTGAGGGTTCTAACTAATCTGAAACGGATTCTTCGTGTGACCTTCCTTCTCTACAAACTGGGGACTTGTATTCTTCTCATTTGGGTGTAAGACAAACCAAATTTACACCAACACAGCACCATTCTGTGTAAATGGGGAGAGGGAAGGGTACTTGGACGGGTACTTGGACCCGCTGCAGTTCGCTTACCGACATGGAATCGGGGTGGGCGACGCATTGATCTTCCTGCTTTATCGTGCTCTCACCCACCTGGAGAGGCCTGGCAGCACTGTGAGGATTACATTCTTTGACTTCTCCAGCGCGTTCAACACCATTCAGCCAGTGCTTCTGAGGGACAAGCTGGTGCGGGCTGGTGTGGATGTACCCCTGGCCGACTGGACCCTGGACTACCTCACAAATAGACCCCCGTTTGTGAGAACCAGGGACGGTGTGTCTGATCTCCTGACCTGCAGTGTGGGGGCCCCACAGGGGACGGTGCTAGCGCCCTTCCTCTTCACTCTCTACACTGCTGACTTCAGACACAACTCGGAGGGCTGCATCCTGCTCAAGTTTTCCGATGACTCTGCCATCGTGGGCCTGATCAGCAACACGGAGTACAGGCAACTGACGCAGGACTTCGTAGACTGGTGTTAGCCGAACCACCTCCTCATCAACGCGGGCAAGACCAAGGAGATGGTGGTGGATTTCCGCAGACGCCGACCTTCCCCCCCACTGGTGAACATCCAGGGAATGGACATTGAGAGAGTGGAGTCCTATAAGTACCTGGATGTTCACCTGAACCACAAACTGGACTGGACTCACCACACTGACGCACTGTACAGGAAAGGTCAAAGCCGGCTCTTCTTCCTGAGGAGACTGAGGTCTTTCGGAGTGCAGGGGGCACCTCTAATGTATTTCTATGACTCAGTGGTGGCCTTAGCCATCATGTACAGTGTGGTCTGCTGGAGCAGCGGCATCGCTGAGAGGGAAAGGAAGAAGCTGGACAAAGTCATCAAGAAGTCCAGCTCAGTCCTGGGCTGCCCTCTGGACTCAGTGCAGGTGGTGGGTGACAGACGAGTCCTGGCAAAGCTGACAACTATGCTGGACCATGAGTCACACCTAATGCAGGACTCACTGTCCGTCCTGGACAGCAGCTTCAGCAATAATCACTGCTGTCCATAGCCACTATCATGTGCTACACCATTATCATTATTATAACTATTATCATCACTACCTCACCACCATGCAGTATTAGTCTTATTACTTCACTTATGTGCAATACTCGTGTTATATTCAATATTCTGTATTAAGTGCAATATTTTTCAAGTGTCTGTTGTTCAATAATCCCCCATGGTGGTTTTGTTGCTCCTATGCACAACGTGCAATATTCCCTGTGGTGGTCTTGTTGTTCATACGTACGTTACGTGCAATACCCTGTAATTCTCCTCAAGGGCAATAACTGTCTATATGTCTATTTAACTTACTTATTTCATTTATTTTTATACTGGACTTTATCGTGCCCCCCTATTGCTATTGTTATTATTGTTAAATTACCCTGCAACTCTGTGTGCTGTACTTCACCCTGCTGCTGTTGTGAACTGCAATTTCCACCCCTGGAGGACAAATAAAGCTTTATGTAATCTAATCTAATAATGAGGTACACGCTTGGGGATTCTACTCAGGGACAAGCATGTTCGCACGCTCATTCCCTTTCCTTCAAGACAAGAGTGCATCAGAGCCTGGCAAGATCGCTGGCTGTTCTGAACACCCAGAGCCTGTACCAGGGACCACTGCCTGTCCCTTTTTATTTTTTATACTGGACTTTATCGTGCCCCCCTATTGTTATTATTGTTATATTACCCTGCAATAACTGTCTATATGTCTATATGGCTACATAACATACTTATTTTTTTATTTTTTTATACTGGACTTTATCGTGCCCCCCCTATTGCTATTGTTATTATTGTTATATTACCCTGTAACTCTGTGTGCTTTACTTTACCCTGCTGCTGTTGTGAACAGCAATTTCCACCCCTGGAGGACAAATAAAGGTTTATCTAATCTAATCTAATACTGAGTTAAACGCTTGGGGATTCTACTCAGGGACAAGCATGTTCGCACGCTCATTCCCTTTCCTTCAAGACAAGAGTGCATCAGAGCCTGGCAAGATCGCTGGCTGTTCTGAACACCCAGAGCCCGTACCAGGGACCACTGCCTGTCCCTCAAGAGCAGCCAGATTGCATGTAATTAAACATGGGGGGATTTTTTAATGAGGCTGAGATAAAAGACTGGGGCTCGACTAGTGTGTTTCCAGACCAGTCATTCATATGTGTAATGCGAGTGTGGAGAAGCAATGAAAATGACAGGGGCTCCACATCTGCGCTTTTGTTCCCAAAACATTGTTTTTTTTTTAAAAGAAAGAACGAGGAGGGGGTGGATTCCTGGGTGATGCGTTACATTAACTCAAGGGGCAATCATGAGTGCAGGTTTAATGGGGAACATGATCACGCATATAATTAGTGGCTGAGACCAAATGTTGGCTGTTAACAGATGAAACATGTTTTGAATGGTTTTTCATCTTCGGCTGCAGGGGAATTGGTTGCAGATGATGATTAAATAATGTAAACTGCTTACCTCAATTAATACGAAAATATATTTTCAGTTTTTTGAACTTTTTTGCCGTCATCGGGTGTCTGACCTATGAGGAAACAGGACAGAGTTGCATGACATGACAGAAATATACAGTTTTTCAACTAAATTTAATATCCACTTCCCTCTCTTATGCCAGGTCCTCCCCCCAACCCATTGTTTGTCAAGTTCAAAAAGGATGATTCCAGACCTACCATTTAATCTCCTTTAACACCACAGAATCAACAAATTACCTCAAATTTGAAGAGTAAACACACCTTTTAGGTTTAGCGTGTTTGCAGGATGTCCAGATATATAGTCCTTCAGGGCAGACAAATGACTTGCCTCTGCTGCTACGAAGTCCCGGACTCAACAATGGCTGGGTTAGCAGTAACCAGGCAAGCATCAATACTGAAGGGCAAGGCACAGATCCAGCTTTCACAAACCATTAAACATGTTCCTGGTTACATGCACTGGTGTTAAGTGCCCCCCCCCCCCCCACGGCCTCACTTCTGCTCTTTAAGCTCATATTGATTTCTTTATGTACAGTGTGAGGTCACAGAACATAACATTAAGCGTGTACAATTTTCCACATCAATGCCTGTAGTGTTTATTATATTGTCTTTATCTTATCGTCTATCTATCCAAGCAACATATGTGTTTACTGTTACACAGCTTGTCTGAAACAGGCTAACAGGCTAACTGACCCTAGCTCAGGTGTTAGCAACCCGCGGTTCTGGAGTGGCTCCTTGCCGCTTTGTCTTTCAAAAGGAACACCTCTTATATTGGAGATTGATGTGATACAGTGACAATAACATAATTATATAAGCAGGGATGGCTTTTGCTGCGAGTTTTGGATCCAGTTTGAAAGTGCATCTTATTGAAGTATGCATGTTCGTTCATTGATTTGATGTAGGCTACAGCCAAAACTGTAGCTTGTAACCTGATGAACGGCTAATGCACAAAATGCCATCGTAGCCCTGGACAATCGTTTCTTCCTGGTTCAGCCAGGTCATTACAATATTACACACGTATAATGTTATCTTTATTTTAGGGGTCAAATGGCTTTACGGCTCCAGATACATTTTATTTCCTGGGAGACGGGCTAAAATGTCTCTTTTGATAAGGTAGGTTGCCAACCCCTGTCTTAGATAAACACATGAGGAAATGTCATATTGGATAACACAAAATGGAAGTCTACTAAAAGTAATATTTATAAGTACCAGTGGAATACATTATCACCTTTTCGCAATGTCTTGGAACCAGTCTGTTTCTGCATAATATCCCTTAATTGCTTCTTTTGGCTTATTACAGTAACTAATTAAATATTCATGCGTTATTAAGGCTTAATTAAATCCCCTTTGCGTTTTTGAAATTGAGGTTGCTTTAAAAGAACACTTTTGAACATATATAAAAAGCAGTGTTCTTCATGAAAATCTTCAAATGATAACCTAAAGTATAGCCAGGTCCGCTCCCCTACTGGGAGGGTGAGCAACCTTTCAAGTTCAATTTTCCAACCTTTTACTCTTTTATTTCCGTTTCTGTCCGCAAAAAGGAAAGGGTGATGTTTTGTAACTTCTCAAAAGGAAGTGAAATTATGATGCATCATCTACAGAATCGTTACAGCAATCAGCCTCTGATAGCACCAATTTACGCCATAATAGCAAATAGCTCCTAATGTATGATAATGGTAATTGGTTTACATGTTTTCCTATCAGGTAGGTATTCTTGCATATTTGGCTAACGGCTAATTTAATGGCACACTTTCTCTGTCTCTCACACACACACACACACACACACACACACACACACACACACACGCACAGCGTACACTCACACAGACTTGTATAAACAAGTACACACACACACTAACAGACAGAATTGAGGAGGAGGCTGCTGTCTCAGATCCTCTCCCTGGAGTCTCTGCTGTGGTTGTGATTACAGCTTTATTTAGAACCCAGCTTAAAACAACTGTGATTGTGGACCTTGACATGCAGTTGTAAGGAAGTTGGCACAAGCAGTGTATCACACTTGTTTGTGTGCGTGGGTTTGCGCACGTTTGAAATGTCTGCATTTTTGTTTGTCTCACCCCCTGTGTGTGTTTGTGTGGGTGTTGTGTGTGTGTGTGTTGTGTGTGTGTTGTGTTTCCCCAGCCTCCACATGCAGTAAAGCTGCTTTCAGTGTTGAAGAGCATGGCCCACAGGAACGGACCTGACGCCTTCTTTAGCTTTCCTGGGAAGAGTGCTGCTGTGAGTATATCACACACGCACGCACGCACACACACACACACACACACACACACACACACACACACACACACACACACACACACATAATCACCTGTGTAAGCCATACAGCGCCTTATGCAATACTTGATCCAGCCAGACCACCAGTCATCCAATCAGCCTCCCCACCAGACAGCCAGCCAGCCAGCGGACTCATGTGAGCTTGTGTTTGAGAGGGAACATGCTGTCCAAGTCTCCAGGGAACCATCTCTCCTCTTCCAGACACCCAGCTGATACCTTCCGCTCCCCCACAGGGGGGTTCTTGTTGTTTTGATAGTAGTGGAGTCCCTTGTTCTAGATCCTGTCTGGGAAACCCCTCTGGGAGGGCGTGATCTCATGAGCTGTTCACCGTGACCTCTGTTAAAAGCTTTCAACCTTTAGCTTTGAACCGCTTGTCTGTGTTCAGCTCCTTTAACTTGCACAGGTGGTGCAGAGTCCTCCCTCTGGGCTTGAGGACTGGGAAGTGTGTGTGTGTTTGTGTGCATGCGCATGTGCTTGTGTGTGTGTGCTGCACGCAAGCCTTCACCTTCCTGTGTGACTTCCTCAGGAGGCAGGAAGCCCTGGGAGGATGCACACACACACACACACACACACACAGTAAACACCAAGCTAAACAACACTATGTAAGCTGAGGTTATTCCATAGCTGACAAATCCACCAAAGATGCTTCCTTTGGCAGCTGTTGGTTGAAGCATCTTCTACCCCCAACCCACCGCTCTATCCCCCCATTAGTTGTGATTGTGCTCGGCAGGTATGGCCATTAAGCAGTGGAGGGGTGAATAGAAATGACAGAGACCTCATGACTGTATCTTTATCAGTTATTTTCCCATACAGACAGAGTACTTGTGGTCTTCCAGTTGTAAAAGGATCTTATGTGATCTGCACAACTCGACTCGAGGGGCAATGATCGTGTCCCCAATTAAACAGTAACAAGGCATCTTAAGACCCACTGCACCTGCCACACAGGGGACTGCAGCGTTTAGGAATCATTAAGAGCAATTTTGGAATCATTTGTTGTGATTTTGAAATGCATGTTGGTTTATGGTTGTACCTTGTAGCCGTCGTGGTTGTCAGAGTAGGTATACAAGTCATTCAGTACATTCACCACCTGATGGAGAGAAGCTATTTTCAGACCTGCTCGACCCACGAAGCTCAGTTGTGCGGACGCACGGGAGCTGCATATCCATTTTGTCACGCAAATGCGAACACACACATACACAATCACACACACACACACACACACACACACACACACACACACAAATAAAACCAGGAGGCGTCAAACATTTTCCATTGGGATGAAAGCAGCTGAGAGAGACCTGCTTAAAATAAAGCTGGCAATAAGGTGTTATTTCCACACCGTGTTTGACAACACTGCACCCTGACTGGACACCATAAGTCATGGCTGTCTGTGCTCACTAGGGGAATTTCACAGCATGCACATTCAACACATACCAGCGCCTGTCACCTAATAATGCCATTTGTGCCCAAGAGGGTATCGTGACACCCGCTACATCGCTTTTCCCACACTGCACAAAGCTGGATTGTAGAGGTATGGATTAGTGGGTAGAGTATATCACTGCATATCAAGAGGTGAAGTATTCGATTCCCCTCTATATATTGATTTGGCTTCAAGTGGCTCCTAAATGAATATATTATTTATTCATTGCTCGCATCGTGTGGTTGGTTCAAATCAGAGATGAACAGCAATGGAACAATTCCTCGTCATGGGAGATTTGAGTCATGGCTTTGAGGACCTTCTATCTCCATCGAGACACTGATTGTAATGTTCTATGCAAACCTCTCCTCAGTTTCAAAACAAGTGGACACTCAAACTGTTATCTGTTATGGGGGCCCTGGAAACTTGGAGAGGATTCACCATGCAGGAGGAGGCCATACCACGGTGGAGTCCAATAAAGCATGAATAAGTATGGATCTTGACTGTTACTGCATCAGAATTTAACTACTTAGGAGCTAAAGAAACCGTTCCCTTTCTAGATCTACCATGACCAAAATGCCACAGTACTTTGTTGTGCTTTCGTATCCTACTTAGCTTGTCAGAGAGGTCAGAGGTCATCTGGATCACCTGCACGGGTGTGAGACAGGCAGACATGGCAGCGAAGCCCTCCACGTTGCTGAAATAGATGGTGACACGGTCGTGGGTCTCCGCCCTCACTGTCTTCCCAGCAATCAGCTGCACGGTGACAGACCTATAAATAAAAGGCAGGGAGTCACAACACAGGGCACCTATGGAAGCTATGTCCTAGTAGGATCACAGAAGCTATGCAGGGAGTTTTAATGGAGATGGCTTGTCGCTCTGATGTCTGATGTATATATTTATATACAGGTTTGTATTACCATTTTCACTGCTAGGTATATGAGAAATGCAGAAGTGGCACGAATAGATATTATAGACTGACAGGCAGACAGAGAGGCAGACAGACAGTCAGACAAACATGCAGACAGGTTGACAAGCAGGCAGGTTGATAGACAGACAGACCGATAGAAAGACAGACAGACAGAGGGACAGGCAGGTTGACAGGCAGGCTGATAGACAGACAGACCGATAGAAAGACAGACAAAGGGACAGGCAGGTTGACAGGCAGGCTGATAGACAGACAGGCTGCCGAAACAGAGGGAGGTATTAAGCCTGTCTTTCAGCCTACTTGAATACATCAAGCCTAGTCTGCATCTACTCGGGGGGGTTGGAGGGACACAAATAAAAAGCTTCAACAGCCACTTATGCCAACACACACAGGCAAGTTCGTTACCGTAGCAACATCTGGGTGAGCAGGCCCTCGGCGCTCCTTTTCTCCTCCAGCGACCGGCCTGTGCGCTCGTTCACCACCTCCTCCAGACTGGTGGCGTACTGCTCCAGACGACTCGGCAGGTTGTCCAGGATGCTCTCCCCCCTGGGAGGGCCAGAGGGAGGGGGAGAGAGACAAGGAAGGGTAGATAGAGAAGAGGGTAGATAGAGGGGGAGAGAAAGGGGGGAGTTAGAGAGGGAAAGGGTGGATGTGGAAGCCGAAATGGGGCAAATAAATGGAGAGAGGGACGATTGAGGTTGATAGAATAAGGAAAGGAATGGCAAGATGGGAGGTAAGAGGTGAGAAGGGTGGAAAAGGATGGCCAGATATGGAGCTCCACACATATGTTTTGTTATTTGTTGTTTTCAGCAGAAAATACAGGATTCAACTGGTTCAAACACGCTGGAAGGTTTAGAAGGACACCTGGCTGCTGTAGAGGGGATTTGTTGCAGTCTTCGCTACATCCTTCAGTTTGGTTCCATCACTCTTCTCTATCTTCCCTCCCCCCCACCCTCTCCCCCTGTTAGAGCAGGATAAATTACTCTAGTGTTGTCAGGGGACAGACACAGCCTCCAGAGATTGGGGTGAACACTGCGCTGCATACTACCATCTCTCTCCCTCTTCTTCTTTCCCTCTCCCTTTCCTTCACTCCTCTCTTCTAACTAAATCCATCCCTTTGTTTCTTTCATTCTCTGTATCTCTCCCTTGCACCTTCGATCCTCTCTGTCATTCTGACTCACTGTTCTCTCTCTCACTCTGTCTTTCTCTCTCTCGCTTTGCCATCATACCCTGACTTGAATTAATATTCATGTTCTTTCGCAGCGTGAGCCACTTTATATATTTATTTATATACAGCTCTCAGTCCGCCATGTGGGGGCGCAGCGGGCTGCAGCAGCCCACCTTCATGATTTCTATGATGTCTGCAGGGGTGGAGCAGGGGGGTGGTGGTGGAGGAAGACAGTAGGGTGTAGGGGTAGGGGGGGTTAGGGTGGAAGAGAAGGAGGGGATGAGAGGGTGTAGGCAGATGGGGAGGGCAGTGAGGGGGGGGATTGATTGCTTGTGAAAGGGCACCGAAATGTTGGGTGTGGGAAGATGGAAAAGGTGGCCAGGATGGGAGGAAAAAGAAGAGAGAGAAGGATGTGGGCGAACGTGTGGAACGAGGTGGATTAAGAACATGGTGGTGTTGGA
Source organism: Neosalanx taihuensis (assembly GCA_030340665.1). Lineage (NCBI taxonomy): Eukaryota > Metazoa > Chordata > Actinopteri > Osmeriformes > Salangidae > Neosalanx > Neosalanx taihuensis. Next base: position 10,514,479 of record CM059301.1, read on the forward strand.
GGATAGAGAGGTAGATATGAAACGTTACCTAACTGGAACTACCATGCTGAGTTGAAGTGTGTGGGGGTTTGTCACAACACTCACACATTCACACACAACGTGTGTACTGACACCACTGACACCACCCCATAAACAAACACACACACATGCACATTAACACACACAAATCCATACATGCACACCCCTAAACACAAACACACACAAACATACACACTTACAAGTACCTACCTTTTGCCTTGCGGCTACTGTTTGGGATGAAGAAGGGCCGTTTCGGTACACCACCTCCTGAACAATAATCCCAAAGCTGCAGCCGTCACCCCTCTGGGTGCCAGCAGACAGTGGACAGTCTCTCAGCAGCTCTGGAGCCCGTCACAGAAGAACAGGCTCAGAGGGCAAGGTTGGCATCAAGTCAAAAGTTAGACTTATTGGACAGTCCCAGGAGAACAATTTCTTCCCCTGCCCCTCTTGCCTTCCTCTCTTGCCCTCCTCTATTCACCTCCTCCTCTACAATCTCCTCCCGCACTTCCTACTCTCCCTCCCTCCCTCCCTCCCTCCCGTCATCACTTATCCTTTCTTATCATTTCAGATGTCCAAAGATTCATTGGGAGTTCAAACCTTCTCCTGTCCCTCATCCCCTCACCCTCTCCCCTTCATCTTTGGCCCCTACCTTCCCTCCCGCCCACCCTCCCTCCCTCCCTCCCTCCCTCCCTCCCTCACAGGTCCAGGGCTCTTGGCCGGTTGTCCGTCAGAGGTGACCGAGGCTGTGGTCAGTGACCTTGAGAACAGAGCAACTGTTCACAACGCAGCTGAAAGACGACACGTGGCCGTGTGATCGAAGAGGGTTGCGGTGCAGATAGTCCATCCTCTGTGGGCACACACACACACACACACACAAAAAGTCCATAAGCACAAGTGCACGTGCAAACATGAAAAAGTAAGTTGACCTACAAACATGAACAAACACACATGCATACATGCACAGACACACACACATGTGCAGATGAATTGACATGCAAATATATGCATTCACATATACAGTACATGCACCAGCAGGGTCAGAGCAGGACTGCTCTGAATTCACCAACAGCCTAAAATAAAAATGACTTCATCTTGCTGTAGGACATTTGTATTATTACTGGAAGACAGTTATTATCTTTACAATACAATCCTCTTGGGTAATTTAATTAGATTTATGACATTAATATTCTATTAACATCTATAACTGATAAGGCACTGAAATGTCAGTATTACAAACATCCCTCTTGGAGAACATACTTTGACGTTGTTGAGCAGGAAGGAGTACTTGAAGCTCCAGTCGTGCTTGATGGAGCCGTTCGTCAACATATCCTTGAGGATGGGAGGAAGCCAATGATGTCATATCTGTCTTGTGAGGTATAGCAACACTAACGGAATAGAAACACTTGGTAGACAAACACCTTGACCTAAATGGGGCATTTAAGGTAAAGTCAGTCTAAGGGAGTAGAGAGAGTAGAGAGAGATAGAGAGAGGCAGTGAGTAGAGAGACAACCGCAAAAAGGCGATCAAGCCTCTGTTAATGACAACAATAACACCCTAATAACCCTAACTTGCTTCCTACGAAAGCCAAAATCTCATTTAAGTGTGCACTGGTGTGAGACCGGGAAATTACCACAGATTTCTGTATAGGGGGGAAAGGATCATGTACTATGAAGAGAATTCAAACAGCTGTTTGAAGGAAAGACTTCTAAGCTGTCGAGGATGGGCTCAGAGGATACATGGACGGACTGTGAGTTGAACAGTTGAAGAGAGAAAGGCATCACAGCAACTGCCTCTTGAAAGGGCACGTTCTCTCTTACACTCACCTGGGTGCATGCAAGCAAACAAGCACAAAAACACAAAAACACACAAACCCCATGTGGATTCTCACAACAAGTTTGCATGCATACTCACACGCACGCACCTGACAAGCAGAGGACGAGCTGTTCTCTATCACGGTGATGTAACTGGGGTTGACCTTCCATCTTCCTGGAGCTGGATCTTTGACCTTCCACTTTCCTGTGGGACAGGAAGTAGTTCAAATCAAGGGTGTGCACATTCATTCACACAGAATAGTTTATATTATGTATAAAAATACAAAACACACTACATAGCAGCAACTTCAAATCTTCAGGCTGTGACCCAGTGACTAGCCACTATGCAATGTTGGCCTTTATTAAAATCTTTTCACTGCATAACATCAATGTAAGTACAGTAAAGAGATTTCACTCTTTAAAGGTTCACCATGGGCAGGGCATATAAAAATCTCCAAAGAGCCCAACTCAATTTAATATCCAAGCCAATATCCAATATTTCAAGTTGAAAATAGAAAAACAACCGTATCGTATTCATGTGTCATTTCTCTGTAATCTTTTGTTGCAGTAATATGGGTCCTGCACTTTTTCCGGGCTTAGAAGATATTACAGTGATATTATAAAGTGGTGTTGTCAGAGAAATGTATTTAATTAGAGGACTATGCAAAGGAGAGAATGATAAAACTGAGCTTCATTCCCCCTTGTCTTATGGATCTTTGTCATGATGAAACAAAGTGCGAGATGTGTGTGAGGGTGTGTGCGAGGGAGTGAAAGTGTGTGCGCACGCGAGTGTGTGCGTGCGTGTGCTGAGGAGCATGTGCTGAGAAGCGTGTGTGCGTTCGCGTGTGATTAGGAGGGAGCAGAAGGTCACCTGTACAGGAAACAAACAGCTACACTGGCAATCATCCCCACCGCAATCAAAAGACTGCTATCTGAAAAAAGCAGCCAAAATGAGCTGTAGAAACAGCTTAGAAACCCTGTGATTAGGGGGAAGATTATCGTTTGACTGCTGTAAACATATCTCACGATTTATAAGTGATTGGCAAGACAACATAATAACACTTTAATACAATCAAAATGATTGAATTATTAATTCCACAACAGGCATCATTCAACAGAGGAAACCAGACACATTTGCAGTCAAGTATTTTTCTTTCCTAATAATCCCTCATTTACATTCATTAAAAACCCATCTGATGTCACACATTTGTCAATCGTTGAGCCATCTGCATGAAAAGCCATCCGCCAACATCAACGGGACTGAACCGCATAGGAAAACATCCCAAGAACACATATTAACTACAGCACAGCCAGGAAATTAATTAGCTGATAGCAAGAGTGAAGGGTATTGCATAACATCGACTCAGCAGAATGGGACATATATGAAATATATCTGTTCACTGGGGTAGAGGTGGACTAAAATGAAGATACCTAACCCTATATAAAAAGGAATTCATACCTCAGCACAAAAAAAACAATAATAATTTTGTCAAACAGGCAAGGGTCAAAATCCATATTGAGATTGCGCTTGCCTGTGTGAGTGTCTCTCTCTCTCTCTCTTTCTCTCTCTATTCATTTCCCTCTCTCTCTCTCTCTCTCTCTCGCTCTCTCTCTCTCGCTCTCTCTCTCTCTTTCTCAGTTTTTCTCCTTTTCAGTTTTTAATCAAAGCTGAGTCTGGAGCTCCCTGGACAAATATGATGAGACAGTTGACCTCTGCTGGGGCAATGTCACACAGGTGTGAACCCAGCGGCAGCTGTGGGCAGCGAGACGCAAGAGAAGCAACCTTATTGGAAACATGCTGCTCTACTTCCCCCTCCTGGAGGGATAGTGAACTGCACATTAGTGTGTCATTTTTCATTGAACGACATGATCTTAAACCACATCACATTTCAAACTGGATACGAACCACCTTCCTCCAACATGCCTATAGGTCTATGTCTAATTTATAATAGCGTGAGAGAGAGAGAGAGAGAGAGAGAGAGAGAGAGAGAGAGAGAGAGAGAGAGAGAGAGAGAGAGAGAGAGAGAGAGACAGACAGACAGACAGACCTTGAACTCCATTCTCTCTCTGGACGTGTTTTACCATGAAGGCTGACTGTCCCCACTAGCATCCATGGTTACATCTCCTTCCAATCAAGTATCTTCTAATTTACAGTGCAACTATGGATCTGGAAGAAGGCCAAACACATACAGTAAATAGTTTGTAATGCTGTCTACTGACTCACAATTCTGAGCTGTGAAGAGGGGGGCAACATTATGCAATATTTACATAACAGCAATATTGCGTAACAACAACCTCTGCCCCCCCACAGTGGACACACTTAGGGGGTAATGATGCATTGAACACAAACATGAAACACACATACACACGCCTCATATCACACAAACACACACACACACACACAGGCACATGAGAGAGCCCAAGGCTGACCTGCGATGGTCCTGTTCCACATACTGTGGGTGACAGCTCGGCCATCATATGGGTCACCCAGCGCCCCCCCCCCCCCCCCCCCCCCCCCCCCCCCCCCAGGCAGAGATCACTATGACTACAGCAGGACACGCAAATATCCACTCAATTACATTCATGCAACGAAATTTTGTGGGTACTCCCAAAAGCAGCAGCATTTAAATAGAATGTACATGTACATAATACAGTTTGTAATAGTTGACATGTTATCACTAAACCTTTTTGTTGAGTAATTGATTTTGATTTGGTTCAAATCTGATGGTGTGCGCATGTGGCAATCAAATCTGCATGGTTAGTCTATATAGTTCATCCTGAATTTGTTGTGTTTGGATTGTCATAAATGTACAGTTCAGACTTGGTCCTGACAGTTTTATAGCGTGTGTTTCAATTGTCAGACTGACCTTTTCATAACTCAGGGAACTGGTTCATCTTCAGTTTTTGTCTATGAAAAACTGATTCTGATTCTATGGCAATGACAGCACCAGACTTGATCAGCAGGATCAGGTGCAGGGTGAACTCCCCTGACACAGGGAACAATGCAGAGGACCAGCTGTACGACGCTTGAGAGGAACTTCATGGTCCCTAGGACACAATTAGACTAGGCTTACCACTCTTTAAAATATAGTTTTTTAACAGGGTGATAATAATTATCCTGACACTGTAGGCTACAGAGAACAACAAAAAAGAATGATTATGCTGATTAGTCATTTGTTAATCATCAAGGGAACTGATGGTTATATCAATGAATGATTTATATTCCAGTCTAATATTTTAATTACCTATTCTTATAATTGGGTGAGTCACCCAGGGTGACACGTCTATACTAATTAATTTACAGGATATTACTATGAATTTCAGAACTGCTAACGGCCCCTCTGTGTAAAATATGAAAATAAGAGAATACTCACCACTCCAATGTCATTAAGTATCCGAGGGCTACATCTGAGATTAGTGATGATTAGTGGCGATTTTCCTTTCATAAATCAAGGGGTTCTCATATTAATCATCTTCAATTTTAATGGCAGCACTCTGGGAACGCCGATAGACATTACTTTAGTTCATCTAATCCGAGTAAACAAGAAAAACATTTTGTTTACACTTTCTTGATAAACCTGTTGTATAGTCTTGATAAGTCTGTGTGTACAAACTTTACCGAGGCCGTGAGGGAAATAAGGCAGCTGGTTAGAGCTCTCTGCATTTAGACCATGCATGGCCATTCTCCATTTTGACAGATCGCTGCAAATTTAAATACATCGGACTCTAGTGAAGGACTGTTTACAAAACTGATTTAGTTTAGTACAATCTTACTCCTGAATCCCCCACTGGGAGGTGTACGTATATTAAAAGTAAAAATGTACAATATTTTTTATTGCCATTGGTTACTAACAATAATTTCCCACCCCGTTATTCATTCCATCGGTTTGTTTTGAGAACTCTCACTCACCTCTGACAATGACCTTTCACCTTTCATCTTTATTTCCATTGTAGGATTCAGCAGCGTGTATGCGTGTATCCCGTGTATGTTCCCACTTTCCCCAGCAGATGGTAGTCTACCGCAAAGTTTCACAACAGTGAAATCACATCACAATAGAAAACCATGTCTGTTGCATATGATTGCACCTCTCTGATCCTGTGATACTAATTGACCACACTGATCTCTACTGCACACTCCATGTTTGCTTTGGATTTGTCTTAATCTCAATGAGATTTCTGATAATGTCTGAATTGGGATTTCAAACATGGTTTTATTTTGCACACTTAGTGAGAACTACCACATCCAGGAGATTGAGGTCTGGTCTACGACCATCTGTCGGTTTGGCCATGAAACAGGGGCACAATTCCATTTCTGTCTAATCTCACTTGTCTGTGTCTATCCCCCCCATCATGGATGACATAAGAGAGGGTTAGAAGGGCCGAAAATTCCTGTTAATGAAACAATATGCATGTTTGTTTTTCTAACAGATGGAACTGGGGTGGGTGTTTTTTAGAGCCAGTACTCTTAAGTGTTACAGTAACAAAGAAACAAGTTTCTCAAACGAGGTAGTATTGACCATCCACAAAAAAAACGAACATTTCTTTTAACGTATTTACAGTTAATACAGTTTTATTCAGTCCAATCATCCATCTTTTGTTTTCAATACTATGACATTAAATACAGAAGGCACTTACAAAAAATGTTAAATTATAGACATTGTTATAAACATTAATTTATTGATTAAAAAAGAACAATAAAATGATAAGGGCCGGAGATGATGGCGGTACCCATTTTATACAGTACATCTCAAAGATTCAAATCTACAGTTTTCTATATCTACAAAACAGTAAAAACAGTATTAATTTAATTTGTTATAATGCCCCTACTATGCCTCTTAAATGTATAACTTAATCATTTGAAATATTAAAAAATAATAATAGAGAAAACATAAACACAAATGGTTTGTCACTAGTCGGTGGTTCATGTTTGTAAGTGTTAGGCTTTTGTGGTGTCTGCATTGTGCAAGTCCTGGTACATCTCTATCAAACGGTTGGCCTCCCTCTGGCCGGACAGCAAAGCACCATGGGTAGTGGAATAGTATTTCCTGTGGGTGGCCTCACCAGCAAACAGCACCTGTAATGGCTGGGAGGCAGAGTTGAAAACAAACGAGAGGGAGTGGAGGAAGGGATGGAAAGATGGACAGAAATGGAGCAGGAACGGATGGGGATAACAGATGGGAAAAGGGGAAAGAAGATGAGAGAGAACAAGAGACCCCCAGATTAAAAACAAGACAGTGAATGTGAGCCATTCTAACAACATATGTTTGGCACCAGTTCTCCCCTTAAGCTACACTGAGCTATTTCTGAACCTTATATTAATGTAAGTCTTTTTTAGAAGACCCAAGGCCACACTGTTCTCAGTCTTACATGTCCACACACACAAGCAGAGTAAACACACACACACAGATACAAACACACACGCAGTGTCATGTTTCAGGAGGTTTAGACTGTCCTGACACGGTGTGCTTAGGCTGGTGAGACTGCTGTGATCCAGCGATGACACCAGCACATTGAGGAGATACCTAGCAAGACTCTGGGGCTGTAAACAAACATCCTCCAGTGCCCGGTGAAAACGAGTACAGTTCCATAAACATCCAGTGGCACAGACACAGTGCAGCATGTATGGCAGGGACTACCGTACTAATATCACCCCTTTGTTGGAATCTAAATTCAACAACCTCGTCCAATTCAGCGTGTCAAGAGTTTGAAAAAATATATATGAACAACTGGAGCACTTCTAGGGCATTTCTTACACCGGTAAGGCCCTAAGACAGAGGTGTGTTTACATGCAGAGCCCAAATACACTGACATGATCAATTACAACACCACACATTGAGTTGGAGGTGTGTGTATGTGTGTAGGGGGGCAGTAGTCGTAGGTGGGGGATGTTCCTTACCGGAGTCTTGGAGCTCTTGGTGTCAGGCAGAGGCATGGCCAGCCGCTCCACATCCCCCCCGCTGGACCCCACCCTGGTGAAGGAGTAGGAGCCCCGGATGTAGGGGTTGCTGCCCCACATGGAGCGCAGGATACGCCGGGGCTTCGGAATGTTGGGGTTCCCTAGGGGGGAAATATGGAGGGTGGAGCAAGATGGGGGAGGGGTGGAAGGAAGGAAAAAAGGGGAGAGAGAAAGGGGGGGGGGTGGTTCAAGTTCAGTTAAGATGCCAATTGTTCAAAGGGGTTGTGCTGTGATGAGACTGTGTGCTGTTGTAGAGCAGTACCAGGAGAGAACAGGGACTTCCTGACCTCAATGTCATCTGTAATTGCTGGTAATCTCCCTCATTCAGCTTCTTAAAGTAGCATCTTCATGTACCTGCTACAATAACTAACAATATAGCAGGCTCACATCCGTTCTGCCAACACTGAACAACCTCAGACTCTCCCAGGTCAGGAAAGCACAGGGGATTTAACCAATCTGACCTACATCTGGATTCTCTTTATGTGTATGTTCTGGTTCTCATAACTGCATACCCAAAGTATACATGAACAAACTGTCTGATGTCATTGCCAAGCAACCAGCTAATTGTCTTTATTACTTGTTAGTAATTATGCTAAGGTCATATGCTAAGCCCACTTACCATATTGCAAGCTGTTAAAAGGAACTAACTATTCTGGGCAGCAATAAAAGGCATTCTCTGGGCTCAATACAGTTTGAAACCATATACATACGTACAGTATCCACAGACATTATGTATATTAACTAGATTACATTATATGCTATATATATATATATATATAACATATGAAGACATGGCATCAACTGAAAGTCTATTTTATTCAGTAGACAACACGGTGACTGCCATCTTTCTCTGTTCACAGGTTGAGCAACTTCTGTGTCTGCAAGCGTCTGAACTCAATAAACTACTAGTATCCATATTTAGGCAAAGCCAAAGGTGTAATGTATCTGAAGGAGCAGACCAAGTAGACCAGGCCAAGTGGGGGGAAAGTACACTTTGATGTATGAGCTGGGTGAAACAGGAGTCATTTTTCAACCTGGGTGTACTTTAGAAGGTTCAACAATAGATTTTCAGACATTGAGTGACGGCTTATTGTGAAAAATGTCTCTTCAGTTAAAATTTTTGTGTGTGTGTTTATGTGTGTTGAACACACATCCGTTTTTACATGGTGCATTTTTATGAGTCATTCAGCTTCACGGAATAGCTTTTTTTAAAGGCTTTTACCTCAAGGCCAGGACTGATGTCATTTCCTGCTTCTAGAATGCGAGGCCTCACGAAAGGGAATCGCTGTATTCTGAGTCACTGCTCATGTGATTGTGGTTCCAGTGTGAGAGAGGAACTGATTGCTGAGATAAACAGCTGCATTGTAGAATAAATGTACCTTTTACATTTCAAAAGCTATATTATAGCAGTTCTTCTAGTTTTACATATATAAACATGTGTGTATATATATATATATGTATATATAGTGTGTGTGTACATGCTGACCTGTGAATCGTCGCAGCAGCTCGGTGCAGGTCTCGGCCACCGTCTCATCGTCGCAGCGCTCCATGAGCAGGGCCTCCTGGCCGCAGATCCAGCCACTCAGCATGTAGCCGTAGCGCTCAGGCGGGTACAGCACATCAAAACTGCAGATCTTCCGGTACCACAGCTCCTCTGGGTAGACCGGCTGCTCCAGCAGGGCCTCGTCCTCCCACACAAACTGGATGCTGTTGCACTCGGGGCTCCAGAACGGCTCAGCAAACTCCAGGAAGATCTTGTCGGTGGTGCTGATGCCCAGCTTCTCGATGGCGAGGACTTTGTCCTCAGGCAAGGAAGGTGAGAAAAGGGCCTCGTGGCCCTTCTTAAGCACGCCCAGGGAGGCGGTGATGATAACGTGGTCGGCGGCGATCCACTCCTGGTCCTGACACTCCACCTGGATGGGATGCCGTTGGGCCGGGGGGGCGCAGCAGCCGCCATCGCGCCGGTCGTCGTTGTGGTCGTCTGCACCGCGGTTGCCCTCGCTGTTACCGTGGGCGATCTCATCCTGTTGTTGGGCGGAATAGTTCCAGTGGATGCGGCGGACGGGCTTGCCCAGTCGGATGGTACGGGAGGGGATGTCCTGGGCCAGGAGCTCCACGATCTTCAGGAAGCCCCCTGGGATGACGTGGTGGGCGCCTGGGATCTCCGTCCACTCGCCAAACTCACTCAGCGACACCTCGTCCATGCTGGGGGAACTGCTTTCACAGCTCTCCACCTGGTGGACCGCACACACACACAAATAAAAACCATGATGACTCAGCATCGATCTAAAATTGCCAGCTCTGCCAGAGGCAGCAGCCTTTCTGTGTCATGTGTCCTTAGTGGAAGGCAGACAGGGTAAAATAGAGCTCTACTCTGGTTCTTTCAAATACAATCATGCAACACCAATTCATACATTTCTAAACAAAAGCAGGTATGATGGGAAGTGATCGTGTAAACAGGACTGCTTGACAATAAGAGCCAGACTCAGGTTAATACATACTTTCTGAACACCTCAGCATGTGGCTGACAGCCCACTTGGCCACCATTTTGTTGTTTGTATTTTGTATTCTTTCTATGGCGTTAATTAACCGTCCTTTCTAATTGTGAATTGAAATGAATGCCTTTCTGCGATTACGAAGTTCAAGTGCTCTGGTCAAAAAGAAAACCCCTGCTAATGAGGCTAAAGGTAATATGCCTGGAGAAAACACAACAATTAGTTTTACATGAAGCAATTCAAATTGCTTTCACGTGACAGGGCATGTTCAGGGGAACATTGTGTGATTTACACGCCTAAACCATTAAGTCATTCAACTGAATGAGAAAATTAGTTTAGAACAATCCAAGTTCTCAAAGGTGTTCTCACAAGAGGGCTTACGTCATAAAATACCAAGGCCATGTAAATATCAAGGCCATGTAAATATCAAGGTCATGTGAATACAGTTCTTACTGAATTGTGGGAGACAAGATTTATTTGCAATTCAATTGAGCAATGTGTCTGAGCAAGAAAGCCTGTGGCTAACCCCCTCCCACGCAGAACATAAAAATTCCCCTTCGACAAGAGTTTCTGGTCCATCAGGACCAACAACTCACGCCACAAGGAGTTTTTCCTCCAACCGCTGCTATCCTCTTCAACAAGGCTCAGACCCACTTCTTCAAACCTCAAAGGATATTGCAACTTCCCTTCCTTCAAGTTCCCTGTTTTGATGACTATTTCAACAAACTGGAGGGGTTTTTCTCCATTGTGAGTAAATTTAGTAATCAGCGCGTGACGGCGACGTCAGAGCGGCGGTACTGAACCCACCTTGAGGTACTGCTGCAGCATGGATAACTTGAGCCTCTTGGTGCTGTCTGGGTCGTCAGGGTCCAGCATGATCTTCTTGCGGACCACGTCGCGTGTGAACACTCCCACACTGTTCTGGCTCTCGGCACACACTGGCTTTCCATTCTGGAAGAACTCTTGAGTCAACTCGTACACCTGGATGGGCGGACGTTCCAAGTTTATTTTTATGGGCACATTAACACAGCTGTTGCTATTGTCACAAACACAAACAAGATACTGTGAGGTCTGTTTACTCTTTAGCTGGACAGTTGTTCTCTACTAGCTCAAAAAGTTCAATTTGGAGCCCTTTTCCCTTTTGCTTGAAGAGCAGCAACAGACGCCCATGTACATTATTGACCACTAGTGGGCCCCGGCCCACACAGGTTGACAATCGATGCCCTTAAACATCGACTCCCCATTTCGTAGTGATGCTTCATTTAACATCTGCTTAACTTTGCTATCATCAACATAGCTATGGTCTGGTGCCCAGGGCAGGGGGGGAAAACAAAACACCACAGCCTTGTTAGCAATTCTGCTAAGTGATAACTAATGGGGCTGCTTCCCAGGCAAGATTAGGTACGGTGGGGAAGCTAGCTCTTGGCGCGTAGCTCTGCCCCCACAGGCCGATGAGCATGTTCTAAGTAGGTCACGCGCGGACAAGAGACAGTGGAGGACACAAACAGCCATTCTACTCAAAACAACTCGTACGGAACAAGCTGGGTTTGCAGGGGAAATATTCATCTATTCTCGGAATATGATACTATTTCATTAGATGTCCGTTGTGTCCTCTGGTATAACAGCATAGCAGTGCTTCAGTAGTAGCTGCCTTAGTAGGTAAGTGCCATGTACTACAGAGATACATGTGTACACACAAACACATCAACTCAATAGCATTCCAGTGTAGTCTAGTGTTCTGACAGGGAAGAAGCTGTGGGGTGATTAAGGTGAACTGTAGAGACGCAGGCGGTGACAAGCACATTTGCGGCACGAGTCTGGTCATCATTAATCTGATTGGCGGGGAGGCAGGCAATGTGGAGTGTGTAACATATCGCCCTCAGGAAGCTGAACAATGCTGCGGCCACTTCAGCAGATCAACGTGGTGTGTGTGCTTTGCGAGTGTTTACACTGAGATGTTCGAGTGTGACAGAGCGCATGGTTTATCGTTGTGCACAGGTGCAAGCAGGGTATGCTCAGTACAGCATTAAGCAAAAACAAATGAGCGCTACTGTGTCTCCACGCGTGTACGTGGTCTTTTTAACACCTCCTTTTTTAGGACATGCGCACACACCTCAAAAGGCCAGTTTTATTACTCGGCACTACGTGAGACTCACGTGTGCGTACATGTGTGCGTGTGTGAGCGAGCACACTAGTATATGATGTGTGTGTGTGTGTTTCTGTCACACACCTCATTGTACAGGTCACTGAACTCTTCCACCAGGTCCTTGGGGATCCTCTTGCCGCTGTTGGTCTGGTAGTGTGCCACGCCGTTCTTTGTGTACAGGCTGATGCGTCCCACAGACCGCTCCCCGTCCGTGGTGTGTTCCAGAAGCCCGTTGTCCTCCGCCAGATGGTACACCGGGTTCCCGTTGGCGCCATGGATCCAAGTCGCTCCGAGCTCCAAAGTCGCTTTGCCTGGCCAGATCAAGAAGGACAGGTCTTATTTTTTATTTTATGTGAAAGGCCCTTCTGTTGCATTTGAAGAGTCTAATTTGAGTGGAAGTTATCTGTTCAAAGTCCAGCCACTTCTCTGAAACAACGTACTCGAGCGGTACTCAAGGCATGCTGATTTAACGACCCAGTGCCAGAGATGTTAATTACATCAGCTAATTAGGATGATCATTATAGCTTAAAAACAAGTCAACAAGTTGGTGTTTGGATAACCAGCACAACCCACTAATTGACACAGATACAGAAATTATATCTATATATACCATCATCAGGCCTGGACTGGTCATCTGGCATAACAGGCAAATGTTCATTTTCCATACTGACAGATTAAAAATATTTGCATCCATTTCTTCGTATTTGAACTTCAAAGGGACACTGTGTCCTTCGCTCTCATTTTCAATTTCACCAAAGTGAAAACGAACACAGAAATCCCCTCACCGTGCTGAACACTTTGAACTCTTCCTCCTATTCGGTCGGAAGCCTCTAGGATTGTGACATCCGTGAAGCCGTGTTCCTGGAGGGTCTTGGTGGCGGCGAGGCCGGACAAGCCCGCGCCGATCACTACTATTCGAGGCTGCCGATGAATGCGTAAGCCGCTACTAAGAGGATCATCAGTGCTGTCTGACGAAATTTCACAACTTTGCATGCCGTCCAAGCTCCTCTTTTAGGGGGTCTAGAGAGGGAGGGAAAAAAAGAAGAGGAATGATGACTACTCAGTCAAGAGGCTGGAACAGAAATACAAGCACACTGCAACAGTAGAGTCAAGGAGTCTATTGATTTCAGTGTGAAGGTGAAAGCCTGTCCTACTAAACCTAAACCACCAACACAGAAACTCAATATCAAATCTCTTTATGATATCAATCCTTTCATTAAAAACATTTCATAGCAACAGAGAAAATGTAGACGCAACAAACACTCATATGGATGGTAGACCTTCATTACAAACCGGCTGTTCATCATCAGAAGTCTCAAAATTACATTCTCAGACAACATGTTCACCTAAGGCAGCACCTCCAGTAACCAGTTTTCCTGACACAGTTGGAGGCCTTTCCATAGAAGAGAAAAACAGTGGGGGTGTGCATATTTAGAGACATATCCTGCTGATCACTTTATACAAATCTATATGCCACACATGCAGCGCAAACATGATGTGGCGTTGATTGAGGGTGTGTTATATGTTGAAAATAAAACCCTCAAATGTGAAAGTGTTCTCTCAGATGTGGTGCCGATAAGGTTCTTTCACAACATTCCACTTCTAATGTCAAACATGAGTGCATTTCAGCAGACAGGGGCCCGGGGGGAAAGAAGGTTCAGAGGCAGGCACAGCTGGAAACGAGAGAACAGGGAGGTAGACTGGTGGGAAAAGGAAAACACAAGAAGAGAGATGATAGTATTAGGAAACTGCTCCCCCCAAAATGCACCAGTCCCGTAAGTCTTATGGATCCATTCATCCAAAAGCAAATTTGTCCTCAAAGGCGATGGATCACTCCCATGTGTCATGTGCGTAGCCAGCCGTGCCCCCAAACACACACACAAGCACATCACACCTCCCCGCTTTGTTACTATGGCAACAGGGGACACATGGGCACACACATGGCGCTGTACTAAGGAACACGCCGACAAGTTCAAAATGCTGATTCCTCTTCCTGGTGCCGGGGAACGGTGTGTGTGTGTGTGTGTGGGGGGGGGGGGGTCTGTATAAGAGCATCTGCTAAATGACTAAATATAAATGTCAGAAGTTATTTTCCTTAACACAATATGCTAGCACAGGCAAGCAGATAAAACACTACACAGACAATTCAACACCTAATCCTATTGCAGGTCCAACTTGGATGATTGGCATCACCAGCAACACATCTTCCCCCTCCCATTCATTTCTCTAATGTTACACACAAGTTGTGGCGATAGAGCCATCCAAAACTTTACTCAGCTGTGTTCCCACTGTAAACAGCTGTCCCTCACATGATGAGCGAGGGGCCAGGAGAGGAAGGACCTCTCACAGCTTCTTCTTGACAAAGTCTTGATTAAACAACATTGAATGCCAGTCACTCAAACCAGTTTGACATGTGTTGAGTGTATCAGAATGAACCTGAAAAACAAGGCTTATGGACAGCAGAAGAGAAGTGGACGACACTGATGTCAATTCTTGAGAAATGTCAGTTGTTTTGTGATGGCAGTGGTTTTGTGAAAAAACTGTTAGTTCCATCAGGGTTTTTAAGTGAGGTGACGTAAAGGTTGGACATATTTTTGACTTGCCTTAGAAATGTCCTCATCTATCGGACAAGCTGAAACTCTAGCTGTTAAATGTCACAGCCCCCAAATTCCATCCAAGTTGATCCTAGCAGTTTTAATCCTGCACTTCCTAACATATAATTTCAAGGGCAAATCTTGCCAGCAATGGAAAAGCCTAAGTAATCACTAGAATTACGACATTCATCAACTACAACAGTTCCCAAACCGACAAATCGTGGGCAACTGTGTACGTGAGTTAGCATAACAGAGCACATGTCAATTTAAATGCTTAGTACCGGTAATCTTATTTTAGCGTAAATCCCAGACACACAAACGTTCTTTTCATACTTGAATGGTTGAGTTGAGGGTACATTTGGGGCGGGGGCTGCAAGTCCTTGTGAGGACCACAGAATGTCCACGGAGAGTTAACAGATGAATCATCTGCAAATCCACGACGGGGTGTGATGTCAGCGTGTCATTTTAGTAGGTCACAAGCCCTGACCTAAGAGGAACATGGAGACCCCATTTACAGGGCCCGTGGGGCCCACAGAAGAGGTAAGAGGAAATAAACAAAACACTTGATCGACAAAAGAAAACGTGAAGAGAGCGAAACTACGGACCGTGACCTTAAATCACATGGCCACTCAAAAATGCACTTCCTTCTGAACGAGGTTCTTCTTTTGTTTGTCTAGAAACATCCTGTGACAAGCCGTCTTCCAAGGCTGTCAGCGGTGCCAGAGGCATCCCCCCCCACCTCCTTCTCCATCCTCACCCCCCTCCTCACCACCCGCTCAAAGAATGAAAAAGTAAATAAAAAATAAAACAATTCTATTGAACTAAATTTCATCTGCACCAGGTGATTCATCTTCAGGAAAAACAGGGCTGAGGTAAACCAGCCCACGATCTGGGAGTGTCTGCTGCTGAGTAATTAGCTGGTAGGAACTACAGAGAAATACCTTCCTCCACCAGTCATATGAGTAGTCATATTGACATTCAACATCATTACTACAGAACAATAGTAATTAGTAGAAATATTACCAATGCAACAGACAAATTACTCGATAAAAGAGAGACGTAAAGTTACTTTGTTTTTCTGACTTTTATTTTCTCTCTCTGTCTCTCTCACTCTTGTCATCCTGCCATCGCTGGCTGATTGTGTTATCCCTGTCTAGTTAATGTCCTTACCACATGCCACCCCTTCTCACTCACCCAACACAAATGACAGGTGGGTGTCCTCCTGATGGGAGCACCACGCCTGCTTGACCCCAGATACCAGCATCTTTTATCTGACTGTCAGTCCTTCCAGGAACAGGGATCGCTAGCAGAGGGAGTAGAGGGCTGGGTGCTCTCTTCCAGTTCGGTGAGATCCCTTCACACAGACACATGCTCACTTTTCTCCAAACCAAGTTTTCCCTCATCTGGACAGCTGTCAGCATTCACAGCTGCTTCCAAGATCACTTCATAATCAAACTCCAGCCCGTCACTTCCAGCAAAGTGTGCAGGTATAACGTCACACTTTCTCTGACATCAGAACGATTTACCCAGCTGCCCCAGCAGCCCCAGAGGAGCTTCGTGTCAGAGCAGACATTCCCCCTTTTGTATCCCAGCTCTGACGCTCCCAGCCCCCACCGCCCCTTCTCACCCCCACCTCCTGGATGTCATCCTAGGACTTAACAGGAGTGCGGTGCCCTGAGACCAAAAGTAAACACAAGGCTTGAAGGAGTACAGGCTCCCTGGAGTACAGGTTGCTAATAATGGCAATTAATTGCTAATGCAAGTAGGGCAGAGATATGTATTGAATGTGTGATCATGGTGGACTCAGGAACGAGACGTGCGTGTATCTCACCCCAAGTCCGATCAAATTACGTACACTTAACAATAAGATGTGTCAAAACGTTGGGTAATTACATTGCATGGAGGAACCCTCCATTTTCAAGCCTTACGTGAATTACACTGAAGCGAAGAGGGGAAATCTAGCCGACATCACGGTGGAGGGAAGAAAATTGCATGGATTCCATCGCTGACAGTATTGAATTCGCTGACTATTGTGGATCCGCACGACCTGACTACACTGCTGCCACGTAATACTAGATAACCTCCTGTGCCAAGTGGCAAAACAACGAGCAAAACAAAGAAATATAAACAGTTATGCTATTCTTCATTTGGACTAAATTGCGGTCTTTAGGAATATAAATGATGACATCTCTTGAAATTTGAGAGACAAAAATACATTTATCATAAATTGTATGTCAAATCAAGTTATTTAAAAATGTAGGCTGCTCAACAATAATCCATAATAAGCTTTACATAGCGTCTCAACCTAAAGTATTTAGAGAGCAGGTATAATCAGTGTATTAATGTTCGCTATTATATTTATTTATAAGCAATGTGAAATCTTTGCTTACACACTTGCTTATGTCTACTCCCCCAGCAGACAGCTGTAACTCATCTGATCACTTGCCAACCAACCTTTGTAAACAGCTCAACATATTCCATATTCCATTTACCTGACTCTGTTAGTCTTCAGTTTTAAACGGGGAGAATCCTTCTCTTTTTCTTTGTGCTCTTCCTCTAACCCGGCTCCGCTTTGTATTTATGTGTGCCTTGAAACCAGAAGCAGCCAGTTTCACTGTCGCCGCTGCCTCTTACTTAATAATAATGAGCAGCGTGACGTTTTACTGGAAGAGCCCACTGTTAGCCCACACTCAGTGCGCGCACACGCCTTGTTCAATTGTTTCAGGAATGGGACCCTTTCAGATTGCAGAGAAGAAAAACATTGAGTCCCTCAATTTTGTACACAGTTACAGTTGTGCAACTGGACTTTGTGCGAAGGGTGTTTATTTACTGCACGTGTACAATATCACAAGTTGACCGTTGACTTGCAGACTGCATTCATGAGGCATTCTGAAGACAAAAGGATGTAAATACTCAAAAAATCATTTCTTGGAATATTCTGTATCAGAAGTTAGTCTAACAATGTGTTTTTGAAGAAGAACATTGCCAGGGTTATTTGAGGATAGGACCTCTGTCGCAGGAGAGTGGGTATTTGGTAAAGCACATGCCTTTCAACAGCTATTATCCATACACAGTGTTCTAAGGTCATGTCTCGAATTGGTATAGTCTATAAATAGAGCATGTCACTTCCTAAACTAGTTAGCCATCTTAGGTTGTAGATCATTAAAGAGGATGTGCACCTAAAAGATTGAGCAGATGCTACAAACACCAGGTTGAGACCAATGGGGTTTTGAGAACAACAACAAAAATCCATCTCCGTCTAAATAAATGCATTTTAAGAGGTCCTTCTGTTCTATTGGACGGTTAGTGTTTTTTGCAATCACAGCAGTGTAACTGAAAACTCTCAACATGTGCATTGTAGACCTACTGACCTCTCCAAGGAAGTCTATCAGACAGTTAGGGAGTTGTTCACATTCGGGGCGGACGCCCTTCAACATTCACTATTGTTTTGTCTGTCGTTCCCAATGGCATAGATCAACAGGATGCCAATGAATGATTCAATCTTAGGTGAACACCCTCTCAGATGTCTTCAGACGGGTGTTCTTAGAATCCGTCATCGGTCTCTAGGGTTCATTTTCCAGCTCCCAGAGGTCAACTCCCTTCCTGCCTTGGATTTGGGCCCACTGCATAGAGCTTGTGATGAAACAGAAGGATCACAGTCAGTTTCCAATGTTGCAAAAAATATTGTGGTGTCAGCTTGGTTACCAGCCCTTCCTGTTACGGAGGTGATTCAGGCTCAGCAGCATCGCTGCAGCTCATCACCATCTCATTATTGCTGATTGGCTTTTTATCCTGTGCCTATGTACTAGAAGTCAAATATGGGTCAATGGAAATGTCAAAATCTGAAGAACATTTTTAAATGTCTTATTTTTGTTCATGTGGGTGGTGTTCAGGAAAGGCTACATGCTCTCTGTGGAGTCAAATTTGGTGCACAGTCTGTATACAAATATACTTTTATTGGGTTAGTGGTTACAGGGACACATTGACCTGTGCAACCTACCCTCACAATAGGTAAATATGATTGCAATTGCATTTCCTTTCATGAAGGTGTACTTCAAATTCCATTAACCGAAAATTCACATTGCCGGTGCAATGTTTGTACCTATCCCAAGGGATTAAGAACTACTAACAAGTCCTCTTTTTGTGTTTCAGCACTTATAAATAGATTATTTTCTGAGGTCAGAACAGCCAGACATCACTGCATTAAATATCCACAGTTAGAGTTTCCTCAGGTATCAGAACCCTGCTGTGAAGCATTGTCAAAAAGCAATTTGAAAAGATTGGCTGCGTGTGTTCTTATAAAATGTATATGTATAAATGTATAAAATATAACTATGTAGCAAATGTCACCTTGCAGAGTTGTTTTACGAGTTAGACTGAAAGATACTGGAAAGCAACAAGGCAAAATAGGTTGGGAAAATGTTGTGATATTCAGATTTGAGCCTTTGATTTATTGTCTGAATGTAGATTGTCATTGTCATGACCGTTTTAACTTCAGGCTTTAGAGCAACACTCTTAAAAAGGAAAGTGTGATTAAAACATTAACCCTAAACTTCTCAACATGTGCCCTTGTAGATTAAGTACAGGTCATGCAGTCACAACATCTAATAGTATATTCTACAGTACATCAGCACCCATCTTGTTGAAGGGTGGTGATTTTAGGTCAAACCTCATGATAGATGAAGAGTTTTTCTCCGCCCAACATTCTAATTTTGTGAGTCAAGAAGTACTCGATCCTTGTTGTAAGATACTACCCTCTACCCTCTACTTTTACACACTGAACTGCTTCAATCCATTCATTTCAGTCACACCCAAAACAAAACCAGTTCAGTCTTTCATTGAAAATTCACCTCCCTTTTCTGTGGTTGGATAAAACTGGAAACTAGGAAGGTCATGGGTTGTTCATTCATGCTGAGAATATGTTTTCCACCTTCTGTGAGTCATTGGCTACATGTACGTAGATGAAGGGTTTAAAGTCTGCACTGAAAAAATCACCAGAATCTTCTTCTCTTGACCCACTTTGACTCACATTGAGCTGCGTTGAAAGGAAATGGAGTCTGTCATGTAACACATATAGCCAGATGCTTGTAACGTGTGTCAATTAAAAGGTAATAAGCATCTTATAAGAGCCCCATTACCTAATAACTAACACTCATTACAAGCACCTGGATTCATTTATTTATCTCTAAAATAAATTGATAGTAATATCCAGGCACACCACACTCTGAGTTGCGGTGGAAATCATGTTTGTCTGATCAAGAGAGTTGTGAGATGTTTTTATTTGGTTGTGTATGGTGGGGTTGGAGATTGCACAATGTTTCAACCCTTCAGCTTTGTGTTGTGACCTGCCCAGCTTCTGTGTTCAGCATTTCCAACAACATGGCTCGGGGGCAGGATGTGCAACAGTGCTGCATGTCGTCCCTGGGTGTTTGCACGAACAGCAGTTTGATGTGAGATGACATAGGCCCTGATACTGCGGGTTGGTTGGCGCTCAGCTGAAAACAGCAGGGGTCGTAGTGTATAGCCCTGGGGAATACCATGGGAAACAACCTGCAATCTTCTTTTAGTGACACCATTACGTAACCACTCACAATTATTTATTTATTTTTGTCATCTAGGACTGAATGAAATGTCATTATTGTAATTATTTCACAAGGGGTCCCTGAATTGGCCAGAGCATTGTTTGGTGTTGATTGCCATGATTGGCACGTGAATATGCATGAGTTCCCCGCATAAGTGAGGCAACAGAGGAATGCTGGTGTGTGATTGGTGGAAAGCTTAAATGAGTAGAAAGGGCTCTCTGTTCTTTGGTGTGCTGAGGGAGCATAGACAACACATTGTGAAGCAAGCCAACATTGGTACACTGTATTCAAGAGTGTTCCTGTTCATGGCACCATCTCCCCTCCCCGGCCACCCACCCCACCTTTCATTCAAACTCCTTGGACTGCCTCACACAGAGAATGGGGAAATGAAAGTGTCTTTTCATTGGATGACCCATGCACAGGAACTTGGTTGTGAGGGGAGTCTGCCAGCTACAACTGGCTTTCCCCCCCCCATGTTGCCCAGCTCTGCCTCACCCATGTGAATCCAGGGCAATTTGACCAACAACAAAAGCGGATTGAAGGGTAGGGTTGGGTGGGGCGGGCGGGCGGGCAGGCGGGCGGTGGAGGAGGGGGGGGGGAGGGGCAGTGGAGTTGGTGGAGTGTCTGGATAGAGGGTAGCTATTGATGGCTGGTTGTTGTGGTTACGTAAGACTAATTTAGAATGCAGTGCCTGCTGTAAAGGCTGAGGACACACAATCAAGCTCCAGACGCCATTAAAAAATGTTTTCCTGTTACGCTGTCCTATTGGCTAATCTGTCCCCCCACAAGGGCATAAAAGTTCTTCTGGCTCCTTTATGAGCAGAAGGTGCTGATCAGTAAGCCGCCACAATTCCAGATGGGTTCCATGGGTGTAAGCAGCTTAGGTCATTAAAGCAAAAAATGTGAAACGTGTGTTTGTCCCCCTCCTCTTAAAAAAGGAACACACTTTTTCTTCCTTCACTTTCTTTCCCTTCACCATTATGAATTTGTCTGATTTAATCTTTACATAATATACAGTACTTTTTGAGAGAAGAATAGAGAGAGCAAGGGAGAGAAATAAAAATATTTATCCAAAGAGATCCCGTTAGTCAATTGTCTAATCAGATCAGACAATTACTACTGTCTCTGATCCCCATAGATGCCTGTTCCAAACTTTAGCTTGAAAGGTCCCATTGAGACAGATACGTACATCAAAAAATGTACTTCATTATAACAATTGTACTTTAGATTTTTTTTACTGAGCCTCAAATGATGGTTATCATGGGCTTGGAAAACAAATGCAAGCCTAGCTCTAGATGAACAACAGAATCACTGAATTTTATTTAAGTGGATTTGCTGGGCCTTCTGGGACTGTATACAGTTCACCATGTCATTAAATCCATTGATAATCCATTAAAATAATCTTACTGACCAACAGAGAGTGTGTTTTGAGGTAAATTACTGTCTGAATGTACAAATTGACATATGTGCATTTTCAAATTAATCTATATCTTGGCTGTCTTTAGCACTTGTACCACTGTGTGTGTGTCTGTGTGTGTGTGTGTGTGTGTGTGTGTGTGTGTGTGTGTGTGTGTGTGTGTGTTGTATATGTGTATTTGGGTCTTTCAGGGAAGATGGCTTCCAAGGGTGAAATGTATTATGTTTTCATTATGTCATCATTTAACAATTTGCCTTTCTATCTTCTGCAGTACTTCCCCCTTCCCTTGTCATTCAACACTCCAAATAAGAACTCAAATTAAATCCTGAACCTTTACTAATTGAAACCTACTTAAATAACAATCTTCTTCTCCCTGTTTTTAATACAATATTTGGAGACCATGATTGATTTTCCTCCCAAGGTTTCTTCCATTTTTTTATCCTCTAGCAAGTTTTCTGGGAGTTTTCTCCTGTCTTCCTTGAGGGTTTAGGTTGGTTGAGGGGCAGTTCTATGGGCATATGTGAATCCCCCTGTGACATTGCTTGTAAAAAGGACAAATACAGTAAATGCTGATTTGTGATTATAATCATCACAAGTGTGTCCTGAAGAGAAGTTTCCATTAGGGGCTTGTTCGCTCATTCCTTTCCCGGACCATCATCAGAAACTGCTAGTTTGAGCTGTACTTCAACCATCATCTGATTCAATGATGAATCTCAGTGTTATCACCTTTGACCTTGAGGCCACATGAAAACTTGCATGTCTGTCTTTCCATCTGCATACTCTGTGTTTTCAGACAATCTGGTCCAATCACACTTCTCCTTTCTGGAGTTATCTCCTTCCTCAAAGCCAGAAATTCTGTCACACTATGAGTCTTCTGTTTGTTTGTTTGTTTGTATGAGCATTTGGCATGTTGTTGCAAAAAAGACTTTAGATACTCTTTACAAAAGATGGTTCAAGCTTTTTGAACACAGGTCATTAGCTAAAGTATTTAGCATTTCACTAAATTGCATGTCTTTGTAGTTAGAATCTAAACGCATTGTGTTAAGGGAACTTTCCTGACAAATTGCACAAGAAGCCTTGGTGCACTGCTGTAGAATGAGAAACAAGGTTGGAGGAGAGTGAGGTAGGTGGATAGTATTGTACGGATGACAGGAGATGGACAAGTTGAAGCGAAGGAAGGGAGAAGGGGATGCAGAACCAGACATGGGAGATGTGTGGGAGGGGGGAAGACCATGCAGGGTTTGACCTGGTAGGATAAGAGGGAGGGGTCCAGTCATAACAAATCTAGCTTCCTGTCTGGACAAAAAAAAACAACACAAACGCCCTGATGAAAATGGGGCCTAAACAATGGTTCCTGTCGGCGTTCCTACAGCGCTTCTCCAGTCAGGACATGACAAGGAGGAAGGGGGGCGGATAACTGGTTGCACGTGCAAGATTAATTTTAGATGTTTGTACGGGAAGAGGACAAGCGAGCCACATCCTAGTACAATGACCCTTATTGTCTGGGACATGAACAGCCCAAACATGTCCACAATGAAGAGCCCAAACACGTCCACCATGAAGAGCCCAAACACGTCCACCATGAAGAGCCCAAACACGTCCACCATGAAGAGCCCAAACACGTCCACCATGAAGAGCCCAAACACGTCCACCATGAAGAGCCCAAACACGTCCACCCAACGTGAGGGTTTTCCAGTCTGTATCTTGAGGGCACAGTGCCGTCTGCCCCTCCCGGTGACTCCTGTTTCCAAATCTACCTGTGTGTTTGTCATAGGATCCCCCTTGTCACGGGGCCATGTGCTGCTATATGCGTCGCTGAAGGAATCATGTGACCATTGGCCTATACCCCGCCCGAGCCGACCCGCCTGCTTTCAAATGTCACTGGGGAGTAGAGGGACTAAGACTTGAGACAGAGTTGAGAAGGACTTAGAAGGAGATGGTTGGTTGAGAACAGTATATAGGTTAAAATGTTAATGCAGAAATGTCAGTCCTAATGAAACATGAGGTTTTTATTTACGTTGACTAATGTGTAGATTTATGCTTGTTCCCCGAGGCAATGATTTTTCTAGTCACTACAATTACAGTTGAATTTACAAATTATTCTAATATGAACTCCTAGACTCTTTAAAATTTGAGAAAATGTCATCTTATCAGTGTCTATTTCTCTGTCATGACGAGTCAATACTCAGTTTCGCCAAGAGCAGCATATTGGGATCAGTTCACATTGTCAATGCTGCATGGAGATGAGGCTAATAGCTCTGTATTCTTTATGCTAGCCTGTAGTCCTCCTAGTTCTATGATGGTTTTTTGCTAGTCTGCACTATGCTTGGTTTGCAGTAGACCTCAGTCAGTGCTAGTCTGTAGCCAAGTTCTGGCTCTGGGCTAAATCAGTGGTCTTTCTTGTTCTATGCTAAGTTTGTGTTGCTCCTCGCTAGGCTGTGTGTAAACTGATACTGTAAACACGCACAGCCATCTAGGTCAGCCAACTGTACAGTCTGCCAGGCTACTAGCTGCAGCCACACCAAAAAAAACGGATCAGATTACATGGGAAACACACACACACGATAACCTAACTTAAATCACTTGGCAAGCTACACCACAGTGCTACATGGGTTGAGTCAGGTGGCTAAGCGGTGAAGGAATTGGACTGATAATCAGAAGGTTCCTGGTTCGAACCTTGGCTGTGCCAACATGATGTGTTGTCCTTGGGCAAGGCACTTCACCCTACTTGATTCGGGGGAATGGTCCTGTAATGCTCCTTGCTGTAAGTTGCCCTGGATAAAAGCATCTGCAAAATGACTCAATTGAATGTAAACTTACAGAGATATGGTTTAATGGCACCAGTGGTCAGTGTTCAAGATCAGAAGTGTGAGTCTCTTTCAACTGTGAATACATAGAGATACACTCCTAAACCAGTGTGAAGAACTGTGGTGATTCTTCGAGGTAATCTAATTTGCATTCTAACTGGGAAAAGTTCAATCTTTTCCAAGAGCCATTGTTTTTACGTCGGGAAAAAAAGGCCTCAAAGTATTTTCTTATTTTCCGTGACCTTACCCTTCACAGTGCTCTGGAGTCCGAGAAAGCAACTGGAAAACCTGGTCATCCTCTATCCTGGAAGGGGCTTTAACTGAGTATGTTTTACAGACTGAATCAGACATTGCTGCTAGAGCTTATATTCTTAACACATGACTAAGTAGAAATCTGCTAAATCCCTTCTCTGGTCCAGAGTGTGTTCTTTTTGTGTTCTTTAGAGCTTAGCAAGAGGAACAGGCCAGTGGGCTACATCAATCTAAATGAATACTCTTTGTGCAGTGTGTGTTTCTGTATGTGTGTAAGCTATATTTGCATGTGTGTGTGTGTACTTGGATCTATCTACAGGGTTTTGTTTTTCCTGTGTTTAAAAATGACTGAGTTGAGTTACAGGATTAAAACTCCATTGCTTAGTTTGATCCCAAGTCTACTGATCAAAAAGATTGGATTTACAACACCAAAGCAGGTCCTCGTTGCTTTTGAACAACACCACTGTCTGGAATTCTAAGAAGACCTCAGAATCCTGTAATTCCACATTCCAAGGTACTCAGAGTCTTGTGGAACTGGGCATCTTGTGATGGGTCTAGGAAAGGTAACCACAGAGGTTGGGGGAGGGGGGATTTTCAGAAAGCCACAGTTGTGCCTCCTCAAGCGCTGTTTTCCGGAACACTGATGTCTAAATATTACCCAACCACTTAACAAAGGCTTGTTTTGACAAGTGGCACAGAAGCACACATAATCTATGGTCATAATCTTATCAGGATGGTGTGGTGTTCTTTACACGTATGACATGCCTGTGTGCCAGACGACACACTGGCTAGCTCCCAATGTGAGTCATGCATGGGCCCCCTTATTTTTAGGTCAACAGAAGTTAACCGCCAGCATTCTGCCCACTTTCTCCTTAAAAAACTGACATACTTTTGTGTAGACTTAATGAATACCTCTGCAAAAGCATGCAGTTCATACAGAACAGTGTGTAACAAAATACTGACCTAACAAAAGGGGTGGTAACACTATGTTGTGATTAAAATCGACCACATTTCTTCTTTGCTGTGCTTGGGTCTCTGTCATTATTTTGAACATGCACGAGAAGCAGCATCAAAGTTCAATAGCTGGAGTGAGAGGGAGGTAGACTATAAGCAGGTTAGTAAGGTTGGTGTAAATATGAAAGGATGGATCGAGGAAACGATGAAGCAGAAAAAAACCAAGAGGGCGGGCAGCATGTGCCTGAACTGTGTGTATGTATGTGCGCTCAGGCAAGCAGAATAAAAACTAAATATATTTTCTTCATGTCCACGCATCTTCCCAACAGAAAGATGACTGCAATTATATTATGAAACAGCAGGACATGGGTCATGGAAAGGGTGTGAATGTAACCTCCTATGTTCCACATCAGCGAGTTCAAAGTGACAAAGTCTGTCACCTCACATTCACGCTTACTCATGATGTATCTTTTATGTCATCATGCAAAGAAAAGGCCACTGGCTTTACACTTTTAACACAAAGATTCAAAATACAACAATACACGGAGGTGTCATTGGCCATGTGGCACGTGTGTGTTAAGAACGGCGTGTTATGTAACCCGAGCTATAGAACATCTTTGACTGCTTGATATTTAGATGTGTTGACTAAGCGTACTGTTTATCCTAGTCCCTTAAGAGGTGCTGATAAGCTCCTATTTGTGTGTGTGTGTGTGTGTGTGTGTGTGTGTGTGTGTGTGTGTGCACGTGTTTCACGTAAACTGAATGACTGGCCCTGGAGTGCTCTTGGATACGGGCCAACGGGAATCACCATACAGAGAAAGTGAGAAAAACTAAATAAGTCAATAAAATGAGAAAGTCCGTAAAATAAGGGGCCAGGAAATCTTCCCACAACTATAGTATGGGACTGTCACATCTGGTGTCTGCAAAGGCTTGTGTCCTTCCATGTGACCATCCCGAAAAACACCAAACCTGCTGTCCTCTTCAGCTGATGCCATGGCAACCTGGAGGTTTACGCAAGGAAGAGTACAGAGGGGGGTCAGCATGGAATCGGATTAGAAATGTATATTTCCTTTCAAAAGATTTGCCATGGTAAACAAATGCATGGTAAACAGATTAAGAAAATACAATTCTATTGACACTTAAAGCTTAAATTAATACTTTTCCGCAAATCAAACATAAGTCAATTATATTTGTAATGTAAAAGTCAGTTCACCACTATTTGGTTCACTTTGGGTTTAGATTTCCATCATTGTAAAATCGTTAGACAATTTCACTGTCTAAATGTATAAAACAATAGCATATATGAGAAAATGCATTATTGGTTTCAAAGACACGGAAATTAGTTGCTTTTGCTGCGGCCATGTGTCAGTTTAGCGATATGACATTTGTGACATATCCCGCTGTACAGTAAAGTCTATGTTATATGAGCAGAGGTAGCCTACTTGGTGCTCTGCCCCTTCATCACACATCTCTGTGTCGGACTGTCTCCAGACACGTGTTGTGTTCATAAATTGTTAAAGTCATAGTGACATCAGCTGGTCAAAGGCTGCGTTGCAATCAACCTTTATTCGGGCAGTCATGCAGACATGTGGTTTAACCGCCAGGGAGAGACACTACCATAAGAAAAGGCCCCAAATGAGGGCAATTGAATGAAATGAAAAGATTACTAACGTGTTATGTCCCGCAGTTTCAGTTGAGTCATTGGATTAGTGTTCGGAGAAGATTGCTTATGTCTGCTACCTGGAAGAACGAAACACGTCCAGACACGCGTAGCCTACCTCACTCCCATTTACAGTCAGAAACAGAGAGAGAAAGCGAGAGGGAGAGAGAGAGAGAGAGAGAGAGAGAGAGAGAGAGAGAGAGAGAGAGAGAGAGAGAGAGAGAGAGAGAGAGAGAGAGAGAGAGAGAGAGAGGGGGGGGGGATCATCATATTGGGCGGAGGTCTGCTCCTAGCAGGGTTTATATTCAACCAACCATTTCTCATCACCCTGTGGTCAACATTTATGGGAGTTCGAGGGGAAACTTGTTGTCCATATTTTATTTTCTACTGGCTTCGGAATTATCTTTTAGGCTATTTCTAGTGAATTTTCTGTGATTTGGGGGTAAAGAATGAACTTTAGTTGTGGTTTTTAACTGTTTTTCCCACCTCAAATAAGCACCACCTCCAGTTTACTGTACGGTCAGCCCAACTCAACTCTGGAGTGATCATCGTGTCAAGTGACTATCCTGTTGTAAAGGTATGTGCTTTACTTTTAATATGTTAAATGGTTTACCAACATTTAATCAAGTGAATCGGTCAAAACTCACTTCTATCAATAGACACAATTCTTGAAAAGGCTTGAAAACAATATGTTCAAAAACTTGAATTCGGTGAATTCCCTTTAGTCCTCATCAGTTATCGTCCTGAATGGCTGAAGCTCTGAACTGCCGTGATGAAGAGGAGGAGGAGCGCAGAGAAATGCGAAACCGAAATCAAGCAACAGGTAAAGTTGGAAACTAAGTCACAGGTAGGAAAGTGTAGATATGTCAGAACTTGTAGTATAGCGAGTGGTGTGCGTGTGTGTGTGTGTGTGTGTGTGTGTGTGTGCGTACGTGTGTGTGTACGTGTGTGTGTGCGTACGTGTGTGTGTGCGTGTGTGCGTTCCATGGCTGAAATCTTTATTTCCGTATTACGTTTCTAAAAGGTGAAGCCCTTCATGTTTGTGTGCGGTAGGCAAGGCTGGCAAGGTGTGTTTTCCAAAGGGCAACAGTTGTTCCTACGAAATATGTAAAGATTTTGTTTATTTTTTAACGTGAGTCAGCAATATGTCAATGAACTTGATATCAGCAAGTGGAGAAACTTGAGATGGCATGTGTTGGACCTGTAACAACGTGAGTCGAAAAACGTATTAAACCTGTTCAAATGTAGTCTAATTTGTGCTGTCTTTCAACCTCAGTAGGCTTAGTAGATATTGGAATTATCTGTTTGGATAAAATCTGTAATGAAGCAATACAATCAGCCTCATACTAGTCAGTAACCAAAGCTGGCAGGTCTGTTTGTTATGGCTGACCCAGCCTCACTGTATTACTCAGGAAATGTTGCCTTTATTCAGGAGGTCAGCCAGTCTCTCTCTCTCAATACATCATAACGATTCAAAGTCAGTTTGATTAGAGCAGGCTTCCACAATCCGTCAAAATCCAAAGTGTTTGAAATACTGTCTCTCCATGCCAGAATGGCTGTAACTACGTGTTCATGCAGGCAGATCTGTTTATCCACCTCACACATTTACATTTGATGTGTCACTCTAGTCTGGAGGACAGTGCAGCTATTGTGGCAGACAAACTGTTATAGACAGTTCCAACACCTCATCATTTAGCTCACAGTGTTGTTTAAAACAAAAAGTCCAGTCAACATGTCCAAGTTCATGTAATGTGTCTTAAGCATCATCCCGGTGAAATACTGAAAAAATATATTTTGTTTAAATAAT
The DNA here is from genome assembly GCA_030340665.1 of Neosalanx taihuensis. NCBI lineage: Eukaryota > Metazoa > Chordata > Actinopteri > Osmeriformes > Salangidae > Neosalanx > Neosalanx taihuensis. The sequence continues at coordinate 10,543,978 of CM059301.1, forward strand.
TGAATTGAATGTAATTGAATCTTGTGTCACATAAAGTCGCTGAGAGCTCTGCGGTAATCTTCCTTGTGAGGCACGCACCAACCATACCAGCTCAGCCAAACCATCCATGCCCCCCCCCCTCCCCCTTCCCTGCCTCTACAGTTGTCTCCTGGGTGGGGGTCTCGGCCTAACCCTCGGGGCAGGTGGCCTGCCCTCTGTTGAGTGGGAGGAACAGGCCCTTTCGGCTGTCCTCCATCTCTCTACAATGTCAGTGCATATTTGCTGCATCTCCATGACTGGCTGCAGCCATACCCAGTTATTTTTGGAGCAGATCAGGTGACATCATATTCATTGTCTCTTTGTCTAGGGAACCACCCCAAATCTGTCATGGTATATGGTTTCTGTGATAACTATGAATTCTCTCAAGTTCAGGTTTTCAGTGTGAAATTTAAACTTCCCTTTCTGGTAATGTTTATGGTGGTTGATGAAGACCCTGTCCTCTGGACTGTGGCATTTTAATTACTTCCACAACCCATGTAACTCCATACCTTTTCAAATAAACAGACGCCTAGAGACAATCCCGTCATCTTCATGGCGACGGTTCGTAAACCGTAATCCTCCCTTTCCCAGCCAGCAATACAGCTGCTCCACTCACCTGTTTTAACTCAAACAGCCCTGGAAACTACCCAGGTCCTCCATTTCTCTCCTCTAAAGGTGTCAGCCTTTAGTTATGAGCTGAGGCTCACACCACCGTAAGGGTGTCCGATGTGGGAATTAGGATATAAACCCCAAGTTACAATTATTATTCATTTTAGAAGGAAGCTGAAAATCAGGGTTAGGATATAACGCACTGAAAGGTGTCCTATCATAGTCATGTCTGCTTGATATTTAGATGTGTTGACTAAGCGTACTGTTTATCCTAGTCCCTTAAGAGGTGCTGAGCTCCTATTTGTGTGTGTGTGTGTGTGTCAATAAGTCAATAAAATGAGAAAGTCCGTAAAATAAGGGGCCAGGAAATCTTCCCACAACTATAGTATGGGACTACTAGTATATTCATTTTTGAAGGAAGCTGAAAATCAGGGTTAGGATATAACGCACTGAAAAGTGTCCTACCATAGTCATGTCTGCTTGCCATATACCTGGATCAGTGTGCAGGATTAAGACAGGCTTTGACATCACAGCTGTGTGTGTGGCCTCACCATGCCCACAGCCTCTGTGAGGAATCAGCCAGCCCATGACTTCTGCAGTTGGAAGTTTCTGCATGCACAGCATGAGCAAACGTTTTTTTCCCTTCCTCCCCCAACGCCCCCCCCCCCCCCTTACCACTTGTTCTTCTCTTGTGTCTGACTGACGCTAGCATGTGGACTTGTAAGAGTGGTATGCGTTTAAATGACTTGCCTGTACTCCACATTATATAGCAAAATAATAAGCAGTGATAATTATGTGTCCACAACTCAGGCAACTCAGTCGGAATATGTTACAGCAGATTTCATAGGTGAACCTGAAGTAAATCGTTTATTTCACCACAAAGACTTATGAGGTCTCCATCTAGGTAGTGTTATGAAAGAAGCTTATCTGGTGGGTTCTGTCCTGAAAACTTCCATTGTTGAGTCTTTGTGAATGACATCATGACATAATGGCTATTATCAGGTCCTTCCTGGCCAGGAAACCCTCTTGAGAAACAGTCAGTGATCTGGCTGTCTTCTTCCCTGCATGGAAAGTGGGTCAGGTCACACTGAGTTAGCCAATAATAATAAATTCCAACTCTCCCAGGAAAACCATTGGGCTATTTTGGTTGAGAAATTGTCAGCAATACTGGGAGAAAGACTTCCATCAATGATTGATTCAACAATGAATGATTAAATCAACGATGACAAAATCAGTGAATTTGTTACTCAGATGTCCTAGCCCAAACACGGATAATGATTAAAGCGCTAAATAATGTTTGAAAAATAGGTGTGACAGAATCCTGATAGTGAAAGGGCTCTTTTCCTCAAGGCTGAACTTTTTGCTGAGCAACTTTTTGGGAAAAGAATGTTGTGGTGTTTGTCCGTTGAGGCTTTCTAAACCACCGCATCTACAATGCGTTTCATTTCATCCAATTTTGATTCGATACAAGCATATCTAATATGCACATATGTAATGTGTTTAAGATCGAAAGTACGAGTGTTTTAGATGAGTTAACATCGAAAGTATGTGTGTTTCTAGGGTGTGGCAACACAGCAGAAAGAGAAAAGGTGTGTCTAAATAGACGATAAAATCCTTGCCAGTCTACACACCAGGGACAACAGGGCCACCATTACTTTACTTTTACACTCATAACGAAAGCATAGATCATATTCTGGAAAGTCAACACAAGTATTGTAAACCAACCCCAACAGTTCCTTGTTGACGTTTTTTTATTTTTTATTTGCACTGGATTAGCATTCTGGGAGTTGGTTTGGTTGTGTATTTCCAGAATGACCACATTCCATTGGCTCAGATTGGCCCAGTCAAGCCACCAGTGGGGAGATTCCTAGAGTAGAGCTAACCCTATCCACTGGATGCAGTGTTGATTTACACACACACACATACACACACAACCTGGGGAACAACTGAGGATATACTTACCATCTCTGGGATATAAACTAAATTATACATGAATGTTATCAGTTAAACAGGTAGGAAAGTCTATATTAATTACGCTGTCTGGTTAGCGAAGCAATAATAATAACAGTGGGTTATAGATGTTACTTCAGTAGTGTAGATGGATCATTTAGTTTTAAATGTATGCTTGGGGACATGACCATTAATGTTGGATTCATTTGAAGTAATATTACATTTGCATTGAGTCATTTAGCAGACGCTCTTATTCAGAGCGATTTACAGCAAGTTCACTGATATTCCCCCTGAGGCAGGTAGGGTGACGTGCCTTGCCCAGGGACACAACGTCATGACAGCTGGGAATCAAACACGCAACCTTCTGTAACACGCAACTAATATGTAAACATAGTCTAAATGGCCTATCATTTAAGTCATACATACAACGTCATGAGGTAGAGGCATTAGTAATGTGAGAGGGATTGTCTGACAGTGTGTAATTGGTGTGAGGTCACGTGTTACAGTAACACAAAGCTTTAGTTTGTCTGTAAAATGACTAACAATGGAAATACACTCTTCCCTCACCTGTGCGATGGCGTGTACTGCAGTGGAACCTGTGTCCGGCTAAATGATAGTCCTGTGTACACAACAGTGAAAGCCTTGCAAACTGTGAGAACTAATTTATACTCCCAGCACACAAAAAAACAAAGATTTTAGAGTCTGGAAACAAGGTCACAAGGTCACACCGGCTCAAACTAAACTAGTAGTAACAGAAGCAGTACTGTCCAGATAGCTCAGCTCAGAAAATGTCAGAAGACCTTCCACGTAACAGTGTATTATTGGTTTGTGGACTGGTACTGGTCATAGTGTAGGAATGTTGTAAGTAGATGGTCCAGAGTGCGTGACTGAGTCTGGTTTTGTTCAGGAGCAGAGATACCTGTAAATCTTGTCCTGAGTCTGGCATCGTCAGTGTGATCTGTGCAGGATTTCAGAATGGGTGACTAACACTCTGTCCATACTTCCTGATTCCTGATGTGGGCAAGGAGAATACCTGTGTTCATTTGAATACAAGCAAACGTGTCGTTTGTATGTTGGAATAAAACAGTTGGAACGCGTTATTTAAATTGCTATTGAGAAACAAATTATCCGTATGTACAGTATTCTGAGACTGATTCATTATTGTTAAAATGTCTGTCTTTCATTGCAGAGCGGTCTGAGAGGAATAAGCCAGATCATTTGATTTCCAGGTATGTTCAAACGAAGGATACAGTATATCCTACTCATGTTCTTTCAGGGTTCCAAAGGTTTAAAGGTATGGTGTTCTGAACAAAATCACAACAGAAAATGTCTCATTAAACACCAAGAACACAGATTTCGCTGGTAAGTCACTGGTACTTCTCAGCAAACCTTGTGTTGAGGTTATGCTCTCAGATGCTCAGTCTCGCTCCTGTTTTGGAACGCTGTCCCTTTAAGAGGCAGATCTGCTGATTGGGAGCTTGTGAACAGACAGACAATACACTGATCCATCCTCATTGACGGACTGGTGAACACTGGGCACGAAGGTCACAGCTTTTTGAATGGGCACAGTTGTTTATGCTGTGAGAGCCAAGTTGAGTCTTCCCTCATTAAGTGAATAACATGTTGGGCTTGTTCTACTTGGGTTACAGTCCTAAAGCTGTAACCAAAAAGGATTTCCCACTACATTTTTAAATCATAAAATGGGTTGAATTGTAAAACAGTATACTTATTTTCTCTAAGCCCCTCTTAAAGGACTTTTTCCCCAATCGTCCTTACGGGTCTCTCTCTCATCTCCCCTCTCCTGAGAGAGTTTAGCATCACTGGGGTCCCGCAGTCATGGGGAGGAACTCCACAACAAAGCACAACCAGGAAGTCATAGCTGAAGAATACATAATGCAACAATGGATGATGTGTATTGTAGACAGGCTGTATCTTCCGTAATTGGTTTTCCATTAAGGATGTGGATTTGTGCCATAGAGGAAAGTATGTTGAGCGAAAATATCTTTTTATAATGGTCTCTGTTTGGAGATGAGACCTTCTCTTTCACCCGAGGTAGGCTCTAATGTAGTTTATTCATTCAGCTTCTAGGACTTTGTTGTGGTTGGTTAAAGTACCCAGTTAATGTGGGGTTGGAAATGAAATCATGTGGGGGGGGGGGGGGGGGGGAAGGTCATAGTGCGCCAACGATTTGTCTGCTAACCCTTTGTGATATTTAGATGGTATGAAAAAGTATTCATTAGTTATCAGCTTGAGCTTTTTGAAACCGAAAAGCTGTGTCATGTTACAAACAGCTGAATGCCTTTTGTGTTCATGTGGCCTTCAGGCTCATGTGAGGAGATCCTGCTGTAGTGAGTTATCCCTGTAGGTTATACAAGGAGTTGGGAAACTCTTTGATGTGCTGGAAGATTCTTCTTCACGTCCAAGAAAAATGCCTCACCCCTTTTGTTCTCTTTTTCAGCCAGGGACCCCTGTCCTCAATACGAGCCGCCATTAAAAGAAGTGAGAAGGGTTTTTTGTTGTATTTTTACGTGTTTTTATGCCTCAAAGTAGTTCCCATGCATGGTCATTAATGGAAAAATCTGTATCTAAAATGAAAAACATAATTTGTCTTTTTATCCCACAGCAAGAAGCATCTCTCACAGTGACCACACAAGGGAAAGAAGGTGCGGATGACAGAACATAACACACCTTTGATTGAATACAGTCCTTGTTTCTCCTGCAGATGTTTGAAATGATTCAGAAAGAGTTAGCATGCAATGCATATGTTTCTTATTTTTCCCCTCAATGGGACTAAATGAACAAAGCATGTGTGACCTAGGTCGACATTCATTTCATATTATTTCATTTACCCTAATGCTCCATTACATCGATGTGTCATAATGAAAGAGAGTACTGTAAAATTATAAAACCATAATTCGGTCTTTTTTCCAAGGTAGTAGAGGGGGGCATTGTGGGAGATTCCGATCACAAAGAGACGTGGGCCTTGTGTTTCAGACGACCGGAGATCACCATCCTGTCAGCGGAGCCCCTAGCCAGTAACACCTGGTTCCCAGGGACCTCTGCGGCCTTCAGCTCACCCCCACCCCCCACTCAGCCAGTCTGGACAGGGGCCATCCAGAACTCCACCCAGGTACAGCATGTTTCCTCTGAGTTGATTTCATGCATCTCATCCAGACCTTCGAAGGTGCATCAACTAATACTAATAGACTGACATCAAAACCTGATTTGCAGATTGTGTGAAATATCCCAGGAACAAACCAATGCAACCATAATCTTTGCTATGTTAACCCCGGGGTGTGTGAGTGACGTGTGTGTGTGTGCACCCCTCTCTCTCGTGTCTTAGCCCCCACCATCCTATGACCAGGTCATCAAAGAAAAGACCCAGGAACACGTCGCCGCGCCGATCGCAGCCCCCCGGCAGTCCACGACGATCGCCACCCAGACTGACCCTGTAGAGGATGATGTCACTGTCACAGCATCAGCAGAACAGACAGAGGCTTTGCTGCCCGTAAAGAAAAGATCCACAGGTGGAATTTGTTATAGCTATGTTAACAGCAGCATTTACCTTCTCATTCTGATATATTCCATAATTCTGAAAACTACAATACTCCAGGTTTAGTCATTTATTAAAATGACTGTACATTCCATTTCTTGTTCTTGTATTGTCTTTTAATGTCAAAATGGCCTAGGTTGGTGCTTAAACCTGTGTCTTTGTCTTTGTCTATTGATTCCGATACAGTTAAAAAACCTCTAAAGCCACCAAGACCTTCACCTCCAAAGCCTTTGCGACGCGACTTGATCTGTGCAACTCAGGGCTGTGGCGATGCCAGAGTGAACTCAACACAGACACCCTCCATTACCACTGGCAGCCAAAGCAAAACCGAGTCAGCTGTAGTTCCAGCCAGTCTGCCAGGCAGCTGTATAAGCACACACACTCCATCTGTTTCTGTGAGTTTGGAAACCTCAAACAAACCCTCTGAACCTGTCTCCACCCGGGCAGACTCACCTGCCGCCTCGTCCCAGCACCCTGTCCCTTCTTCAGCAGAACCAGCACCTACCAAACGACCCACTCCACTCCCTCGTTTGAAATCCCTCAAACAACCAATCCCAGAAGAGGTCGAAGTTCAGACCCTGGTTAGATTAAGCAACAGCGGTGATGGTTCTCAAGTGACCACCATTGTGAAAACCGACTGCTCCTCCAGTAAGTACCTGCAGGAGCTGTTGGAGGCATTTTGTGCAGACGACCTATGCGGTCAGAGCGGTGACACCAGTGACACCAGTAGCCAATCAGACGAGAGTGACCTGAGCGACATGAGTGCCCTCCACAGCCAGCGGAACATCCGGGCCCGGATCCAAGCCTTTGAGAGCCAGGCCAGCACAGATGAAGGAACACAAGAAGCTGCACATGAATATCCTGAACCCCGACCCAGAAACATTCACCTCAAAGCCCCCCCAGTAGCCGCCAAACCTGCTTTGGTCTCCAGAACCTCCATCAGTCAGAGTACCAATAACAACCACCAGGGGGCAGTTTCTTCATCCTTGGCCGCCAAACCTGCCCTCGCTCCTAGACCCTCTATGAATTCCCCCAGCTTTGACTCAGTGCCTTCTACCATGCTACCCATTGTCATCACCCAAGCCCCCAAACCACTACTTCCTAGAAAACCTTCGGTAGACCTACCGTCTAAGGAATCGGAAACCCCTTCCCCCACCAATATTGCAGTCATGCCCGCCTCATTGCCCTCTGTTGCGGCCCGGGCCAAGGCCTTCTCCTCCCAAGAGGACGTGCCGGCTCTGGTCCCTCTCAAACCTTGGAAGGAACCACTAAACCTCAACAACCACAACTCAACATTCCTGTCCATGGAGACCAACTCAGAGAATGTTTATGTTGACAGCCCCACAGGTAAGAAAAAACATATTTCAAGCTAATTCACAAGCATTGATGTGTTGGCACCATGCTAAAGTCAATAACTAGATCAAGACAAACATCTAAAAAGCTATAAAAAGCTTTTTTCTGCCTAATAAGCCTTTCTTTATCCCCAGTCAACACCCCAGTCAAGCCAGTACGCAGCGCTGGCTCCTTTACCAAAGAGAGTGTCACTAGACGACCCACCACCATCAGAGTGCCCAGCCAGACAAGCTCCCTTAAACGTGAGTGGATCAGCCACAGGCCTGACCCCTGACCCTCTGTGTGTTCTGAACTTGATCCTTGCATTCTACTACCTAACAGGTTAAAGTACAGGTGCTGAATAGTTACTGTCACACCTCAAAGAAGTAGCAAATCCGGATTGACAAGTTGGATTTTTCCCTCCCTCAGTTCTGGAGGAATCTCCGGCCTTTCCTCCTCCTCTCCCTGTTCAGAAACCAGTGGGTGCCCTCCCTTCTCCTGTCCCCAACAGGCAAAGCTTCATGCCCTCCCCCATCACACGCCTCCCCTCCCAGGTAAGACCTTCGCTTGGTCACAAGTCATATGTACAGCGTTTTGAGACATCACAGTTCATTTTTTTGTATGTAATGGAGAGTTACTGTTGTTTTTCGAATTACAGAATTCCTTCAGTTTTGATGAAGAGCCGTCCCTCCCCCCACGGTGAGTGATCTACTGAATCTAATGAATCCACTGAATCTGCAGCCATTGGTTTGTCTTTTCTGTGCCAAACAACCTAACATAACCCCCTGTGAACCTTTTTTCAGTTAACCTCACTATTTCATAAAACTCTTCCAGACCCACTGGAGGCAAAGTCCTCCCTTCTCGACCACCTCCTGCCAAAGCTGGCCCAGGACGACCCCCTCCTCCAAGGCTAGAGAAAACAGGCCGTACCTCCTCCACCTCTGAAGCCCCAAGGAGCAATCCCTCAGCCAAGCAGCCCAGGGTCCAGGCTCAGAAGCCTAAAAGGAAGGGACCCATACTGCCCCCTAGACCCAACCCTGGTCACCGCCTCTATAATAAATACACAGTGAGTCTCACAGATCAGGCTCTTTAAGACACAGACAGGTTCTTTGTTGTGGTAAACTGTTGATAGGTTGGGATGTGTGTTAATTGTCTCTTTACTGGTTGCTATGGTTCTTCTCTTAGCTTGAGCTTCCTCACGGCATCACAGAACTCGACTACAAAGGAAAAAACCCAAATGAGTTATCATTCCAGGTAATTACTGTGGTACTTTTTACCAGTGCATGATGAGGCCACATGCCTCTATGTCATGTAACTCTGAGAAATAAATGGATGAATCAGCAGAAATGAGTAATGTCACATGAATGGTTTTCTTCCTGCCAGAGGAATGAGGTGCTGTTGTTGCTGGAGCAGTTGGATCAAAACACCTTCGAATGCCAGATAGGAGACCTCTGTGGACGAGTCCGGAAGTCTCACCTGAAGATCATTACTCCTCTCTCTCACTACGTACCCACCAAGGCCACGCCACAGGTACACAGTGCCACGGTCTAGTCACAGCACAGGTACACGGTATCAAGGTCTAGTCACATCACAGTTGCAATTCAGCAATGTTAACATTGCTTTATCCTTATGGTTTTTTTTAGGAATCGAGTCCAGTGTTGTCTCAAAGAAATAACTCTGGGTTCCAGGTGCAGGTCCTCCATGACTTCACTCCAGGTACTGCCACTCTCACACAGTTCACAGTTTCACACACGGCACATTCTTTAAGTCGATGTTTTGCCAAATCTAAGCAAAGATTACTGGAAGTCTTTGCTCTTAAATGTCCCTGGAGAGGTGCTTATCACTGATTATTTGATAACATATTAACATATTATGTGAAGAGTTGAACAAAGAAAGGAGAAAAAAGAAAATGCATTGGGATCATGAGTTAGTGAAACTGTGTGTGTGTGTGTGTGTGTGTGTGTGCGTGTGCGTGTGCGTGTGCGTGTGTGTCCAGAGGGTCCATCAGAGCTGGGCCTGAGGGCAGGAGATGTGGTGACCATGGTGGAGCAGGTGGACAGCGAGTGGTACCGCGGCACCTGCAGAGGATCTTCTGGGTTCTTCCCTGTCAGCTATGCCAAAGTTCTGGTGAGAGGCTTCTACACCACAAATGCTGCTCTGAGACTTCCAAGGAAACATTTGTTGTTTAAGTGTTAGTTCATGATGTTTGACGTTTTTGTTGCTACTTTTTCTCTTTAGTCAAATGCATCCACACCTGCAGATGTCAGGAAGGCCAAGCCCTCAGCTGCTACAGTCAGGTATGGAGGGTTTGTTATGAAGCTTCGCAGTCCAACAACAAACATCAAACCAACCTCTCATTTCAGAAAGTTGATTAACGTCACTTCCAGCTTCAAAGCCACCCATCACCAACATGACTTGTTCCTTACGCTGGTATCCCCCCCTAACTGCTTCCTTCACAGTGGTCCCAGATGTGTGGCACGGTTTGACTTTGAGGGCGAGCACAGCGACGAGCTGACCTTCTCGGAGGGGGATGTGATCCGGCTGCTGGGGTATGTGGGCGAGGAGTGGGCAAGAGGACAGGTAGGAGGCTGCTCCGGAATCTTCCCCATCGACTTTGTGTACATCATCGAAGACCTGCCTCCGCCTTCAGCTACTCAGCAACAATCCCAACCCTCCAAGATGGCTCTGCCCGGTACGCGTTTTTAACGTTGTTTTACAGTTTTAAACAAGTTTTCTTAGAACTAGAAACTAGAACTTCAACAACCTTCATTCTTTTATTTTTCTTGAATCGAGTCTTTTGATTTACTTCCTGTACTTTAACTTTACTTTAGCACAGATATTTCTCTCCTGTTCAAAGGCAGCAATGGGTGCATCCGTTTCATTTAAAGTTCTGTTCTCTAACCTACAGCACACTTCCTGTAATGTTAACACATCATATTGTGTATTCCTAACTGCATTAATGCAATGGAAAGTACCATAGGGATCTTTGACTAAGTAACCTCACTTTTTTTTCAGGCATGACTGCTTCAACCAAGACCCAAGATGTAGCCAAACCAGTTCAGGTACAGCCATGATGCCACTGTGAACGCTCACCCATTCACTCTTACAATGCAATCGATGTGTCTAGACATTGATCTGTTCAAGTAAACATAACCACACATTGATGTTGATGGCCTTTGCAAAAGCGTAACCTCAGCCATCTCCCTTTCAGTCATTGTCCTCAGGATCAGAGTGGGCTGTGGCCCTTTATGACTATTACGGGCAGACAGAAGAAGACCTGTCCTTCCTGCAGGGCGAGCAAATCCTGGTCCTGCAGCACTTAGATGCAGACTGGAGCTCTGGAAGGCTCCATGGCCGGGAAGGGGTCTTCCCCAGGGCCTACGTGGAGACCAGCACCTCAGGTTAGGGACGTCCAGACTACCTGAGCACTGAAATGCGTCTGCTAAATGAATAAATGTAAATGTACCTGTGATGTCATGGCTTCTAGACTTGCAGAGATGGAATGTAACAAAGTACAAATACGTTGTTAGCAAACACATCTTTTACTTTCTACTTCTTTCATGTTAATGTGAAGGATGGTTGTACTTTTGCTTATAGCAGATCCAAGCTGTGTTAGGTCATAGGGCACCCTCATGTGGTAAAGTGTATTTAAGGCAAGCAGAGTGGTGTCCCTTGCAGGGCTGGAACATGTAATGTTCTTTACCGGTAAGCATAAACTTAACAAAAAATATTGTAACTCATTTATGGATCAAATCTGTCTTTCCCTACAGACCTTTCTCCAGAGATGGGCAGGCCAAGTAGTGGTTCAGGGAGAGCCAAGGCTCTGTTTGACTTTGAATCTAACTGTGAGGAAGAGCTCTCCATACAGGTGAAACGCACAAAGTGTTGTAGCATTAAATATAATCATGGTTTCAATCGACTCATTTACATGTCTCATGAAACACCTGTCTTGAAAAAGCCCACAATTTAGAAACTCAAAAAGTGTTTCAAACAATAGCATTATCCTTTTGTATACCCACTGCAATCATTCACATCAATCATCATACCATGTTTGCTTTTAGGTGGGAGACATCATAATCAACCTGGAGTCTGTGGATGATGAGTGGTTCTTGGGAGATCTAAGAGGAAAACGGGCCTTGGTTCCTAAAAACTATGTGGAGATGTTGGTGGGGCAGTGAGGCTGATTGATAATTCTGCTGTGGTGCTGTTGGCACCAGTTTGTGCCTCATGGACATACAGATCAGAATGGATTAGGATCAATGGAAATAGGAGACTGACATTACTGATATTCCTTTTCCACTGGACATCTCAAACACCCAACTATTTGTTTTATTGTATGTTTACATTTATATTTATACATGTATAATTAAAACTTTTAAAATGTATCTATTTGACAGTGTTGCAAGTTATTGTTCTCTAAATACACATTTATTGCCTATTTTGAACAGTATAGGGGCCCAGATGTTGCTTTTCCTACTTAAAAATATTATGAATTCTGAATTTGAACCTTCTTTGTAATGTGCCTTAACACACAGGACAAGCCTACATTGCTAGTTCTTGAACACCTGTAGGGTATTTACCTTAAAATAACCATTCGACACCAATTGGAGCGCTTATTTTTCTACATTCAACATGAATGTTTAAAAAAGCAACAAAAAACTGCCGTTTCCAGTCATTTACATTTTTTATTAAATCTGTCAGAGGGTGTTCAGACGGTCTCCTGGATGGGGGGCTCGTAGCCATCGGCTCTCTCCACCTTAGCTCCGGTGTCGTCCCCGGAGGGCTTGGCTGCAGTGGTGCCACTACCACCCTCACCATGGAGCTCCATCAGCTTGCCCACTGCCAACAGACCCAACAGTTACACATGCTGCTTCTGGCTCACTGAACTCCCATTTCTTTAGCTTACAAGGAGTATTGAACTTACAATTCTTCAGTTCACAACTGTTACAATTACTTCAGATGCGAAAAGAAGTTGGCGATTTAGCAATGTAGGTTACTTACATTCAAACTTGGGCTTTTTCAGCATTTTGACCTTCCTTACGAACACGTCGTGCAAGGGGTAGATGGACTGGCAAGCCTTCTCAATGTCCTTACCAACACTGTCAGGGATACTGCAGAACAGAAAATAAGGTGCTAAATTATGATATGTTCTGCATCATTATTAGTTAGCTTGTGTGTATGTGGAGTTTCCATAGAAATGCTTACAGCTTGTTGACAACTTCCTTCAGGTCGTTGGTCTGCACCTCGCGGGTCATGATCTCCATCATCTTCTTGCGGATCTGCCGCACCTGCTGGTGCTGGGCGTACGAGGTCTTCCTGATCTGGTTGGTGCGCTTCTTGGTGAAGCCGACACAGAACAGACGCAGCAGGTACCCGTCTGTGGTCTTCACATCAACGTGAGCCTCAATCATGGTCTGGTGGAGGGACGGGGAGATAGTCACAGTTAAGAGTGGCATGCTTGGAACCTGCATGTAGGTCAGAACATCTTAAGGCAGGATCGGGCAATCCTGGTCATAGGGAGCCGCTGTCTAGAAGGTGAGACGTTCTCCTGCTCTAGCACATCTGATTCAAGTGAAAGGGTCGTTATCAAGCTCTGGAAGCCTGATAACGACCATTAATACCAAGCAGGTGTCCTAGAGCAGGGAAACGTCTAAAACTTTAGCCTCCTGAAGACATAGCATTTCTCCACCGTACTCCCAGGTCCTTACCTGCCACTTCTTGACCATGGAGCACATTTTGTCACGAGTCAGGTCCATGCCGTGGAAGTTGGTCAGGCAGTTTTTGCCCTGCACATCCTCAGTTATGAGCTTGAACTTGCGGAATGCCACCTCGTCGTTCTGCAGGTCAGCGAGGCTCACCTCGAACACACGACCCTTCAAACCATCAGAGGCGATTCCTGCAGGGTGGGGGGTTTATGACAAGCATGGTGACCAACCAAGTTTAAGAACCCCCAGCAGAAAATGAGGGGGAGGGGGTACAGTGCCCCACAAGGGAACATCAGCAGATCTCTTGTAATCAGGCATCATCATATGGGACCGAAACACTCATCATTCATTCCCTTATGATTAGCTATACTTTCATCCATCATTTAAAAGTCATTCATTTCAGTTTACTTTTAAAGTCTGGAGCTGACAATGGCATAATCCCATTTCATCAGGTGGCTCAGCGGTTAGGGAATCAGACTAAAAGGTTTCAGGTTCAAACCTCGTCCGTGCCAACATGACGTTGAATCTTTGGGCAAGGCACTTCACCCTACTTGCCTCTGTACGTCCCTGTAAGTCGCTTTGGATAAAAGCGTCTGCTAAATAACTAAATATAAATGCATCTGATGGGAAGCATTTGACTTACTGGTTCCCTGAGTCCTGGTGACCAAGGTCTTGCCAAGATTGCGGATGTTGAACATGGCTGGTGCCTTGACATCATACCAATCCTTCTTAGAGAAAGGGTCAACACTGGAAAGAGGGGAGGTCATTAGAATTCAGAGTACCATCTTGATAGCTTGACACCTTAGTTTATATGGCGTATGATCTGCAAACACATCGCTGCACAGATTTGCGTAAAAAGGCAATGGCATTAGATAGTTTTACCATCCAAATACAGGTATGTATTAAGTACGTATGTCAAGCACAATACGTTTCGATAAAGGCCACACTTTTGAGCCTGGTTCTTTTACCAACACCGAACGTGACTCGGATTCACTGAATGATAAACAAGTTTGCACAAATGTGTTCAGTAACGGTGCAAATGTAGTGTTTTGTTTCCTTATACAAACGTGGACTTTCCAAACTGCCATTTTGTTAGCCCGTAACTAGCTAGCCAGTAAGTGGTAGTGAGCCGGATTGCCCCATTGCCTTTAAACCTTTTCTAAGATTAACGAATTCACGACCTCCTGAACTCATATGGCTACTCCTAACGACCTTCAGCATGGAAGATTTAATTGTAATCACATATCGCTTGCTTAGTGTGACATCTATCCTGTGCTACGCGCGGCGAGCTCCGAAGCCTAGCACTGAGCTGAGAACATCCAGTTATAATCTCAATCATCCTTCACATTTTTTAACTTTATTTCACGCAACTGCGTTAATACGATTGTAATGCACTATCAAATACATATATTATTATACTTACATCTTCTTTTTGGCACCTTTCTTGCCGCCTTTGGTCAGCCTCTTATTCTTGCCGACTGCCATGTTGGCTACAGGGAGTGAAAGAGGAGGAAGTACGAATTACCGCGAGAAATAAAGAGATTGAGCTTTACCAGTCTCGCGTGTCGCGATGACTGCTTTGGTAACAAAGGATCTGTTGTCGCCATCTACTGATTGAAAAGTGAACTAGACGGCCTATCCATGCTTTGAAACTTTAATTTAATCGTTAACCATGCTTACTTGGCTTGCTGGTGAGTTGCACAAGAAAATTGAATCACAGTCCTTTAATACAAAAGTTGATTTTTTGATAAAAATGAGGCTACTGTGTAATTGCCAACTGCCAACTGCCAACTATTCATATCGCAAAGCATGAAATGGAGGCAAGTATTTGGTAATATGCCATCTTGGCCTCAATTATATTGTGTGTTTACTCAAAACATCCAAATTGGTTAATTGCCTACTTTCATATTTATGGTACAAACCTGTCATCCAAACTGATAGCAGTGATTCCATGCATGTGTTTATAGTCTCTACCTTACATTTGGCCTGTTTTTACAAGGTTATAAAGGTACAGGTCGTTACCCTGTACTTGTACCTGTGTAATGACATTAAAGTTGAATCGAATCTAATCTAAAGACAAGGAGGGGAGACAGAGTAAATATTGACAAGAGTCGTTTATGTTGTTTATCTGTTTTTGAGACATTTGATGTGACCACTGAAAGCTACACATCCTGCAGCATAGTATTGTTTGAGGTTTCTCTTAAAATGGATTATTATTCGGCATTAAAAAGCATTATAAAACTCACATGATCTCATAAAAAATGAGATAATATGGTGCACTACATTATACTACATTATGGTGTTTACCCCTCTCTAACAGAATCTTGTTCATAATAGATGCAGAATTGCAACATTTCTAATTTGCCCCTGGTGCCTATATACGATGACGAGACCTAGACTGAAGCTGGAAAAAGCGGTGTATTTCTCAGAGGCATCATCATAGGGATGAATCTAGTCTCAGGAGTCTTGTAAATCCCTTGTGTCAGCATAACACAACACTCTTCACTCAGCCTCAACTCTCTGATCAAATATGGCCTGTGGAGAAAGAGAGAGGGGGGAGGGGGAACACAGGCCTCATTTCAGTTTGTTGATCTTGTTCCACTTATGTTAACGTTTTTAAACAACAAACCAACATCCAGTGAACCAATTTCCCTGAGGTGATGAGCGCATAGAATGTGATGACTGTCTTATTACTATCGATAGAGGTCAAAGTAGATAAATGGAGCCAACAGCTCCAAAAAATATGTCAGTTAAGTTTGCCGTTTCATTACCTGTAGGCTATAACAAGTCACATAATGTATTTTCATTTTGTTATGAGGTTCCATTCTTGAACTAATGGGCAGAAAACAGTAGGTTTTCCTCAAGCACCTCATCACTAACAGGGCATTGCTACAGAAACAGAGCCATGACTTTTATCTGCTGGTGCCTGTGGGGCTGTGTGCCTTGACGCCCAGACTCCTCTGGGAAGACTTGTGAGGTCAACAGTAAAGTGATGCTCACTCTCTCACTGCGCCATGGCAACGGCATCTGGAGCCTCTCTGCAGCATCACTAAGGAGTCATCAACTATCCAAGACACCACAACACAAAAACCTTGCCCAATGGTCGTGTGCAATTCTTTCTTATTTGTGTGAATGGATTATTGTCCTACAAATAGGCTATCAAATATAAAATTAGTTTCACAAAGATTATATGTGGGTCACTAATCACTGACTTGAAGATGAAGGTGCATGTTAGTTTGTCAGTGCAAAGGACGGTGCAGTTCAAAGAGGTATTTCAATAAGGCTCTATTGATCCAATTGAGAGGCTGCAACTGAGTAGAACATAAGAACAAATAAATAATCTCGTTTGTATATCAATATTGTTGACGATCAACTAGCCTATGCCGCAAAAAACTTGTTTTAAATCAAATTTATAATGGAAATCCACCTGAACTACACCTGAGCTGCCGGCGAGTGTTCAAGGGTCGTCTGCGCATGCGCCACCAGAGGGATAATACAGGCATACATGCCTATGACTACAGGACTGTCATGGCGCAGACGAGCTGGAGCAGCGGGATAAAGCAGGAAGACAACGCTATATAAGTGGGTTAACACTGCATTTTAAACCGTTCTCGGTGTTTCGGAGGGAACGCCGAGTGGACTGCTGTCCTTTGTGGGGAACCACCGGGACTGTTATTGGACTTGACCCTCGTTTTGGGGGAGTTTTGCTCATGACAGTGAGCTTACCTGTCAAACCACTGACAGCAGTTCCTTTACCGAAGAAATGAAAGTCGCAGTTTCCCTCGCTTGAATTGTGACTGAACGGAAGAAGGGCAAGACCTAAGCGACCTGGCTTTGCAACGGATATTATTAAGCTAAGTCTGCACCGTTTCTGCCAGGGCTTTTTTTCTTATTTTGCTGCATTATTTCATTCGTCCCCTATCAAGTTTCCCACCGAGGAGAGCCGCGACTTATACTTGGAAACGCGGTGACTTCAACTCTAATGTCGCGGTGTCGTCGACTGGATACTCTGCTGTCACTGTGTGCCTGTATCCAGATAATACGCATCTTTTGTTGAGTTAAGTTTTGGAAAAACTGTTTGGATGGGGAGGGAAATATATCTCATATATCTCTTTAAACTTTAACCCCATCCCGTCCACGTAACTGACCAGGGACTGCAGTATTCTAGTGAGGAGGGTGAACAGGTGCCTCACCTGTGTTTCCTCCACCTGCCCTGTCTTTCATTTAACAATGGCGGGCAAAGTGACACCGGCTGGTCGGCAAGGACATGGGGGCCAGGGAGACGACAAGGGAGAATCTGTGGCCCTCAACCCCGGGATTCCTATCCGGGGAATAAGGATGAAATTCGCCGTGCTTGCTGGCCTGGTAGAAGTTGGGGAAGTTTCTCACCGTGACATAGTGGAGACCGTGTTCAACCTGGTAAGCTGATTAAACCCCCTCAGAATAGACCAGGAGGCAAATGATCATGTCTGTGCCAACCAACCTAGATCTCTGATATGTTAACATGTACACTGAGGTTTATTTGAATGCGCTATGATATTTATATAGGTTATTTTTTGTAATTTGTGTCAGGTTAGTAACATGAGGAGTTCCGGAACAAACGTTTGCAAATACACGATGGCGTGTAAAATATGTTGGTTATTTCTTAAAGGCTTCATTGAGCCTATGTTTGACAAATAAGCATACCGACTGTCAAATTACTTTACCTAGCAAAAATATATTTATGTATAAATATATATGTATAAACGTTTTTGTTTGATATTGCACAACTATCAAGTCATCTTCATACACATACTTTAGACTACAAAAAACTACACAAAAAACGACACAAAAAACTGACTTGATATTTAATGGGGATTCTCTACAAAATATCTAACCTACACCTTCATTCTTTTATAATGTTGATGTTGATGTAAGATGTTGTTGTACGATGTTCCTTACACCTTCAAATACCTGGATCAGCAATAGCCCACTGACTGGAGTGCTTTTTCTGATGACCAAATGCAATACGTTGGATCTATCAAAGCTTTTAGCAACTTTTTTTTCACAAGGTCTTTGGTGAAGCTCTGTTTGTCTCATTGATTGTGTGCTGGCTGGTTGAAAGGGATGACATTGAGGTGCAGGCCTCTGAATGAATGAAACCCTCACAAGGAAGGAAGTGGATAGTAGCTCATGCAGGTTAGCCTGGCCAGTGGAATGAGAAGGTAAGGGATTAAAAGGGAAGAGGAGAGGAGGAACCTGCAAAACTGCTTTGTCACTGCCGGGGTAACATTATGAAGTCGGACCAAAAGGGAGAGAGAGTGGTCGTCAGATACCCAGAAAAGGACATTTACCTACCCTAGTCTCCTCAGGATTGACTCCAACATCTTATGTGTGTGGTGGGGCATACCTTGGCAACAGGCCCCAATTATTTCATGCCAAAGCGCCGCTAGAAAACTGCAAAAGACGTTGACTTAACGAGGCCCTAGCATTTGAAATGCCGTCTCAAATGTCAAGCCAAAGATAAGGGCTTGAGCATGAGTATTTGTGACATACAGAAGATTTACCCCGCTTGTGTATGGTTCAGTGATATCAGTGCACTGTCACTTGCTGCAAAAGCATTTTTTGGATACTTTGAGCTCAAAACCATCCTGCATGGCGTTCATTATAAGTGATTCATTATGGCGACTGATGCAAACGGCAGACGTGCCTTGGTGTGTGGCGGCCATACACAGAAATGAACATGAGACAATGAAGGCTGAAGTGTTGCTTTCTGAAGGGAGCTCAGAGAGCCTGTGACCCTAGGAGCTCAGTGCATTTGAGTGGGCTTGTCCCCCTCTGTCACCAAGGTCTGTTTGGCATGGCCAATGTCAGCCCCTTTTTTTTTGTTGCATTTTACGCTTTGCATTTAATAGTCTGTCTCTGCCTGCCTGTCTGTCTCTCTCACTGTTTCTACTCCTCTTTTTCTTTCTCTCACTGTTTCTACTCCTTCTTTTTTCCCCCTTCTCTTCTCTTTCTCTCACTGTCCCCCCCCTCCTCCTTCAAATCTCCTTCTCACTCCAGTCGGGCTGTAATTCGATTCATCACCTGCATTTGAGCCTCCTCTACAAAACTAGCTCATTTGCAGTCTACTCAGCCGACGACTTGCATGCACACGCAGGGTTCGATTGTGTGGACAAAAGGATGCTCGACCAACCAGTGTCTCTCCAGTGAGGGTCATGGAACGCTGGCTGGGCGAGCCTACAGTAACCTTGGCTTGGCTTCAGTGGTGTGACTAATGTAGCCTCGTACAGTTGATAATCATGCAAAGTGTCTGTTTTGGGGTCGAGGTTTGTGACCCAGGATTATAGACAAAGGCTTTGTGGCACTGTCTTAGTGTGCGGTGCGTTATCTCTGACCAGAGTAGCATGTCATGCTTGTAGGAGCATGTTCGGAGGAAATATTGTCTAATGTTTTCAGCCAATCCCAAAGGGTCGCATCCCATTGAAGTAGCCATTGAAGGACTCCAGTGAGTGGCAGTTCCCAGCTCTGTAAACCGTTGACTTGTGTGCAGCATATATGGGTCTTACACAGCATAAGTGACATCAGAGATGGGGGATTTAGACGTTTGGAATGTAACCTGGGTTTTTTTACCCAGAGGCAAGGTCGACCGGGCCTCGCAGACTCGCTGCAGCGGTTACTGTGGCAACCGTGCAAACAGGTGAACAGGTTTGCCAGAGGGTCGTCCTCCCTTTCCGAGGGAGTGAAGTTGACACCGGCCATTTGGTGTGCAAGTCTGGGTAATTTGTATCAATTTAAAATGCGGTAACATCGTACTTCAGTACATAATTCAGGCTTTCTTACTTTGCTCCCTCTAGTTTTCCCTTGTGTTCCTCAGGCAAGCCTCATACATTTTTCACACCGTACTCATCTAACGTTTCACCTGAAAAGCATGTGGCTAGGTGGACAGGGGGGACAGGGGGGGCAGGGGGGACAGAACAGATGTACAGGGGGGACAGGGAGGACGGGGGGACAGTAAGACAGGGAGGACAGGTAGAACAGATGTACGGGGGGACAGGGAGGACAGGGAGGACAGGGAGGACAGGGAGGACAGGGGGGGTAGGGGGGACAGGGGGGACAGAACAGATGTACAGGGGGGACAGGGAGGACGGGGGGACAGTAAGACAGGGAGGACAGGTAGAACAGATGTACGGGGGGACAGGGAGGACAGGGAGGACAGGGGGGGCAGGGGGGACAGGGGGGACAGAACAGATGTACAGGGGGGACAGGGAGGACAGGGAGGACACACATATACACACACATATACACACACATATACACACACATATACACACACACACACACACACACACACACACACACACACACACACACACACAAATGGGCACAATACACAATATGTAGAGACCCTTGTGAGTGCACACACACAGAATTAAGGATGCACTCTCCTTCATACGCTCAGATATGTCTAGTAGAGATCTTTCCCTTCCATCATCCATAGCATCAACTGAGGGGTCGGACCACAGCTCTCTCCAGACACCATGGCTCCTCTCCTACAGGAACAAAGGACACTTTAATCTGACACATGAATGAAACCCTATTTCACTCTCTCCCATTATTTGTTACACATCAGCCCTTTTCTAATCTACCTCTCTAGTTTCTCTTTTTCCCCTCACTTTTTTCATCCCCCCCCCCCCAATTTTTTTCGCTCTTTTCTCTAGCCAAAGACCTTTCAAGCCACTATGTTATGGCTGTTATGTCTCGAAGCGCCTCAACTGACTGTGCTCATTATCCCAGTCCTTTTGATATTTATTTACCTATTGGATTCCCCCATTTGAATCTGTCTGCAAACAGACTGCCAGTAGGCAGAAGGTACCAGTATATTTGACAACCTCCCGGCCTCACGGAATATGAGGCTGACATGAACTGGATGTGGTGTGTATGTGACCGAAAGAGAGAAACAGTGTTTGTTTTGCGTTAGGCGTTAAGCAGGATGCAGTTGGCTAGAACTGGTTTTTAGGTGGCCATTAACCTGAAGTCCGTTTTTACCTTCTACATCGCTGCGTAGGCTGGTTTTTATTGTGTCAGTAGGATGGGAGGTGTGTGTCTGTCTCAGTAAGATGACGTACAGAGCAGAGTCAGACGGCTCAGAAGATCCTGCTGCCCCAAGTGCCTGCTCACCTGACAGGGATGTTTGACAGCCAGCAAACAGGCTGATTATTTGGTCTCAGCCTTCTGCTAATCATCCCCTTGGTTATGATTTCTGCCTGTGTGCATCCTTGTGGAAGATGGGTAGTAAAATGAATACAAATCCCTTAGTTTCCATCATTAACACTGTTAATATTGCTTCAATTAGTTCTGCAAGGGAGTCATGTGGCTTAGCGGTTAGGGAGTCAGGCTAGTAATCAGAAAGTATTGGGTTAAAACCCTAGCAGTGCCAGCATGAAGTTGTGTCCCTGGGTGAGGCGCTTCACCCTACTTGCCCCTGTGGGGGGGAACATCCCTGTAGTTGCTGTAAATCGCTCAGGATAAGAGCGTCTGCCAAATGACTCCAATGTAAATGTAAGTTAGTTGTTAACCCTCCCTCCAGTCCAGTCCAGTCCTGATCTAATCCTGGCCCTGAACACTGAGATAAACAATCCCGTTTCTCGGCTCCCTTTGTTTCCTCCATAAACAAAGCCAGCACACAGAGAGGCCTAGTGGAATGCTACCGGTCGAGTTTGGAGGACGCAGAGCAGAACAGGGAAGCGCTCGGAGCCTGGGGACCCTCTAGAACCTTCACCCCACCTCTGAACCCTCTAGAACCGTCACCCCAGCTCTGAACCCTCACCCACAGTCACTGGTTTGGAACACCTTAACCACTGCTGCCAGGTTACCAGTTTTAGTGAGCCCTTAGTGACTGAAAGGAACCCTCGCCTCATTCACTTGTGCTTGTGTAGTCGTTGTGGTTGGACACAGAGTATATGGCTTGTTGTCGTCATACTGATAAGACTTTGCGCTGTGAGGTCAGCTGTACACCAAAAGAGGATGTGTGTGTGTGTGTGTTTGTGCATACGCGGAGCCGGGATGTGTGCGTGTTTGTGATATGAAAAGGAGAATGTGGGAGTGTGTTCCAGTTGACCCTGAGTCAAGGTGCTTTTCTTGAAGCTGGTCCGGTACCCGGCCTCTCCTGAGGGCGAAAGCCTCCAGATGAGAAGGAAGTTTCCCGCTGTCCTGTTTATGGTAAACAGGCAAGACTTGTTGACTCTGCAGCTCTGACCTCATCAACAGCACTCACAGGGGACAGTATGGAGAGGTCAGCGGAGCAAGGACAGGGGCACACACACACAAACACACACATTTACATTTATTCATTTAGCAGACGCACACACACACACTCACACACACAGCTTCCTCAGCAGGGTTCCACTGGGTAGTCAGCTCCTGTTAAAAGCCTTGGGAGATGGCTCTGTGTGCAGTCAGTGCAGCACAAGGTTGCAGGTATTTATTTATTTTACAACGGGAGGTGAATGCTAAAATAGTTTTAAGGACGCCCGTCTGTACCACCCCCCCCCCCCCCCCCCACACACACACACACATACAGACACACACACATATACAAGTCCTTTTAGTTGCACACAATCCCACTGCAGAGTTGCACGCTGCCAGAATTGCTCGCGTCAATAAAGAGACAAATTTAAACCTACAGAGCTTTTGTAGTCCCGAAAGCTAAATCAAAGCACTCAACATCCTGCCCGCCATATCCCATCAACTCCTCTACTTACAGGGAAGAGTCATGCAATGTAAATGATGTTTTGCCTTAATGTGTTTGCTGCTTCGACAACATATTTTGTATTTGTTTCCCCAACCGATGCCACAAAGTGTTCCCATGACTGATGTCTTCTAGCGTAATCTAACCTGGCAGCCATTAAGCGCATCCATCTCTGTGCAGGCCAAAAGAAGACCATAAGCAGTGATACAAGCCTGGTGATACAAGCCTGGTGATACAAGCCCGGTGATACAAGCCTGGTGATACAAGCCTGGTGATACAAGCCCGGTGATACAAGCCCGGTGATGCAAGCCCGGTGATACAAGCCCGGTGATGCAAGCCCGGTGATACAAGCCCGGTGATGCAAGCCCGGTGATACAAGCCTGGTGATACAAGCCTGGTGATACAAGCCCGGTGCCAAACTCTGTTTTGGGAGAGTTCCTCCTGGGCCTTGTAGAAAAGGCAGACATATCTGCTTTAACAGCCTACAAGCTGCCAACTTGCCAAGTCCCTAACGCCTTGTTCACACTGTTTTCCATCTTTGAACAGCCTGTGCGTAGTGTTTCAATTCTAAACCTATACGAGTGCAGATGACACTTTCGGCGATGGAAATGGGTGTAAATGTAGGGAGTCAGGTGGCTCAGTGGTTACGGTGTTGGGCTCATGATCGGAAGGTTGTGAGTTTGATTCCTGGCTGTGGCCACATGACGTTGTGTCCTTGGGCAAGGCACTTCACCCTACTTACATCAGGGGGAATGTCCATGTACTTGCTGTAAGTTGCTTTGGATAAGAGCATCTGCAAAATGACTAAATATAAATGTAGATGAAGGGGAAAATAAAATGCAAAAATTGAGAGGCCGTAAAGATGTGGGTGATCTACCAGAACACAGATGTTTTGAAACCCCCCCTCCCCCCCCATAACAAGCACATCTTGCTACGCCTGCTCTGAGCTGAAAGTATGTGGCGGACGGGGTGAAAATATGCAACCTCTCGCTTTCTGCAGTTAAGGCGCTGAGGGGGGCGTGGTGCTCCCCTACCCTCCCTCCTTCCAGTCTCACGATGAAATGCTTTCAGTCATCCAGCAACATTTTGTCAACCTCGTCTGTGGAGGGCATGTAATTCTCTTCAGCGAAGACACAACACACTTTCCAAATCGCTAGCTGTAGGCAACCTGACTTGCCGATGTCAATCTTGTGTGACGACGACATGTCTTTTAGATGTGTTACTCTCCTCAAGGGTAGGTTATATTCTTTCAGGTTTTTTTGTTCTTGTTATATAAAAGAACCGAACAGCATATCTGATGGGATTATGTGGTAGCCTTGTTTGCTAGCACAGCCACTTCCTGTTTCTTTCCTGCACCAATATCGAGCCACTGACAGAGATCCACAATTTCAAGCCAACATGCCAGTCATCCCTACGCTGCCTTTAGTGTGTGTAGCTGTGTGTCCGTGGGGGGAGTGGGGAGAGGGTGGGGGTTCAGCATTCAAACTCATATGGACTCCCACCCCTCGCCTCATCATTCATTTTTGTTCCATAATGAAGTGTTTATCAGCCTAATGGAAGTGCTCTGGGTTTTCTTTTAACGGGTCGGCGGATGCCATTCGTTTGCATGCTAATTGCGGGCCGGGCTCTTCGCTTGGATGCCGTCGCAGCTGCTATCATGGTTGACACCTCGCCGACCTGAGCGCCGCCGGGTAGACGCGCCGCGCTCGCCCGCCGTCAGAGCTAATTATCTCCCTGAGTGGTGGAGGCCGGGCCGAGCTCGTGAGAGCGACGGGAGGGTCGCTCACATGGTGTCTGCCTGTCTGCCTGCCTGCCTGCCTGCCTGCCTGCCTGCCTGCCCGTCTGCCCATCTGCCTCCCGTATCTCAGCTGCCAGGGAGAACGCCTCCCCTTGTGGAAGACAAGGAGCAAACAAGGCCTGCTGTTCCTCCGCGTCTCCACACAGCCTCCTGTTTCAGTCTGTTTGGATTGAGACTTGTGTCCACTTCAGGGCAGGTGGCTTTGAGAGGTCCTGGGCTTGTGCACCAAGGCCTTTTGATGTCGCCCAACCCTCATTACTTATGGAACGTTCCCCTTAATCTCCTCGTTGGTTAAGTGTCTGTCCATGACTAATACCCAGCATCCAATTAAAATATGACATGATATTCAAATACATCAAATACAGGATGAAGCAGTCAGCTGCTATTAAATATCCTTTATGAAAATAAATAATTGGATGCAGTATGAGAGGATGAACCTTAGGTTCGACGTTGCCTCAAGACGACCCTCGTTCTGCTGCTGTTTAGTGCCTGATGACGTCGCAGAACACGTTTCAGGAAGGGATTCTCATGTGTTCCACGCTGTAGGTGCAGCCTTACACTGTGGGAGTTACTCATTCATGAGGGGGTGCATGAATGGATCTCAGACTGACTCAAACCAGTTTTGGGCACAGCCCCTAGTGTCATTTAGGGCCCCAGGTTCATGACCCCTCCCTGGCTGTTTATCCTCAGGGCAGTGAGGTCTAACCAGGTGAACAGGTTGGATCCATGTGAAGCAGTGTCTCAGGTTGAGTTCAGTTGTATACAGCCTGAGGATCGTCCCTGTATTCTGGCTAAGTGCCAAGTCAGGCTGTCTGAGATTCCTTCCAGATTCCTAGCCTCGCTCTGTGAAGAGGGTTTCTGTGTAGTGAGGTGGCTGGAGGTCTCCCAGCACCCTGCGTCTCTCTCTCCATCTGTCTCTCTCTCTTTATATGTTTCTATGAGTCATATCAGCCATCATATCAGCCATCATATCAGAGTTACTACATGTGGGTCTCCTAACCATTGTGCTGTCTTCACATTCTGCAACTCCCCCTGTGCTAAAGGTCAAAAAGCAGGTTCATTAAATCTTTACCCTGTTACTGCACAGCTATGCTGCACCTGAATCAGAAAGATTGAGTTTAATCAAGCATATGCAATCTAAATGTCTCATTGTGCGTGTTAAACACAGCGGTGGATCATTCAGGCCCCTGAAATGAACACAAGGGTATCATTTGCTGTTGCGAAGTTTTATTTGACGTGATTTAGGTGTGTCTGTCACAAGTACGGCTAGTTTTACTCGCTATGACTGTAGCGGTTTCCTACCGCGTGCAGCTTACGGTTCCAACCCTGACTCATCTACGTGAACCATGCGGCTGATATCACAGAACATCCCGTTCTCTGTTGGCAGCAGACAGTTGTTGGCAGGTGCAAACTGCGAGGGGAAACCTCCGAACTTCCTGCTGTCTACGAGTTCTTAGCTGAGGCCTCCAGTCAACTTCCGCTGCAGGAGGAGGAGGAGGCGTGTCTGTGAGCAGCAACAGCAGCAGAGCAGCGTACTGGCAGCCTGCTGTGCTCGTCCAGGTCGGCTCTTTGTCATGGATATCCTCCAGCCAGCCAAGAGCTCAGTCGTGTCCTCCGAGAGGCACGACTCCCACTTCTAAGCTAGCCTCGACCAGCCTCTTGATAAGGTTCATTAACATGTTGGATCCAGGAGGCCAGAGTGTTTTAGAGAAAACGTGGGTGTTGCCCTCCAGCCTCGGTGCCTCGCAAGGCTGAACCCCTTTCATGTGAAGCAGTTATATTTCTCATGTTCAGAAACGGCCATTTACACAAGGTCTCGTACGCTGTTATTTCCAGTTCAGCCTTGGTGCGAGCCTCGGTGACGTTTTAACAAGAGGCCACTCAAAGCTATCGTCGGCGTAGAGTGTACGTGAGTTCCCAGCCGTCTCCCCGCGTCAAGCCTCAGTCTGAGCTCTCATCCTTAAGAAGCCGCCACACTTGAGACAGCAGTTCATTGTGGAAGCATTGTGTAGTGAAGGGTGATATTTTATCAGCGTCCAGAGGACAGGCCTCGCCACGCGTGCCAAACGCTGCCCGTGCAGCGCTTCTGAAAACTGGCTGGCTCCAGTCCAGATCGCCAGGTCCTCATCAATCTATGGATGGCAAGTGCTTATAGTTCATTTTATTAACAGTTTCTATCTATGTGGCCAAATTGCCTGCAGTTGACTTGTCACGCATTCTGAACAAGCATACAGAGTTTAAATTAAAGGCGTGTTTTGTATTGAGGTGAATCTCCAAGTGATAATCTTTACTGTGCGATTGCTATCTTGACCAGGATCTTTCTCCCAGAAATAAACCCCTGAAATCTGGTTGAAAATTGGGCCAGATAAAACATCGCCCCAGGTATACGGGAAGCAGTCGTTGAAATGAGCTCAGATGGATTGGAGTTGGCTGTCCGGAGTGTTCCAGAAGATGCACCTCACCGGACCCAGCTGTCTGATGGAGTTTGGGAACCTTTTGGAGGACTGGAGGAGGAGGCAGTGCTACAGCTGGCATCCTCCCAGCCACAGGCATTCATCTGGGGATGAGCTTTGACGGAGGGATGGGCTGAACTGTGGATGTTCCCTCTGTGTGAACTTTTTCAGGATAGACGTTTTGGCCAGTGTCCTTCTGAATCTATCTAGGTTGACTCTTAAGTCACAGCCTTCCTCAGGTGCTCTGTGGCCAGGAGAGAACTCTGAATCCAGCCTGTTCAGAGAACGCAGCGCTGCTCTGTTTACAGTGACTCCATTTGTTTCGCTGGAGAGTTTTGCGTGCGTATATGGTTCCGTGTTTGTTTCCGTGTGTGTGTGTGTGTGTGTGTGTGTGTGTGTGTGTGTGTGTGCGTGCGTGCGTTCGCTGGTCTGGAAGGGGAGGGTGTGATGTGCGTGTGCCCAGAGGGGCTGGGCACAGCTGCTGCTCAGGGTACGTCAGGTCCAATGGAGACGTCCCTCTCTAGACCTCCATATGGTGTGAAGACAGGCTAGCATCCAATACGGCAGCGTTCATCACCCAATCCAAATCCAGAACTTCAGCACGCATCGTGCCGGAGTCAGTGGGAGTCAAGATGCTGGCCTTTCGCTCGGTTCAGCGGCGGGTCTCAATGAGACATGTCCGATTTTCGATTTCACTTAAAGTAACTTGTGTTCCCAAAATGTAGTCGAAGCAAACAGCTCTGTGATGACATGGGGATATTTGAACAATTTCGCTCAGCTGTTACAAGCCAGATTCAAGGAAATGCCTTTCTTGTAACGTTAGACCAGCAAGGGGAACCCTAGATCAATATGAGGACCTAAAGCTGGCAGGACATGTTTCCTGTGACGAGTGACTAAAATAACAAGATGGGCAGACAGGCAGCGTTGGAAGGAGCATGTGTAAACAGATGTAGAAAGCCAGTGAGTGGAAGTGTGTGTAGATTGAAAGCAGAATGGCAGGAAACTGCAGTTATCTCAGGATGTGCAGGGGCAGGAACACACTTCCTGTTTCCCCCATGGGCGGCTGCTTTCAAACCTTTTGGAGGAGGATAGGGTCACAAGTACGGGAACTGAACATTCGAGAGAGTGAGACGCTCAGAGAGGGATGGAAGCACACACACACAGAAAGCAGGTTGTGGTTCTTGCCTCTGTCTCAGCGCGAGAATGAGCAGGAACAGAGAGGCTGAGCCAGGCTACGCTGACAGAAGGGTTGGCCTGGATCTGTGCTGCTGGAGACCCTTGTGCTCTGAAGTGCTGCACAGCTCGTGGGAGGACGAGGCTTCAGTGAGGAACTGGACAATGCTGCTCATCTCTGAGCTAACTCCACATACATTAGGACAGCATCCAAGGCTTGAATGAGACCCTTGTGTTGTTGTGTGTGTGTGTGTGTGTGTGTGTGTGTTTTGTCTGCTGTCCTTGGTTGTCTTGTTAGCCTTTGTTGTGTGTGGGAGGTTTCTCTTCACCTGTAATCTCCTTTTCTACCCTGCTTTGTTTAACAAGGTGAATTTGCCATGCTACACTACACACTGCGATTCCAGGATAACAAAGTGATAGCAGATAATTAGCATCTGGGTTCACGCGTTCATGCATCAGCACATGCAGATCCTCAGCAGGGCTCAGTCCTGCAATAACAACAACAAGCTGGATCTCCCATCATCCTCTCTGCCTCAGCCTCGGCCTCAGCCTCACCCCTGGTCCTCTGTGTGTGTGTGTGTGTGTGGAGCAGTGGTCCTGTACTACTGTGCCAGCATGTTCGTCTTCATCATTTCATCATGCTTCTTCTTCAAGCCTCCGAGCACAGAGCTGTTCCAGGAACTCAAGTGATTTAAGGCAGTGTTTCCAAACCCTGGTCCTCAGGGAACACCTGTCCTGCATGTTTTAGATGTTTCCCTGCTCACACCTGATTCAAATGAATGGTCATTAGCACGCTTCTGCAGAACTGGATAACAACCTATTCATTTGAATCAGGTGTGTTGGAGCAGGGCAACATCTAAAACATGCAGGACAGGTGTTCGCTGAGGACCAGGGTTGGGAAATACTGATTTAAGATGTCTCTCTCTCTCTCTCTCTCTCTCTCTCTGTCTCGGTCTCTCTGTGTCTCTTGGTCTTTGTCTCTCTGTTTCTCTGTCTCTGTCGCTCTCTCTCTGTCTCTCTATATATCTCTCTCTTTGTCCCTCTTACTCACCCTGTCTCCCTGTCTCTCTCTCCCTGTCTCTTTCTCTCAGTATAGCTTTTTCCTTGGTTGACAACAACAGTTTTCATTTGTCATGGAATTTGCCTTGCTCAGAGTGTTCACAGACAGCTTCCCAAGCCTAGCTGAGGTTTCCTGAAAGCCACAGAGCTAATGGCCATGTCCAGACCATGTGGTGTACTGGGGAGGGGGAGGTATTTCCTGACCATCCCTCTCCACATCCTCTGGGTCAGGGCCTGGCCCACTTAAGAGCCTGATCCACCACCAAGATACAACTGGCTTGCAATTAGCCTGGTAGTTCCTACTGTATCTAAAGCTCAAAAGAAAATGCACGTCTGGAAAATAGCGTGCTTTTGTGTTTTACAAACGCACGTGTGTAACCAGAGACGAGAGGGGATGGAACCTTCTTTTGAAGTCCTCAAGAAGACCAGTTAAGCTTGTAGTGTTCTCCGGTCCTCCTGTCGTGGAGGAAAGCCAGGGGGAGGAAGGGGAGATCAGGGTGTTATTTCAGGAGGGCGGGGCAGGCTGGAGTCACAGAACTCCCCACCCATTACTACTGATGGAAGGGATCTGAAGAATGTGGTGCTTCCAGGGTTGGAAGCAATTTGCTTTGGTGTCCGTTCAGGAATCCGATTAAAATGATGTGATGTTGTTGTCGTTGTGATTATTATATATATATATATATTTTTTATAATCCAAAACTAACTAACCACCACTCCCAGAATGCTTTTCGTTTTCCGTGATGAAAACTTAAGATGAGAGGCGATGTGGATCTGAGTTCTTATTGGATTTCATGATTTAGTGTGTTTATTACATTTTATTGTTTGTTGAGACTGTTTGTTTTGATGTGTGTTTCTGTTGGTCGGTTTGAGGTTGGTGATGCAGCTCTGCTGTGTCTGCAGTGAGCTTATTAGTGTGTGTGTGTGTGTGCTAGGGGCAAAACTGGTTCTGAGCAGGCTACACAGGACGATCCTTGGGCAAACACAGCTACACACACCCACACACACACACACATACATGCATACGTCCCCTTAAAGCAGGCCTTTGTCTTAGTGAAAGCAGCGTGGGGTGCTAATTCACTGACAGGATAACACAGCGCTTCACATCCCACCAGGGTGATGGGCAGTTTACTGAGTCAGCTTCATGATTACATGGAACAGTAGCACACCTACCATGACAGTCCTCTACACACACTGCACATGTTTCCACAACAGTTGGAGTCTTGAGAAGTGTGTGTGTGTGTGTGTGTTTGTATTGGCTTAACCCGACAGTGTTTACACTTGTTATTCCGTTGCTTCCTTTGGCAAGGAGTTTGGACGGTGTTTGATGAATACAGATACAGCCACCGCTGCTGTTAAACATGCAAAATAAAAAAACATTATCCCACAAATACATTTGTAGATTCAACATTTTGGCAACCTATCGGCAAACACCGTTTGAACCTTTTCTGTGCTGTCCTTTCCCTGGGTGGGAGATAACAAGGACACACCAGAAGACTGCTGGAGCCTCCAGACTGCATGTGAACGTTCCGGACGTTTCTTTGACGAGCTGTGTCTCTGAGGGCCCCTGTGTGCTGAATGAACTGAACAGCTCTTGTCGTTCTTCATTCCCGCGTCCTTTAAGAGCAAGACATACCCCTGGGATATTTATTTGTAAACTCTTACAAATCGACTTTCAACACACACACACACACAAACATATATATTTAATTACAGGCTAGTTGGCTATTGGGGGAAATATGACTTGGGAAGGTTAGCTTTAGAGGACAGCAGAGGGGGGGTTAGATCCCCCCCCCCTCTCTCTCTGTCTCTCTACATTTACATTTTATTAATTTAGCAGACGCTTTTACCCAAAGCGACTTAAGAGAGAGCTTTATAAAAGAGCATCGGTTACGGAGCATAGCATCGTGATACACCCCAAACATAGCATGCTTATGGATTAGGAAACATACATTGTGAGAACATTTGGCTCATTGGTATCGAACAAGCAACATTCTAATGACTAGCCCGATTCCCTAACCGCCAAACCTAATGTTTTATATTTAGGCTTTAAATGGTCTCCTCCCCCCTGCTAAGAAGGTTATCTTACCTGCCGTGGATGCTGCCCTGCATTCATATCAACCTGACCGGTGAAATTCAGCAGCATCTGCGTGACGGACACTTCAGTTAGCTGCGTCCTGAATGGACGTCTTCCAGCCGATCCTGCTTGTCCCTGCTCAGCTCACAGAGGCCTTCACAGCAGGAAGATGATGGATGGAGATTGCAGAGCTTGATTGAAACTTTCGGTCGGGGCGTCCTGAAGACGCACGCAGCTATAGTCCTCAGTTGCTTTTCACTCTCGCTCCTTTTTGTGCGAGCGCCTCGTTCGGGGCAAATGACTTTTAATTCAAATGATTCCACCCGTGGAATTAATCGAGGTTTCATTAGGAGACGAGCGGAAGAGAGTCATTAATAATGGACACGCTTGCACGGCGCAGACGCACACACGTTTTCCAGACAGACACACACAGGAAACCCACGCTGTCTCTTTCTGCCTCTCACACACCCTCTTATCACTGGCAGACTCTCTCTCTCTCATCCCTCTCTCTCTTTCACACACACACACACACACACACACATTAGACAGTGCAGAGACCTCCTAGAACGTCTAGTTTTCTTCATCAACATGTTTTTATCCCCGCGTGACCGTGTAATGTGCAGCAGCTCTGCTGTGCAGCCCTGCATGGCTGGCAGCGTTTGATGTCCCTCACATCTGTCTTTACATTTCCATTTAGTCATTTAGCAGACGCTCTTATCCAGAGCGACTTACAGCAAGTACAGGGACATTCCCCCCCTGAGGCAAGTAGGGTGAAGAGCCTTGCCCAAGGACACAACGTCGTGTTGGCACAGCCGGGGTTCCAACCAGGAACCTCCTGATAGCTCAACTTCCTTACCGGTCAGTCACATGACTTCCGTCTTCATCATCACTGCCCTCTAAAAATCAACCACTCTCTTTGATGTGGGCTGTTCCCTCCAAACCTTCCTGATTTTACCTGTGTGTTTGTGGACACTCATTGGCTAAAGCCGAAACGCTCTGAGTTAGCTCACCACAGAGGCTAGAACAGGCTTAGGCCCACCCATGCATGCTAACTGCCAATGAAATGTTGATGAGGTCAGAGCTCACTTACAAAGGGGTTGATGTTGGACTGTTCCTTGTTTGATCTGTGCTTCGCTCCACCTTGTCTTATCTCTTCTATTGTTGTCATCTCCATCCCTCTGCCCAGGCTGGCCTTGAGTGGGACACAGAAAGTACAGAGGCGTGCTTGTGCTCTGTGGCTCTGCTGCTGGCTGGCTGACTGGCTGGCTACTCAGCAATGATTAATTCAGATGGGCCTTAGGGGTGAGGAGGCAGACAGGGTTACCCAACCAGGGATCTGGTGACAAGCTGGAACAAAGACTCCTAAGGCCAAGTCGAGAAGGCTAGTTGGAGCTGGGCACTGGGGGAGAAGGAAGGGCTTTCTGAGTGTGTGTGTGTGTTTGTGTGAGTGTTAGTGTGTGTGTGTGTGTGTGTTTGTGTGAGTGTTAGTGTGTGCGTGTGTTTGTGTGTGTGTGTGTGTTTGTGTGAGTGTTAGTGTGTGCGTGTGTGTGTGTGGGTACATGTTGGTCGATGGTCTGGACCTCACGTGTCCTATACCAGTGTTTTAATTGTAGCGGCTCTTGGGAGAGATCTCCTTTATTTCCATGTACACAGATTTGTTTGGTTCCACAGCACCTTTTCCCCCACCACTCTAAACACACACACACACACACACACACACACACACACACACACACACACACACACACACACACACACACACACACACACACACACACACACACACACTCCAGTAGGAGCTCACTGAACAGGTTCACTGTCCTTATTGGGTGTGTGTATGGTGTGTATGAATAAAACTCACTTACAACGAGAGGTCCAACAAGGACGGTTCTACTGAGGTATTGTTTTTAACTTTGTTGCGTAATATCAAGTGGTCGATCTGAAGCAATACAGGTTTGTTCTTTTACTGTGTTTCTTCTGATCTCCACGGTGCCATGCACATTGAATCCAGGAGATGTACGAGTCTGCGTTGTAAACTCAGGCAGCAGGCTTCAAAACCACATCCTCTCTAGCGATTTCACAGCTGTGTCTGAGCAGTTAAATATGGTGCAGATTACTTCTAGAAACAGGAGTAGATTCAAAAAGACACATTTGCTGCAAATATCACTGAAATAGGAACTTGTAATAACAGCATCGTTCACATTGGCCTGTATTTTACCCTCAGAGAAAGAAGATAAGCCTGTATTGAAATGGGTCAAATTATAGGTTGGTGACATATTACAGGAAATAACCAAAATAACCAAACCACATAACCAAAAGCAACACTTTCTCTACTGCTCTCAGATATCTTATTAGATTAGATGATTAGATTAGATTCAACTTTAATGTCATTACACAGGTACAAGTACAGGGTAACGAAATACAGTTAGCATCCAACCAGAAGTGCAAAACAGTTATTAAACAGAATATAATAAATATGAGTATACTCAGAATATACACAGTATGAACAGTATAATCAGAATATACAGGGTATCTTATGTTTACTGTTTACTGTATCAGGCTGCTGCACACATTCCTTTACATTTTCACAATTCTTTCAACCCCCTCAAAAGGTGTTTTAAAAACAGAAAGAAAAGACTAGTGAATTGATATGTTGGCAATTCGTGTTGTCAATACAGAGAATCCCTGTAAATCAGCAAGATTTAGAAGATCATGTCTATGGAAGCCAGTCTAAGGCTCGGCCTCTTACTCAGTTCATACTAGTGATCCTTCTGCCATAGAGCAGACTAAACTTAAGACAACTTATTTTTTATTGCGCAGTTTAGTGGGATTCAATTCCTGATCAACGCTACAGGTCTAAATGAATGTGGATCTGCTTACGTCTGCAGCGGTTCACTTCAGCCATCCCAGCTCTCAGTGCTGACCTCATTTAACCTGTTTCAGAGCCGGACTGTTTCAGAGCCGGACTGTTTCAGAGCCGGACTGTTTCAGAGCCGGACTGTTTCAGAGCCGGACTGTTTCAGAGCCGGACTGTTTCAGAGCTGGACTGTTTCAGAGCCGGACTGTTTCAGAGCCGGACTGTTTCAGAGCCGGACTGTTTCAGAGGTGAACTTCAGCTGCTTTTCATGAAAGCTCACAGGTACTAATTGATACAGTCTGCCAGGTTCACCATTAGATGCTGGGCTTTCATCTGCCTCGACTGGTGCTGGTCAATTAAAGCACTTCTCTCTGCATTCCTCTCTCTCTCTCTGTCACCATCTCTCTCTTTCTCTCACCCCCCTTTCTCTCCCCCTCTCTCTCTGGTTCCCTCAGTAGGTCTATGGGTATGTAACAGTGTTGTTCACGGCGCCCTGACCTCGCTCTAGGTCACTACGGACTTACCGCCCTGGTGTCCAAGCCCCTGCCCCGCCTCCCTGCCCCGCCTCCCTGCCCTGTCTCCCTGCCCCGCCTCCCTCTCCCGCTGCCTGGTTGATGGATGGATGACTAGCCTGCAGTGTCACCGTCATAAATCACCTGTTACCGTGGCGAGCGGCACACTGACATCTATTAACCCAGCCTCCTCTGCTCCTCTGCAGTCACAGAGCCCCCCCTAAAAGAGCTATATTTATTTATTTTAGTATATGGGCAGTGGAGTTATTGATGAAGGTATTAGGGGGAGGGGCAGCGAGGACGAATGGCTGTCAGGTTGGATGGCAGGGTGGCCAATCAGTCGCTCTTCAGCTGATCATTGATTTATTTATTCATTCCTGTTTATTTTTCACCACCACTACAAGAGCCCAATCAGCATTAAGGGGCTGGCGTGTATCAGATCACAAACACACACACATCTGGCCGCATTGTGTAGATGTGGAATGTGAGATGATTATGGTGATCTTCTGATTGATCAACATGCAGGAATGGGATGGGGTTTAATGATGCTGGGAGGGAACACACACACACACACTTGTCATAGCTTTTATCTGCATCCTTGTTAGTTCATGAGAGCTACGATGGGCTATCCCCCCTTCACACACACACACACACACACACACACACACACACACACACACACACACACACACACACACACAGGTACGTACAGAATTAATCCACCGTCTGTCAATTTAATGGGACAGTTTCCATCAGAAGAGCCTGGAGGATTTACACAATTTCCAGGTCTTGATCCAATTGTTTTCTCAGCCTGCCTTGCAGCCCAATAGTGGCTATCGCTCTTCTTTCCCTCCGCTTGCTTCTTTCGATTAAATGCCACCGGCTCACCTTCTTGATATTAGTTTTGACATCTGCATTGTTATTTTCCCTTATCGCTTTCTATTAGGGAGGGTTCAATACTAAAAATGTCCTTGGAACTATTACCTGGTGACGAATCATGACATTTATGGGTTGTACAATTTATTTATGGACACAAAGAACATTATTCATTCGCAATTGGGTCCCTCCCTCACCCTGCTTAACACACACACACACCTTCTGGAGATAACACTTCAATTCCAGCGAAGCGTCTAAAGGTAAAGACGCAGTGATGATCGTGTTTCTGAGGCTGAAATGCGTTTAGTCCAGCTGAGCACCAGAGCTGCCTTGATCATCCATCTGGCTGAGATGACAGGAAACAACATTCAGAAAACAGCCGGCTTTGAAACTCAAACCTGCATATCTACTTGAATGAAAACCAAACCCAAATCCTTTCTTTTACGATTTCTGTTGTCGAGTTGGGTAAGGATATGGTTGCATGTCCACAGTCACATGGCTCAGCGGGTAAGGCGTTGGGCTAGTGATCGGAAGCTTGCGAGTTCAATTCCTGGCTGTGACTATGATGTTGTGTCCTTGGGCAAGGCACTTCATCCTACTTGCCTTAGGGGGGAATGTCCTTGAACTTGCTGTAAGTCGCTCTGGATAAGAGCGTCTGCTAAATGACTCGATGTAAATATGTTTCCATTGAAGTTCTAGTTTTCTCCAAGGACAGTTCTGTTTGTCTGCTGCTGTGAGCCCAGGCTGTGTTGGGGCCTAGTGGACTGCAGCGCTGTACTGTGCTGTGTTTGTTGATGTGAAAGATGAGCTTCAGTCCAGATGACACCGCCCTCTGGTCTTGATGAGCTTGCCCAGAACGGAACAACGTTTCCCAGCCTCTGTTTCGCCCCTCTAACCTCTAAATCCCCACTTATACACATGAGCAGATGTTCATGAACGCAGCAGCTTTTATTGGTCTTCAGCCATCGGCAGTCTTGTCATTCATTGGCCACGCCCACGACGCTGTCATAGAAACCTGTGTCAAACCAGGGGACGAGAGGCGGAGCCCAGGGGTTTGTACGCTTGGCTGTCAAACTTTAGTGAGCTGAGCAACTTTACATCACCCAAGATAAACAGAAACAGATGATTGATCTCTCTTTTCCTCCCCCTTTCCCTCTCTCCTTTACCTCCTCCTGCCTCCCCTCCTTCCCTCCCTCCCCCCTCCTCCTCCTCCCTCCACACGCATCCTTCTCCCTCCTCCCCTCCCCAGTTGGTGGGCGGCCCGTTCGACCTGGAGATGAACTTCATCATCCAGGAGGCGCAGAGCGTGGTCTGCATGGTGGAGCTGCTGGACAAGTGTGAGGCCACCTGCCAGGCGGAGGTGTGGAGCATCTTCACAGCCGTGCTGAAGAAGAGCGTGAGGAACCTGCAGGCTTGCACCGACACCGCCCTCATCCGGCTGGTGCTGGAGCGCGTGGCCCACGCAGACAGCATGATCGCAGGTACGGCAAGGGGGGGAGTGGGGGGGTGTGCTGGGTGAGGATGTTGGCGGGGGGGGGGGTCTCAATTGGGGCCAACACCAGGGTATCTTGCCTAGTCTGACACATTGATAAATCATATCAATTCAAAAGCCATCTGGAAATTTCTCACCATAAAGGTCATTATTATAATGAAGGGCTGGGGAGACTCGGTGACAGTTTCCAGGGGAACAGTTTCCAGAGGGACAGTTTCACGCAGGGACCTGTCAGTGACGGCTGTCCGGTTCTCCTCAGATGTTTAGTGGGACAGACTCCAGCTCTCTCAACCTCTTTTGACTCAAACAGAATCTGGAAAGCATTTTCTGTGTGTCCTTTTTTTGACCACCATATCTGAACTGTATGGATGTGATATCCATATGGCTCCTTTCTGAGTTAGATCTCATCAGTGGACTCTCACCAGGCCTTCCCTGCACCAACAGCCATCTGGGAACAGACTGTTCAGACTGTGGCTGAGACAGCCTCTCTGGCTGGAGTACCGACCTAGCGAGCCTGATCTCCCTACCTGTCCAACACCCCCCCCCCCCCCGCCCCCCCTCTCTGTCTCTCTCTGTCTATCTGTCTCTCTCTCTTTCTCTCTCTCTCTCTCTCTCTCTCTCCCTCTTTCTCTCTCTCACTTCAATTAGACGCAGCCTCTAGTCCTTTGCTCGCCCCCACCAGGCTATGACTCAGCAGCAGCCCCCCCAGCCAGTCGTATCCTAACCGTTTCTACAGAGGAGACAGAAATAGCCTCAGTGAGCACTGTCAGACAGACAAAGCAGAGAGAACAGGCAGACAGGCAGAGCAGGCAGAGCAGATAGGGCAGGCCTTTAACCTCTGGGGTAAAGGGTGCGTGTGTGTGTGTGTTCCTGCACTCCCCTCTCCAGGTACGACCTGTGAGTTTGTGAAAGAGAGAGTGAGAGTTTGTGCATCACAGTTCTCATGTGTTGAACATGTTTGACGTGTCTCCCTCTCTCTCCCCCCTCCTTCTCTCCCCCTCTCTCTCCCCCTCTCAGACCTGATGGTGGACATGCTAGGTGTGCTGGCCAGCTACAGCATCACAGTGAAGGAGCTCAAGCTGTTCTTCAGTAAACTGCAAGGCCACAGCGGCCAATGGGTAGGCCCCGCTCTCTCATACCGTACTGCCCCGCCATGTTTGTCTGGGAACCTAATGTGGAATGTGCTAGCGACACTTCATCCGCCTCCCTTTTCACAGCTCTGTGCCCTCTGCAGCGAGGGAGGAGGCGCACACACACACATGCACACACATGCACACACATGCACACACATGCATCAACACCTCTCCGCCTATGGGGGTGTAGGATACACAACTGCATTATTGATGTAAAATAAGCAGTATTAAAGGGAGGCCTCAAAGCACTCATCTTTTTTGAAGTTCTTTTTTTTGCCCCTTTTCTAATTGTCAGATTGAACACAGTTCATTTTAGGGTACTTTATGCATTTTAGGAGGACAGGACAGGAGAGGAGAGGAGAGGGGAGGGAGGGAGGGAGCAGAGGGAGGAGCGAGGGCGAGGACGGGGAGGATAGAGAGAGGGATGGAGAGGGGAAGAAGAGATGGCAAGCAAGCATGAGAGAGAGAGAGAGAGAGGAATGGAGAGAGAGGCACGAAGGGAGGAGAGGAAGGAGAGAATAAAACACCCATTGATCATCGTGCTCAGTGGCGTCAGAAAAATAGGGCAAGTTTCTGGTGTTCTTAGTTACATCCCCCTCCCCACCCCACCCCCCACCCCACCCCTCCCATCTGCTCACTGTGGGAAATACTATATCTCCATCTCTTTATTTTCTCATCCTCTCCTCTCGCCTCTCTCCTTTACCCTGGCATCTCTACACAATGCAATAAATACTACATAGCACTTCTGGAAGTTGGCAGCAAGCTCAACAGAGCTGCAGCCCCTCATGGTGCTGCAGAACCTCATCAATAAGCTATGCAGCTTCATCAAGCACAACACAGATCAAGTTCCACTGAGATCTATCATCTGAGGTTATCCACAAGGGCTGTTAAATCACCCTGCGTCATCCCTGTCTCTCTCTGTCTCTCTGTCTCTCTCTGTGTCTCTCTCTGTCTCTCCCTCTGTCTCTCTCTGTCTCTCCCTCTGTCTCTCTCTGTGTCTCTCTCTGTCTCTCTCTGTGTCTCTCTGTGTCTCTCCCTCTGTCTCTCTCTCTCCCTCTGTCTCTCTCCCTCTGTCTCTCTCTGTCTCTCTCTGTGTCTCTCTCTCTCCCTCTGTCTCTCTGTCTCTCTCTCTCTCTCTGTCTCTCTCTTTCTTTGTCTCTCTCTCACACACACACACACACACACACACACACACACACACACACACACACACACACACACACACACACACGCACAACGTACACTCACACAGACTTGTATAAACAAGTACATACACACACCAACAGACAGAATTGAGGAGGAGGCTGCTGTCTCAGATCCTCTCCCTGGAGTCTCTGCTGTGGTTGTGATTACAGCTTCATTTAGAACCCAGCTTAAAACAACTGTGATTGTGGACCTTGACATGCAGTTGTAAGGAAGTTGGCACAAGCAGTGTATCACACTTGTTTGTGTGCGTGGGTTTGCGCACGTTTGAAATGTCTGCATTTTTGTTTGTCTCACCCCCTGTGTGTGTTTGTGTGGGTGTTGTGTGTGTGTGTTGTGTGTGTGTTGTGTTTCCCCAGCCTCCACATGCAGTAAAGCTGCTTTCAGTGTTGAAGAGCATGGCCCACAGGAACGGACCTGACGCCTTCTTTAGCTTTCCTGGGAAGAGTGCTGCTGTGAGTATATCACACACGCACGCACGCACACACACACACACACACACGCACACACCCACACACCCTCACACACACACACACACTGACTCTCAATCACACACACACTGACTCTCACACTCACACACACAAACTCACACACACACAATCACCTGATGCGTCCTCAGACGTAAGCCATACAGCGCCTTATGCAATACTTGATCCAGCCAGACGGCCAGTCATCCAACCAGCCTCCCCACCACACAGCCAGCCAGCCAGTGAACCCATGTGATCTTGTGTTTGAGAGGGAACATGCTGTCCAGGTCTCCTGGGATCTCTCCTCTTCCAGACACCCAGCTGATACCTTCCGCTCCCCCACAGGGGGGTTCTTGTTGTTTTGATAGTAGCAAAGTCTTTTGTTCTAGACCAGTGGTGTCAAACTCGTGCCATCGTGGGCCAAGAGGGTGCAGGTTTTCGCGTCAACCAAGCCCCTACACCAGCTGATTTCAATAACGAGTTTAATTTCAGTGGTGAAACTCATTAGTGAAGTCAGCTGGTGTAGGGGCTTGGTTGACGCGAAAACCTGCACCCTCTTGGCCCACGATGGCACGAGTTTGACACCCCTGTTCTAGATCCTGTCTGGGAAACCCCTCCGTGACCTCTGTTAAAAGCTTTCAGCCTTTAGCTTTGAACCGCTTGTCTGTGTTCAGCTCCTTTAACTTGCACAGGTTGCAAGTTTCTTTTTCCATTGGCTCTGCATCCTCCCATCGCCATGGTGATCTAGCTCCGTGGTGAGGGTGTGTAGGACTGGGAAGTGTGTGTGTGTGTGCACGCATGTGCTTGTGTGTGTGTGCTGCACACAAGCCTTCACCTTCCTGTGTGCCTTCCTCAGGAGGCAGGAAGCCCTGGGAGGATGCATACACACACACACACACACACACACACACACACACACACACACACACACAGTAAACACCAAGCTAAACAACACTATGTAAGCTGAGGTTATTCCATAGCTGACGACATTTCCAAAGATGCTTCCTTTGGCAGCTGTTTGTTGCAGCATCTTCTACCCCCAACCCACCGCTCTATTCCCCCCCCCAGGCCATCGCTCTGCCCCCCATCGCCAAGTGGCCCTACCAGAGTGGCTTCACCTTCCACACATGGCTCCGCATGGACCCCATCAACAACATCAATGTGGACAAGGACAAACCTTACCTCTACTGGTGAGTACCCTGAACTGTGTTCTC
The DNA here is from genome assembly GCA_030340665.1 of Neosalanx taihuensis. Taxonomy (NCBI): domain Eukaryota; kingdom Metazoa; phylum Chordata; class Actinopteri; order Osmeriformes; family Salangidae; genus Neosalanx; species Neosalanx taihuensis. The sequence continues at coordinate 10,585,186 of CM059301.1, forward strand.
AGCGTTGTTGTTTGAAATCCTCTTTCTGCCTTCTCCCACCTGGCCTCAGCCTTGAGGATCTGAGCAGGGAGCTTCCTGCAGCCTCAGTGCTGCCGCAGCTGGGCCCACACCTCTTCTGAAGAGAAATGTCCGGAAACGGCTAGCGTGGCCATTCCACATTCGTAGACTGTTCCCTTTCAGAACCTGTAACGTTGGTATGAATAATTCATCCATGTCGCCGGCTGTTGGGAGGCACCCAGGTGCTTTGAACCCAGCATGGGGGGCTGTGTTGGAGTAGGCGGGTGAGCCTGATCACTGAAGGGTCAGCTGAAGGGCTGTGAGAAAAAAGGCTTCCAGACAGAGTTATCAGACCCAGCTTCACTAGCCTGGGAACATGCATCTGATTGGACAACGTTCCTCCCCTTTCTCTTTCTCTCTTTCCCTTGTTTCTCGCTTTCCTTTCTTTTTTTGTCCTTCTTTCTTTCATTTGTCGTTCTCCCTTTGTCTCATCCTCTCATCCCTCCCGTGTCCCCTCTTATCTCTCCTCCATTCATCTCTCTTTTTCTCCCTCCTCTCCTGTCCTCCTCCCCCTCTCTCGCTCTCTCTCTCTCTCTCTCTCTCGCTCTCTCTCTCTCTCTCTCTCTCTCTCTCTCTCTCTCTCTCTCTTTCACAATCTCTCTCAGGGCCAATAAATCAGGGCCTCTAATCGTCCTATTTTCAGACGATAATTAATTTCTGTCAGAAAACCTAATGCATGCATCCAGGATGTGTTTGGGCCTTCTAAAATAAATTAACCACACGCAGCTCCAGTCTGCCAACCAACCAGTCAGTCAGTCAGTCACCCACCCAGTAGAGAAATCTGGAGTATAATTCCTCTTCAGGCCTGTGCCCTTTTAAAAACAGATTAGTTCACTAAATCACATGCCAGGGCCTCCACTTGGCACATCGGGAACGACACAAATGGGAATTTTTCGTGAAGTTGACTGACGATTGAGTCTTTCACAAATCTGCGTTTTCAAACCCCTACCCAGAATTTTGGGTGTTTGATATATTGACGTTAGACTCCGACCTCAGCTCCCCATCACACCATGCCCTTGAGTTAAAGGGAGCCCGCTGTACTAACTGAAGTGCAATTGTGTGTGCGTGTCTGACTCGGAATGTGTGTTTCCCTCCCCTCTCCTCTAGTTTTCGCACCAGTAAAGGCCTGGGCTACTCAGCACACTTTGTGGGCGGCTGCTTGATTGTGACCTCGTTAAAGTCTAAAGGGAAGGGATTCCAGCACTGTGTGAAGTACGACTTCAAACCACAGAAGGTAGGAGGGAGGGAGGGAGAGGGAGAGGGAGAGGGAGAGGGAGAGGGAGAGGGAGAGGGAGAGGGAGAGGGAGAGGGAGAGGGAGAGAGTAGTTGGGGGAGCAGGCCGTGGCCTAGTTGCTCTGTGGGACACGTACACAATCTCAAACACTTCTAAAAACGCTTCTGTTACCTCTATATAGGACACAGTTCGCACTCTCATAAACCATAAAATGCACACACACACACACACACACACAGACACACACACACACACAGACACACACATACCAGTAAAGCAGGCAGCGCAGGGTGAGCTAAAGTCATCTCCTCTCACCCCCGGGGGCCTGCAAAGCCTGGATAAAGAACCAAGGAGACGGCTCGGAGGACAGGAAGGAGGGATGAGCTCATAACTGTGCAGTCAGTCTCCTAGTGAATCCAGCCAAGCCCCCTTCTGCAGCACCTCCATCTAGGCTCCCCACAGCCAATTTAAAGCCTCCATCCCCTGTGTGCAACTGGCTACACACCAGCCACCTCATCTCTCACAGGAAAGCAATAGACACCCTCATTTTAAGGGTGGGATTTTCGATTTCTCTCTTATATTTAGCCCAGCCCAGCCCATAGAGGTTCCCTCCAGAGGTGTCTGCTAAGGATGATAACCATTTTCTCTAGATTTTGCCGAACTAGGTGGGATCCTAGCCCCTGGAGCCTAGCTGTGTGGACTAGCCCTGGTGCTGCTGTACTAACTGAAACTAGGCTGACAGCTTAGACAGATCTCTCTATTCTGCTTCTTTTCCTACAGTTAAATGAATGAACCAAGAGTAATACATGAACCCATTTTCTTTGACTCATTGAGAGAAATAATGTTTTTGATTGTATTGTATTTTGCCCAGACGGAAACCAGCCGTGTCTGTAGGATGGAGAACCAATGTGTGTGTGTGTGTGTGTGTCTTTCCCAGTGGTACATGGTGACCATCGTCCACATCTACAACCGCTGGAAGAACAGCGAGATCAGCTGCTACGTGAATGGAGAGCTGGCGTCGTATGGAGAGATCACCTGGTTTGTCAACACCAGTGATGTAAGTACTCACACCCAATGCTGCCATGGTAACCAGGGAGCGCTAAGGAGTCAGATAGCTGAGCGGTTAGAGAATCGGGACAGTTATCAGAAGGTTGCAGGTTCAAATCAAATCAAAGTTTTGTCCTTTGGCAAGGCACTTCACCCTACTTGTCTGAGGGGGAATGATCCAGTACTTGCAATAAAATGTAACCAACAAATTGGCGACTTCCTAATCGACAATCTTGCCTCAAGATTGGAATGAGAGATCTCACTCTAGGCCTGTGCCATGTGATCATGGTTAGACTGCAGAAGATGACTTGTTTACATTGTGGAAGGTGACTTTAGAGGATATTCAGAATGGTTTTATTCCTGCCCATCATCGCTGTGTGTGTGTGTGTTTCTCCCTCCCTCTTGCTCTACTACACTGCTTCATTTAATCACCATCTCAGCCCACTGAGAGGCCAGGGGGTGACGCAACACACTCTGCCTTTTCACGAGAATGCAGCAGGCACACACACACCACACCACACACCCTGTCACATCCCTCTCCCTCGTATGGTAAACCAGCTCCCTGACAGCTGTCGGCGAGAGGCAGGCGTCAGCGCGTGTTTACTCCGTGGTGTTGCGGCTCGTGGCTCTCAGGGTCGGCACACATGTGGGGAGCGCAGCTGGAGCCGTCTCCCCTCCCTGATAACCAGCCCTCCTCCACACAGCCTCTCTCAGGGCCCAGGAGGGCCCAGCCACACGCAGTCTGTGGACCCACCGCACCACTGGTTTGGGTTTTTGCCACCGTGGTCATAGTCTTCGTCCGTCCGTCTATCTTTTGCCTCCTTTTTCTCTAATTTATTCACTTTTATTGTATTTTTCTCTCTCTCATTCCACCCCTTCCCCCCCCACCCCCCCCAGACGTTCGACAAGTGCTTCCTGGGCTCGTCGGAGACCGCCGACGCCAACCGTGTGTTCTGCGGCCAGATGGGGGCAGTCTACCTGTTTGGAGAGTCCCTCAGCGCTGCCCAGATCCTGGCCATCTACCAGCTGGGCCCAGGCTACAAGGTAACAATGCTAGCATAGTGCTGGTACAGTTGATGCTGTTGTATACTGTAAAGTACAGTATAGTTGATAGTATAGTACAGTATAGTTGATAGTATAGTACAGTATAGTTGATGTTAATAGTATAGTACAGTATTATTGATAGTATAGTACAGTATAGTTGATGTTGATAGTATAGTACAGTATACTTTATGTTGATAGTACAGTATAGTTGCAGCAAGTAAAGGACGTGTCTCCCCATCTCATCTCCTTGCCCTCCCTCCGGTCTCCGCAGGGCACGTTCAAGTACAAGGCAGAGAGTGACCTCCTGTTCGCTGAGCACCACAAGACGCTGCTGTACGACGGCAAGCTGGCCTCCAGCATCGCCTTCACATACAACCCCCGCGCCACAGACGCCCAGCTGTGCCTCGAGTCCTCCCCCAAAGACAACACCTCCATCTTTGTACACTCGCCCCATGCTCTCATGCTACAGGTAATACACTGGTCCACCAGCCTGGGTGTAGCACACTGTGCTAGCCTCACAGTCTGGTCCACCAGCCTGGGTGTAGCACACTGTGCTAGCCTCACAGTCTGGTCCACCAGCCTGGGTGTAGCACACTGTGCTAGCCTCACAGTCTGGTCCACTAGCCTGGGTGTAGCACATTGTGCTAGCCTCACAGTCTGGCCCACTAGCCTGGGTGTAGCACACTGTGCTAGCCTCACAGTCTGGTCCACTAGCCTGGGTGTAGCACATTGTGCTAGCCGCACAGTCTGGTCCACTAGCCTGGGTGTAGCACACTGTAAAATCACACAGTGTGGTGTTATAAGTTTAGGTTATTGTCATTGGACAGCAGTACAACAAAATGGAGGTGCCCTGATCAGTGTCAATGAACTAAAACTAAGCAACCATACACACAGAATAAAATAAGCAAGCAAGGTTGAGTGCCCTGCTTGGGAACGCATCTTCACACACACACACACACCACACACACTTTGTACACAATCACACAACACCGTATCAGAGAGCCTATAACAGCTGCGTCTACTCACACTGCCATCCTTCCCATTAAACTGAACTATTCTATGGCTATAGAGCCTTGGTTGGGTTCAGTGTAAGCCACCATGAAGAGTGGGCTTTGTGGATCCTCCATGCAGAAGGGTCCTCTGACACACAGTGCCTCTGGAGGGGGCCCTTGACAGGAAACAGGACTAAAAGGGTCAGTTGCTGTGGTCAGCATTGGCCCTCCAGCCCCCGACCCCAAGCTCTTTATGAGACACACTAAAACCTCTAATGTCCATTTGCTGTCAGCTGTATAGTTTTATGGACCCGTCGCCTGGCCGGGTCCTTTTGTTCACGCTGTTCATATCTGGCATCGATCACATGAAGACCACAGCATGAATAACAGGACAGGATCCGTGAACAGATCATAATGTGACAGCTGATCAGACTGACTGTCACCACGGAAACACATGAGACGTCCCAGATCTCCTCCATGCTGCAAGAAATACCCAGCTCCAAAGGGGACGACTATCTAGGGGACGACTATCGAGGCATAGCTAATCAACCCTGATGTATTCTAATCAGGTGTATTCAGGTGACACCTGTCGCCCCCCCCCCCCCCCCCCCCCCAGCTTCCAGCTGTGTCAGTCTCCCCACTGCCTCCTCCTCTCTCGCTCTCCCCTCTCTCTCTCTCTCTCTCTCTCTCTCTCTCTCTCTCTCTCTCTCTCTCTCTCTCTCTCTCGTCATTCTTGATTATCTCTCTGTATTCAGTACCGTTTCCCAGCATCTGTCTTTTTATTTCACTCTTTCAGTCTTTTTGGTAGTCTCGTGCTATTCTCTCCCTCTCCACTTTACCTCTACCTCTCTATCTACACTCTACCTCTCTCTCTCACTATCTCCATTCTACCTCTCTCTATCATCACTCTACCTCTACCTCTCTGTATCTTCACTCTACCTCTACCTCTCTATCTTCACTCTACCTCTATCTTCACTCTACCTCACTCTCTCTACCTCTCTCTATCATCACTCTACCTCTACCTCTCTCTGTATCTTCACTCTACCTCTACCTCTCTCTATCTTCACTCTACCTCTATCTTCACTCTACCTCACTCTCTCTACCTCTCTCTATCATCACTCTACCTCTACCTCTCTCTCGCTATCTTCACCTCTACCTCTCTCTTTCGTCACTCTACCTCTACCTCTCTCTCTCTATCTTCACTCTACCTCTACCTCTCTCTCTCTCTTTCTTGTTGTCTCGTCCTCCCAGACACTGAACTCTTCCAGAGATAACAGAATTACTCAATCAGCCGGCCCCTCCCCCTTCCATCCTATCAACCTTGTTTCCCAAGGTGGATCTAACCGGTCTGAACCAGATAGCATCCAGCTCACCTGCCCACAACCACTGTACCTTCATCAGAGCTGGCAGACATTATTGGGCTGGCGGATATTTCTGGATGGTCAAAGCTGACCAAGCTCTGACATCTTGGATTGTAGGTCGCTGGGTTTGACTGCCTGGGTGTGCCTGTACGGGTGCCGTTGGTTGTCATGTGAGCTCAAGTAAATGTTGATTTTCACCCACGCTGGCGGGAGGGAAGGCTGTCTGGGAGAGTGGCCACCTGATTAAACGCCCATTAAGCTTGTACACAGACTAACACTGCACACACACACAATCAAATACACACACAGCTGTCCTTTTTATTTAATTACTCTCAATTCCTCCCACGCCTCTCTCCCACTTTCTCCTCCTCCCCTCCTCCCCCGTATCTCTCTCTCCTCTGTCTGAGTAATTGAGTTTGGTCCCTGTGCCTCCCAATGCATTGAGCAAACACATGACCTCCTTTGTGCGTTCCAGAGTTTTACAGCACACACACACACACACACACACACACACACACACCGACCTGAGCGTTTCTCAATCCCACCCTCTCTCCAGATCAGATGTAGTCTGTCAGTGTTAGGGTCCTCATTTAGACAAACGTGTTCAATGAGGTTTGAGGAGGGAACAAGGTTTTCAAAGAAGGTGACACCTGTCGTCATTCTACGGTTATGCGGTCATGGTCATTGATAAGTTACCTAGCTTCTTAAACAAACGTCCCCTCAAGGGTGACACACCTGGATGATGGTGATGTCATCATCATGGCAACAGCTTTTGCCGCCTTCGGCTGCCTCCATTGGCAACTGGGGTGGGGGCCGGGGGGAGGATCCATAATCAGACTGTTGATACTTTAGATGTTTTGGTTATACTGTGATACCATTATATCGTGATAATAAAGCCTTAACCATGCCCAGCATGGCGATTTTACATACTCACAACTAGACTGTATTCAAACTGGAAGTGTGCCTGAGCGTTTGTGAAGGTGAGTGTTGTTCTGCGGTGTTTTGCAGGATGTGAAGGCGGTGGTGACTCACTCCATCCAGAGTGGGATCCACTCTATCGGAGGGGTGCAGGTGCTCTTCCCCCTGTTCTCCCAGCTGGACTACCAGCAGCACACCAGCCACGAACTGGACACCTCTGTCTGGTAGGACGCGCACACACACACACACACACACACACACACACACACACACACACACACACACACACACACACACACACACACACACACACACACACACACACACACTCTACACACACACATACTGCACACGCATACAGCATGCTGTACTCACACACACACAAAAATAAATATTTTATATGATATACGATATGTGACAATATTGTACGATATGTTCAAATAGAATTTGAAGTAGGAGCCACCATCTATCACAGTAGGAATGTTGAAATTGTTTGGTCTGCCAGTGTGTGTGATCTCTTTCATCATCACATACTCCTGACTTCTCTCTCTCCCTCCCCTGTCCTCTCTCTACCTCTCTAGCTGCACTTTACTGACATTTGTGATGGAGCTGCTGAAGAACTCTGTGGCTATGCAAGAGCAGGTCCTCACCTGCAAGGGCTTTCTGGTCATCGGATACACTCTGGAGAAGGTAACACTCTTTCTCTGTCTCTCTGTCTCTGTCTCTGTCTCTGTGTGTGTGTCTCTCTCTCTCTCTCTCTCTGTCTCTGTCTCTCTCTCTGTCTCTCTCTGTCTCTCTCTCTGTGTCTCTGTGTGTCTCTCTGTCTCTGTCTCTGTGTGTGTCTCTCTCTCTCTCTCTGTCTCTCTCTCTCTCTCTCTCTCTCTCTCTCTCTCTCTCTCTCTCTCTCTCTCTCTGTCTCTGTCTTTCTGTCTCTCTCTCTGTCTCTCTCTGTGTCTCTGTGTGTCTCTCTGTCTCTGTCTCTGTGTGTCTCTCTCTCTCTCTCTGTCTCTCTCTCTCTCTCTCTCTCTCTCTCTGTCTCTGTCTCTCTCTGTCTCTGTCTCTCTGTCTCTCTCTGTGTCTCTGTCTCTGTGTGTCTCTCTGTCTCTGTCTCTGTGTGTGTGTCTCTCTCTCTCTCCCTCTCTCTCTCTCTCTCTCTCTCTCACACACACACACACATACACAGGCTCTGACAAGTTTCAAAGGAGGCTTGCACACACACTTTTTGTCCCCCTCCGCACCGCAGACCTGTCCTCACTGCTGTAGTGGAGATGATAACAAGCCGAGGACTCACACACACACAAACACAAACACACACACACCGCCGATGTAGGTTCCAGGTTTCACGCTTGGAGCGTGTTCAGGTTGTAGCTTGTTATGGGCTCGTTAGACTGAGATCACATCCATGGTGTCTTCCTGGGAGTGTCTGTGTGTCCCGCTCACACACTCTTCTCTCTCTGGCTGCTATATTCTCCTTCATCCCCACCTCTGCTGTCGTCCTTCACCCCCCTCCCTCCCTCCCTCCCTCCTCCCCTCCAGTCTTCCAAAGTGCACGTGACTCGACCCGTGCTGGACATCGTCCTGGCCTTCGCCCGTTACCTTAGCAACCTGCAGAACGGCGTCCTACTGCTCAAGCAGCTGTGTGATCACATCCTGTTCAACCCAGCCATCTGGATCCATGCCCCCGCCAAGGTACAGCCAATAAGACCTGGCAGACACACACACACACGGAAAACTCACAGCCTCTGATTAACGACATGAACGCAAACGTGCACACATAAATTACATTTCTTTAGTGCACCAGACTCACTGTGTGTGTGTGTGTTCCTCCACAGGTGCAGCTGACCCTGTACACCTACCTGTCGACAGAGTTCATCAGCACTGTCACCATCTACAACGCCATCCGCAGGGTGGGCACTGTACTGCAGGTGATGCACACCCTCAAGTACTACTACTGGGTGACCAACCCTCAGGACCGCAGCGGGGTGGTGCCCAAGGGCCTGGGTGAGACTGCGCACACACCACACACACACACACACACCACACACACATGCATACCATCAGCAAGAAACATGAGACGTGTGTGTCATACACACAAATACATCCAATCCATGTTGTGTTTAAGTGTACCTTCATACACCTTAGCTGGAACACACACCTCAATCCTCTGTGTGTGTGTGTGTGTGTGTAGACGGTCCGAGGCCCAGCCAGAAGGAGATCCACTCTCTGAGAGCCTTCCTGCTGCTCTTCATCAAGCAGCTGATCATGAAGGTAAACAGGCCGGCCGCTCGACCATCACACTCTGTTCACCGCTCTCCGACAGACACGCCTCCAGACGGTTTCTTCCTCCACAACGCTGGCGTCTACAAGCTAACAATGTGTGTGTGTGTGTGTGTGTGTTCCAGGATTACGGTGTCAAGGAGGACGAGCTGCAGAGCATTCTGAACTACCTTCTCACTATGCACGAGGTAGGAGCCCGAACACTGCTGCTACACACACAGCACCGTATCACAGGAGGAAAACATGGCCGCTCACCCTCTGAGCAAACCTCTTCTTCATCCTCTTAGACCTCCCAACACAGCCCTTTTTCAAATGATGTTTTATCATTCAGTTTTCCTAAGTATAGAAGTGGCCACTAGGTGGCACCCTGACCACACAGCTTCATCTCTCCCCCTCGGTCTCCTCTCTGCTGACAGACAGACCATCACAAACTGCAGCCTTTCAACCGCTGCCAAGCTTGCCCTCCCAGCCCTCTAGACGGAAGCTGGACTGATTAGAAAGCAGCCAAGCATAGAACTGTAATGAGGTTCTAGAACAAGCAGCCTTGGGCGCTCCAGCAGCAGTCTAGGGGCAAGAGGGGAACCCCTCTGCTGGAGAACGGATCTATCTGCAGAGACCTCCTTGGCCTGGCAGGATTAGTTACTTCCAGCGCTTCCTTTAAAAACGAATGAAGAGAAATCAGATTTGCGAGGTAGTGCTCGCCAGACTTTAAGACAATGCCACCACCACTGAAATAAACTTCATGACATCCTTATGGGAAACCCTCTATTTAGGAAGAAAAAAGTTATGAGTAGTTAATGTGCATTTCGGAATATACACATTAGCTCTAAGAAAATCAGAAATGAAACACTTTCTGAAAATGTCTAAATTTGACCTGCACATTTAAACTCAAAGGTCGGTTCCTAAAAACCTATAAATATGTATGTTCGTATAGGCCTTACTTATAAACTCGCTTAATGATCATTCCAGTCGACATCTCCAGCGATGTTTATCCCTCGGTGGTTTCCATGACATCATTGTGAAAGGCTATACTATGCTAATTGCGGTCTCCATTAGCCGGGGTGTTTATCATAGTGCTAATAACGCTCCCATCTGACCCCGGGCGCTGACCTCTGCAGGATGACAACCTGATGGACGTGCTGCAGCTGCTGGTGGCCCTCATGTCGGAGCACCCCGGCTCCATGGTCCAGGCCTTCGACCAGCGCAACGGGATACGGTAAATGTTCACTCCGGTCCCCGTCTTTTACCGTTAGAAAGCCTTTTGCTTCAGCGTGGGGGTGGTGGTGGTTGGGGTGGGGGGGTGGGGGGGGTGGGGGGGGTTCGTCTCGTGTGAGTTTGGAACTGTTGAGATCCAAATGAAACCAGATGACACAGGAGCTAATAAAGAGATTTTACGGCTTTCATTTGGAAAAACTGTCCAGGTTATTGATATAATCGCACATGGTAACACGCTGAGTCGTCCGTCTTGTGTGTGTGTGTCTGTGCGTGTGTGTCATTAATCTACTGCATCAGTACCACAAGGGAAGAATAAAAACAGAATAAATATTGAACCAGTCAGCTGAAGCTTCATACGTGGTGTTTCATTTATATTTGTAGATCATGGATAAAGTCAGGAAAACAACTATTTGTTTTCTCACTATCTTAACGTCTGTTCTTTGTTCAGGGTCATCTACAAGCTGCTGGCATCCAAAAGTGAAGGAATTCGAGTGCAGGCACTCAAGGTCATGGGCTACTTTCTCAAGCACCTAACGGCAAAGTAAGCAGAGCATCGCTCTTTCTCCGCTACGCTCCCAGATCAACATTTAGAACTTCTGGAGTCAGACCAGACTGGTCGTCTGCCTGACAAAAACAAAACAATAGTCAAAACTATGTAATTATGTAGCACTTCATTTTAGCTTGACATCTGTGTGTTTCATACAGTTTGTGGATCGGGGATTTATTTTACAATTTGTTCAGCGAAACCAAAGGCCCTTTTCAAAATGGTCGCCTCTCAGTAGCATATATGTTACTGACTAAATCCCTCTCACCAAGTCGGAGGTATCAACTGGGAAAGCAGGCCTTGTTCAAGCAGGGGTCGATAGCCAATCCTCAGTTGTGCCCCGCTTGAAAATGAATAGCGTATTAAAGCCTTTCTCCTCCAGAGTCAATAGCCTGCTCTTGCCGAGAACTGTTTTGATAACTAATTATCCACTTTAAAGCTCCCTTTGATTCTCCAAGCAATTAAGATTGCTGTCTGAATTTGTTGGGGAGGGGGTAGGGGGTGGGATGGCAGAGAGGTTTGCTGGATGAGATGCAGGGTTGTGGTGGTGGTAGTGGGGGGGTTGGGGGGGGGGGGGACGGGGGGACGTTCGGCTCCATTTCGTGGCTCTCTTTGATCTCCAACCTTTTGATCAGTACTCCTGCTGGCCTCGCCTCCCAGGTCGAACCTCCCGGCTCCTGCCTGCTGGACCACGCTAGAACCAGGAGTCTCTGGCCCAACCCTCCAACCCTAGCCTTAACCCTCACAGCCCCAGCCCCAACCCTGCGCCTCAGTCTTGGCGCCCGCCCTTCCCAGCAACTCTTACTCTGGGTGTTTGACGTTCAGGCCCATTTTTCCACTCGTCTTCCCCGAGTATGCACAGACACTGTGGAGGAGATGAAAGATGTGTCTGGTGGGGATCCTGCCGGGTCGCTGGTACCCAGCAGGGCGCTCCTCCTTCATTTCCCTCCAGCTCCACTGTGTTCTGGAGCTCTGCTGAGCTACACGTCCGTGGCTCTCAGATTCCATCAAGCCCTTCTCGTCATTCACAGACCTCGGAAATTCCTTGTCACCGAGGAAGATAAATTTTGTTTAAACTGTGCGAGCTAATTTAATATCGCCTTTTTTTTTTGGTGGTGCTGTGTGTGTGTGTGTGTGTGTGTGTGTGTGTGTGTGTGTGTGTGTGTGTGTGTGTGTGTGTGTGTGTGTGTGTGTGTGTGTGTGTGTGTGTGTGTGTGTGTGTGTGTGTGTGTGTGTGTGTGTGTGTGTGTGGGGGGGGTGTGTTTAGAGATCTGGCGCAGTATTTTACAGTATCGTCGGATGCATTGTACGGTACAGTAAAGTGGAGCTTGTATGACCTTTGACCCTTGTGGACTCCACCCACAGGAGGAAGGCAGAGGTCATGCTGGGTCACGGCCTCTTCTCCCTGCTCACCGAGCGCCTCATGCTGCACTCCAGCCAGTTCAGCATGACCACCTATAACGTGCTGTTTGAGGTCAGTCCACCAGGCTCTACTGAGTTATCTTCATGGCTGTCTGTCTGCTGTGAGATCTACAGTTATTAATGATGTCTGTTTGCTTTGTGCAATGATGACTAAATTACCAGAACAAATATTTTCATAGTATTAGTGTGCGCTGTCTTAATTAT